>OX393560.1:32425750-32753250 GCA_947650365.1 Chamaelirium japonicum
TATTATGTTGCTCTTGCCTTAAAGATATTGATGGAGGCATTCACAAAATCCATTGGATGAAAGGTTTCGTGGGAGGCCACAAGAGGAAATGCTTGCTCCTTGATAAGGGAGCAAAAGAAGTGATTATACTTCGACCGTACATAACAAAAAAGATAGGATGTATGGCCCTTTTGTAGCTTAATGAAATTTTGTATGGATTCATATCACAAGGGAGAAGGGAAAAACGGGATTAGATGCGACGATAGAATATGGTGTCATATTGCTCTGATTCCAACTTGATGTAGGCTATGCTATCAAAGTCGGGACTAGTTGGCGACTAGTCCCTGGGCGGCATTTTGCCGACCGATTAATTTCGATTCCGTCATTGCTGGGCGGAATCCCGACTAGTCCCCGACTAGACCCGACTAGCCCGACTAGTCCCCGACTAACGACTGCCGACTAGTCCCTAGGCAGCATTCCGCAAGCAAATTTTTTTTTTTAAAAGGAGTCTTTGCAAGCAATTTTGTTTAGATTTTTTTACATTGGCTCAAAGTCTTGAGTCGCAAGACTCACAACTATGGCTCTTCACTGTAATCATCTGTTGAGCACCTGAGAATCTCAGATAAAAACATAGACAAATAATTAGTTTATTTGTTGATATCCATATAACCCTAAAATCAAAATTGGGGTTGTTCACTGATTAAACATCATCAAACAAATATTGTGATGAATTCTTAGTTCTGAGTCTTTTGACATGGGCATGAAGCTAATACAACTGTGTTCTGTTAGACTGTTACTTATGTATTTATACCCATGCTGTGAAGTGTGAAGGTATGTATTGTTATTAACCGACAAAAATCATATACTTATTGACATTTATGCTAGTTCATATATCATATATGTTTAGGGAGGGGGGGAGGGGTTAGAATAAGTTTTGGCCGACTAGTCCCGACTAGTCCTAGTCGGCCCTTGGCCGACTAGGGCCGACTACCGACTTTGACTGCATAGGATGTAGGCGAGGGAGAACCTAAACTTGGTTTGGGAGAGATTTAGAGACAATATGGAATTAGGACAACCAAGGGTATTTTTGTCTTTTCAGGGTGTTTTTTTTAATCTTGATGAAATTGGTGGGGGTGAAGGTCATGTTGTGACGAAGGACTGGATCAAATTTGAGATTGATCTGATTAATGGATCTAGAGTTGTGATTGAATCTATGTGCAAACTTTATAAAACAACAAGCAATTTTTTATATAAATAGAGGTTAAACGATCTTGAAAAGGGCCATGAGGATCCGATTAAATATAACAATGATTATGACATTTTAATGTGCTTCAAATAGATGATAAAGATGAATATGAGCAACATATATGAATGATGTTAAAAGCCTAAAACAATGGAAAATGATGTGGATGCGGAAAGAAATAGGGACAATGATAAATCAAACCTTTGCGGTTTGTAAGGAGTCGCCCAGCGGATCCTTCGCGGAATAAGGCCAATCGATTGTAGATGTTGGAATATTCTGCTTACTAACCGGTCGTCGTTGCTTCTCGATGCGAAGTCAAGGAAGAGGTGGAAACACGAGTCAACCCTCCTTTCTCACAAGTACTTTCATCAAAATCTCCTCTATTAGGGTTTCTTTCTTCTCTTTCGTAGGATTAAATGCAATCAAGGGATGATAATTAAGAGGAAGGAAATAGGGAAAGAAAGATAAATAGGAAAAACAAGAGAAGGAAAAACGACTTGGGGGGGAGGAGTCACGGTATGAAAGGGAGGAATCCCAGGGTACTGTTCATGTGAACAATAATTATGAATAGTATTTTTTTTAAAAACCCATAACATGCCTATTAATCACCACATCTACCCTGAACGTAAGTTATGGCCAACTAACCGTTAGATCAAACTTTTAATCTCAATCGTTGGTGCCTTGCAGAGCCTGTTTTATAAATTTTATTAAATAATACAGGAAAAACACATCCAAATTGGCCTGATCGATTCAAAAAGCTACTAAATGCAATTGTGGATAATCCCTCACGACATAGGCATCAAATACAACTGATATCATCATCATCAAAACCCGCCTAAAACATGGAAAATAATACTAAATCCAACATATAAAAACAAGGGAAAGTACATAAACCTCCCTGAACTATGGGGGTAGTTTCACATTGGTCCCTCAATGTACTTATTTTGAACAAATAAACCTCCAAACTATGCAACGTTAAAAAGTAGACCCCTTCGTTAATTTTTCGCCGTCAGATTTGACGGAAATGGTTGGCATGGCCAATATTCATATTTTGTCTTCTGATATTACCCCTCTCTGCACTCTCTCTTCTTTCATCTCTCTCTCTCTCTCTCTCTCTCTCTCTCTCTCTCTCTCGCTCTCCCCTCGCCCACCTTTCCCACCACCTTCTCTCCTTCACGACCTCCTGAAGCCATCTCAAGCCCCACGATCGCTGACGACGTTCCCGTCGAAGCCCCCGGCCCAACCCCATGGCAGTCCTCCACTTTTCGTTCCCTCGCACCACCTTAGACCCTCCTCTCCCTTGCTTCTCGGGCTCCGTGCCGGCTGCTGCTAGCGTGTGCAGGTCGGTGGGTGTGCATAACTAAGAGGATGGAGGGTGGGGGGGTGGCGGCCGGAGTTGCAGAGCAACCTCCCTCCCCCTTTTGGTTCAATTTTGAAGAAAGAAGTGGAGGGGGTATTTGAGTCATTTGACACATTCCGTTGTGGATGACAACGATTTCAAATTGGTCCATAGTTTGGGGATTATTTGTTCAAAAAAAAATTGAGGGACCAATGTGAAACTATGACCATAGTTCCGGGGAGGTTTATGTAATTTACCCTAAAAACAAAAACTACTACTATCGTTTATTACATCAAAATACAAATAAAGGTGAAGATCATGATGCAGATATGATTGCATCAAAGTGTATAATATTGCAAGAACAACAAAGTACTTTAGATTTCAGGATGCAGATATGATTGCATCAAAGTGTATAATATTGCAAGAACAACAAAGTACTTTAGATTTCTCTAAAATTTTGCGACACTCAATGTTAACAATCCCCTCTATAAACACTTGGGTTTATCCCCTTATATAGGAAACAGAACCCTCTTGTTGGAAGAGGAGTGTCCTCAAAATCAGACTCAAATACACAAATTAGAAAACCTTCTACCCATGCGGCAGTTGGCCCAAAAGAATCTGCACCAATCGGTGTTCAATTATGCTGCAGTTGGGTCAACCCATAAAGCATATGTTTGGCCCAATGCCCCATTTCAATTTTGATTCAAAATCTCTATAAATCTTCACATTGGCGATAATTCAAGCCATAGCCTCAAGACACCAATAAGACCACACATCATCATCTATAATGCATAAACTTGTAGCATATATATCAGGCTAAAGCAATATATGCTCGAACATGACCTTCAGAACCGTCTTGTTCATCGTATTAGTTGGATTATCCATAGTGCCATGTTTTTTTAAAACAATTACTCTATTACCAAATTTCTTTGAAACAATTACTGCATTATGAATCATGTCTAAAAAAAAGAGAAATCAAACATCGACGTGCTAGGTTCTTGCATGATAAACATGGTTTTTCATCAAGTGAATGTTGCACATACTGTTACCATCACCAACCAAAATCCGGGGCCATTATGCGTTCTTCACGACCTCAGTCACTAGTATATACTATATTGCAGCCTATTGATGAAGTTACTATAACATTGACCTCCAACTTTGCTACTGGAAAGACCTAACCTGCATTATATCCAAGTCACCCACGTATGCGTCCGACCTCCAACTAACTGGACCCTGGGCTACTGAAAGATCTAACCTACAGTATATCCAAGTCACCCACATATGTGTAACCAGTGACTTGAGACTCTAAAGTGCAATCGTGTCACACGGATTCACCAATTCTACATTCAAAGTATATCGTAGATACCGCAATAACCATTTTACTGTCTGTCAATGTTCTTCTGTGATTCCCCATGAACCATTTAAATCACTGAGTGCATGTGAAATATATGTTCGGGTACAGATAATGGAATACATTTAGATACTTGCATATGAAATATGAGACGTATACATATGTTCCTATGTGCTTGGAGACATATCCATTGAAAGTCCCAAGTGAACGACTACGAGAGTACCCACCGACTTTGAATTTTCTACACTACCTGAGAAAAGCACATCTTCATGATTTTTTCTTTGTGACAAGTATAACTGCTTTATAAACCTTCATGCTAAGAATCTTCTCTATTGCACCCAAATCCTCAAACTCTCTACTGAGTTGAGATTTAACTCGTTGATCTCATCCATGCTCCTAGCAGCAATCAACATACAGAAGTAGTTAGTCAAATAAACTATCATAAAGGTCCTTGAAATACATACATTGATCGTATTCATGTCGGATGTAGATTTGTCCTAACATGAACTTGTCAAATCTCTTATACCATTGTCATGGCGATTGCTTTTGTCCGCATAAGGAAGTTATTGAATTTGCACACATGTTCTTCCTTAGCATTAATCTTGAAGCTTTTAGACTGACTCATGAAGATCTCTTCCTCTAGTTCATCGTGGAGGAATATATGGAGTCTTGACATCAACCTACTCCAACTCGAGATCAATCAAACGGTGATATAACAACCAACAAAACCCGGATCGAGGTATGCTTATCTGCCAGTGAAAAAACCTCATTTAGTCCATGTATTTCTTTTGTATGTAATCTTTGGCCTCTAACCATACCTTGGATCTAATGTTATTGGATCCTAGAGAACTTATTCCTTTTGCATTTACCCACTTGCACCCTATACCTTGCTGATGTAAGAGACTTGCCTAGCCATGCATTTGGATGCTAGCTTGCTATCGCGCTTTAGTAGAGCCCACATGGGATCCCCAACACATTAAGTCTATGTAGTTTTTTTATTTCTTTTCTTTTATGTATTTGAAGGGGTGTTTGCTGCATATCTACGTGGGACTCTCCTGTGCTTTTAAGTGGGGGAATATTGTCACTATCTATATATACACTTAGTGGGTTATGACTTATGAGAACAACCAATAGTTATTGTAGGGACATAAAAGTAAATCAACACGTGGCAGCATCAGAAGACAATATAGAGCGCAATGATGAAGGAAAAATACCATTACACACTATTAGGAGATGACAGCTAGGGTTTTGGAGAGAATGGAATGCCTCTTCATTGAGGGACTAAACCCAATATATATGTACTTCATTACACAATGAACCCGACCCGACTATACATAAAACTCGATCCATCTCTATATATTAACACTCCTCAAACTCACGGTGGATCATGTAGCCAAAGCTTGCTGATAAAATGCTAGAAGCGAACAACTGTAAGAGACTTCGTGAGAAAGCCGGCAGTTTGCTCCATTGAGTGAATGAATGGCAAGGAGATGGTGTAGGCGAAAAACTCCTGGCGAACATAGTGACAATCAACCTCTATATGTTTTGTCCGCTTGTGGAACACCGGGTTGCTAGCAATCTAAATAGCATTCCGGTTGTCACAAAATAGAGGTATGGGCTCGGATATCATGACTCCTAGGTCGAGGAGAAGGCGACAAAGCCAGACAATCTCTGCGGTGGTGGAAGTCATAGCCCTATATTCAACTTTGGTGCTGGAGTGAGCCACAGACTCATGTTTTTTACTGCGCCAAGAAATAAGAGTCACCAAGGAACACACAGTAGCCGGTGGTAGAACGACGAGTAGCAATATCTCTTGCCCAGCCTGTATCCGTGTAGGCGCGCAACACGAGAGTAGAGGTGGAAGGTAGAAGCAATGAACAAGTGGTTGTTCCCCGGAGATAGCGGATGATCCTGAGTACCGCCGTATAATGAGCAGAGTAGAGAGCCTGAGCAAACTGATTGACAATACCGACAACATGAGCAATATTAGTCTAGTCATAGTGAGATAGACTAGCATACCGATCAATATCTGATATTTGGAGACATCCCGGAGAGGCTCACCATATGTAGGTAGGAGCTTCAAGTTGAGCTCCATGGGTGTGTCAGCAGTGTGAGAGTCAGTGAGATCAGCATCAGTAAGGATGTCGGAAATGTACTTCTTTTGGGAGACCAACAAACCACGGGTTGAACGGGCAATCTCAAGACCAAAGAAGTATCGAAGGGGGCTCAGATCTTTCATCTCAAACTGGCTCTGGAGATGACGCTAAAAGGATGCTATGGTGGCACTGTCATCTCCGGTGATAATCATATCATCCACATACAGTAGCAACATAGCAAGACTCTGACTGGAGGACCTGGTGAACAGGGTATAATTAGAGTAGCGCTCTACAAACCCAGCAGCAATAACTGGACTGCGAAAGCGATCAAACCAGGCACGAGAGGCCTGCCCATAGATAGCCCGACACAGACGACAGACGTGCCCCGGAGGAACAAAAATTCTCGAGGAAGTAGCCATGTATACCTCCTCTAAGAGGTCACCGTGGAGAAATGTATTGGTCACATCCATTTGATGGAGATGCCACCCTCGACCAGCTGCCATAGCTAAGAGGGTACGCACAATAGTCAGCTGAGCAACTGGAGCAAACGTCTCATCGTAGTCAATTCCATTCTCCTAGGAGAAGCCACGAGCAACAAGGCGAGCCTTGTGCCGCTTAATGGAACCATCAGGTCGTGTCTTGACCTTGAATATCCATTTGCGGCTGACAGGCACCACGTCTGAGGGAAAAGGAAACAGATCCAAAGTCTGAGTCCGCTGAAAGGCCTTAAGCTTCGCTGTCATGGTCTGTTGTCACTCTGGGTGCAAAACTGCCTCACGGTATGACTGGAGCTCCTAGTAGGTGTGGAGAGCAATGAGAAAGGCCTGGTATGACAGAGAGTAGGAAGTAACAACAGAATGTCCAGAGATGTCAGGAGAGGCAGAGGTAAAAGCAGAGTAGCCAAACCTGTCATGAGAGTAGTCATATCTGTCAGGAGGGTGATGTTCGTGCACAAGGTAGCACCGAATAGAGTCAAGGTCCGCGACCGGAGAGGAGGGAGCAACTGCAGGTAAAGGAGTACCAGTAGAAACAAGCTCGGTGGGAGGGACTGTGGAGTGACGAGCGTAGACACGCATGACAGGCGGGGGAGATGGAGGTGTAGGTGGCAGGGGAGGTGGTGGGGGCATAGTAGGTGGGGGTGGGGTAGGCGTGGGAGGTGGAAGCGAGGAGGGTCCCGACAATGGTAGTGGAGGTTCAACCAGGCCCTTCGTGCGAGGTGTTGTTTTCTTCGGGCCTACTCCACTTCACTATATAACTGCAGTGCCATTCAGATTGCTAGCAATCCGGTTTTTCATGAGGACAAAGCATATCGAGATTTACCATCACTTCGTCTAACAGAAGTATGAGGCCAAGACAATCTCACTACCCTTCCTTTCATAAGCAGAGCAGATAGCTGACTTCTTCACAAAGTCACATCCTACTCCACGTTTTCAGTTTTTGATTGGCAAACTCTTAGTGCATGATCCACCTTGAATTTGAGGAAGGGTGTTAAGATGTATTCATGTATATACATACACTTAGTTTGTAAGGGACTTATATGTATTGCCCTTATATTGGCCTATTGGCGTAATGAGAGATTCATTCTATTCTCTCCCCAAACCCTAGCCTTCTCTGTTTCTCCCTCTACCTCTAGGGTGTGTCACAGTATCAACACATCTTCGGTTTTTCTATACTATTCTTCTTCGCTTTCCGCTATGCTAAGTGGTGTTAAAATAAGACCTCTTCCAGCTCTGTTTCAACAAGGGATTCTCGGGAGAACGAGGACTACCCAGAACTATTGTCTGCATTCACATATGTACCCAATGCTCGGAATATCGTCATCACTGCAAATCCTCCACTACTAGCCATTACCACAATCAGTTCCTCATCATCATTATTGCATATCCATTTACGACAGTAAGGGCCACCATTATTGGAGCCATTGCCTCAGCTTTCACTAATTGTCATCCACAAACGCCTTCCTCCTCTATCTCAATCATTTCTTTATTGATGATGCCTAAAACCTTCCTCTTGCCGCTTAAACCGTAGATGTAGGCTGCAACACAAAAAAAAAATTTCCCCTCCTTGGCAAATCTCACACTTTATCGATCACCATCCAACACCCTGTTGGGACTGTGCCCTAAAAGCTAATCTACTTGAGCCACCATCAGATTAAGAATAAGTTGAAGTGTTCATTATGGTAGTATAGTGACAAGAGTCACATTTGACCACTAGTTCATCACAGGTGAGTAAGGACCTACAAGCTATTAACATAAGGGTCATAGTGTATCCTCGTAGCCTGTTAGTACACGAGACCAACATATAGCTTGTTCTTGGTACCATACGTAAGTTAAACAGGCACGCCACCTAGATTTTAGCACATACAAGACCTTTAGTAGGTTCATCTACTTCGCTGGATGGGTAGTGTGCTATGTGTATTTGAAAGTTGAAACATATCTAAAGGACTGTCTGTAAGTGAGAGTGATATAAAACTGTCACTGATCGGTCAAAAATATTCAATATTGCTAAACATGAAAGCGATAAATCCTGAGGAATTGGTGGACTCATACCAAAGTGCAGGTTAGCCTGACTTACCACGAGTGAGTCCTTTTTATCTTGAACATCTCAACATCTCTGGCTACTTGCATTAGAGTTATAAGGATATTACATTCATTTTCCTATGAGAGTAACTTGTATTCGTCAATGACCGTAAAGTCTTGTGTAGAAGTGAGGTTTTTCTTAAATGTTTTAAAGATTTGTAAAATCATGTGTTTCTTAAAGTTTCCATTTAGTAACAGGTTTTAAGTCATTGATCAAAGATGGTTAAGTAGGTGACTTGAGGAATAAACATTAAGCGACTATTGGTGGACATTGAAACCTAAGTCTGTCTTTTCGTGCTTCTAATGTTTCACTACATGATATTTGTGTTAATGTATAGAGATGGGTCGGGTTACATGTACAATCGGGTCGGGTTGTATGGTCATACATGTACATATATATTGGGCTTGAGTCCCACAATAGAGAGCATTCTATTCCTCTCCAAACCCTAGCCGTCATCTCCTAACATGGTATCAGAGCTCTAGGGTTCTCCTGCGCGGCGACGACGACGACGATCTTCCCCCTCGGGCAGCACCTCCCCTCCGGCCTCCCTTCACCCGATCGGCCCCCCTCCTCCCTTCACCCGATCAGCCCCCCCCGCCCCGAGAGGAATATAATGCTCTCTATTGAGGGACTCAAGCCCAATATATATGTACATGTATGACCATACAACCCGACTCGACTGTACATGTAACCCGGTCCATCTCTATACATTAACACTTCCCCTCAAACTCACGGTGGATCATGAACCGAGAGTTTGCCGATAAAGTGCCGGAAGCGAGCAATCGTAAGGGGCTTCGTCAGAAAATCATCAGTCTACTCCGATGATGGAATGAATGGCAAGGAGATGGTGTGATCGAGAAACTCCTGGCGAACATAATGACAATCAACCTCAATATGTTTTGTTCGCTCGTGGAAGACCAGGTTACTAGCAATCTGAATAGCACTCCGGTTGTCACAGAAGAGAGGCGTGGGCCCGGATATCACAACTCCTAAGTCGAGCAGAAGGCGGCGAAGCCAGACAATCTCTGCGGTGGTGGAAGCCATAGCCCTGTATTCAGCTTCGGTGCTGGAGCAAGCAACAGACTCCTGTTTCTTGTTGCGCCACGAAATAAGTGAATCACCAAGAAACACACAGTATCCTGTAGTAGAGCGGCGAGTGGCTACATCTCCTGCCCAATTTGCATCGGAGTAGGCACGCAGCACCAACGGAGAGGTGGAGGGAAACAATAGTGAACGGGTGACGGTGCCTCGGAGGTAGCGGATAATCCGAAAGACAGCTGCATAGTAAACTGAACGTGGAGCCTGAACAAACTGACTGACAATGCCAACAGTATGAGCAATGTCGGGCCGGGTCATAGTAAGGTAGACGAGCATCCCAACCAGCCTCTGGTAGCGGGAGACATCCTGGAGCGGCTCACCATCTGTAGCTAGAAGCTTCAAATTGAGTTCCATGGGTGTGTCAGCAGTACGAGAGTCAGTAAGAGCAACATCAGCAAAGATGTCTGAGATGTACTTTTGCTGGAAGACCAACAGACCACAATCTGACCGGGCAATCTCGAGGCCCAAAAAGTAGCGAAGAGAGCCCAGATCTTTCATCTCAAACTGACTCTAGAGGTGACGCTGAAGGGATGCTATGGTGGCACTGTCATCCCGGGTGATGATCATATCATCCACATAGAGAAGAAGAACTGCAATACCCTGACTGGAGGAGCGAGTGAACAGGGCATAGTCGGAGTGGCGCTCAACAAACCCGGCGGCCAGGACTGCACTGCGGAATCGCTCAAACCAGGCACGAGGGGCCTTCTTGAGCCCATAGATGGCTCGGCGCAAACGACACACGTGCCCTGGAGGAACTGAAACGCCCGGAGGAGGAGCCATGTAGACTTCCTCGGAGAGGTCACCGTGGAGGAATGCATTGGTGACATTCATCTGATGGAGTGGCCACCCTCGAGCAGTTGCCACAGCTAAGAGGGTGCGCACAGTAGTCATCCGAGCAACCGGAGCAAACGTCTCCTCGTAATCAATCCCATACTCCTGCGTCACCTTCCTCGCCTTCATCACTTCTCCACATCCCCGTTCTACCCCCGTTTTCTGTTGCCCCACCCACGCCTACTCCATCTCCATCTTCCCCGCCACTATAACCACCACCACCGCCTCCTCCGTCTCCCTCGCCGCCTCCACCACCACCTGTTACTCGAGTCTATGTTCGTCGGTATGCAGCTCCTCCTCCAGAGTCGGTTCACACTAGTACTCCCTCGCCTGATGCTGCTGCCCCCTCCTCCCCGGTCGTGGATCCTGCTTCTGTTCGGCGCTACCCAGCGCGCGAACATCACCCTCCTGACAGATATGACTACTCTCCGGACAGGTTTGGCTACTCTGCCCCGTCATCTCCTAACAATTTGGAAGTGAGGAGTCCATTACAAAAGTTTAGCATGCATGGGCAAGACTGTAATTTTCACTAATTTGGTGTATTCTATCAGTTCGTGTAGTGATATCGTGAGTCAGAAAAGCCTTAGGATAGTCAGACATTTGATGCCATAGGATATCGCTAGTAAATCCTTTGCTAGTAAATATGGTGGGGGTCCGAGTATGATAGGATCACATATCAGAGCACAATGGAGATATCGGTTCAGATCCAGATCTTCGTTCTTCAGTTTCTATTGTGCATCATCTCGATTGCCATCGATTCGAATGGATTACGAGTTTGCACCATCGGATCTTTCTGTTGATGACTTTTGATCGTTGGATTTGCTGGATGTAGAATTCCCACCATCAAATGAGTACTTACATGTGGCAGCGTTGTCGCGGACTAACTTACCTTCAAAGCGCTTCAGACAGATCGAAAATCGGAGCTGCTTTGACGCACTTATCGTATGGTTTATCTTTATATTAATTGTAGCCAATTGATGTGGTTTAAGTTTTATGTCGAATGCTTGTCATGTGCACTCCCGGTGTATGACAAATCATTTAAGTGACCACTTGGATGGTTGCCATGCCATTCATGTCATTGCACAGATGGATACCAAATAAGTACATTAATGACAAATAGGGAGTTATCTGAGGTTGAAGTAGTATTTTTCTTCCAGGGAAAAAAAATCCTGATTTCCACAGGAAGGAGTGTGTTATCTCCCCGCACGTTGTACGAACGCCCCCTCTCATGGGCTCAGGTTTGAAAATCGCTGCCCTTTTCTTTTCTTACTTTTCTTTTTTCCTTTTTCCATTTTGTGTTGCATCCTATATAAGAATATGATGTAAGCTTAGATCATTATCTGATGCTTTAAATAAAAATAAAACTCTTGTTGGCTGCCATTGTTACAAGTATTTATCTCTCCTGAGGTCGAGATTCTCTAGAACCTCCGTGGCTCAAGCCTTTGAGCCGGAGTAGTCCAGTAGTTATCTCTTTAAACAAGTATTCTCGTTCTTTTTCTTTTGTCTTGTTTTTTTTTTATTGAAAATGTGAGGGTAGTTAGAACTGAAACCCACCCCTTCATAGATCACTTGAATCTCTCTTCTTCATCGTACAAACCTTTACCGATCAAAACCTAAAACTTACAGAGAATTTAAAAAATGAAACAAAAAGAAGTAGAACTTCAAGCCTAGTGATTTGATCTTCATGAAACTTTATCCTAAATTAGAACCCATCACCATGAAGCCTCAAATCACAAAAGTCCGTGAATCGGAGGTCAATTTGACCTAGATCTAGATCTCGAATTAATAGTCCAGATCTGATCAAACCCCAATATCTCACAAGTCACAATCTGACGGTTGGATCCTCACCAAGTTTTAACCATAGCCTCCTTACATCTAGACCTACATACCTTCCAAGTTTCAACTCAATCTGAAAACCCCTACCTTGTGAAAAGACTAAAATAACCCTCCGCCATTCTTAAAATCTGAATATTCCCAAATTCGCTTCTTTGACATAGATGGAGATCCCATGCTTTTGGTAGGTCCTCCCTGTACGTCCTACATCATTTTGGGATCAGAGCATTAGGTTCAATCAATATGTCCTACAATGTTGACCGATCTTGTTCTTGTTCTTTATCTCCTTTCTAAAGTTTGTTATATTTTCTATTTCACCTTAACCGCTATCTATTATATGATGAGGATTATGGTTGTGCTTATACACCCTAAATTATGCACACCTATTCCGACCTATACGAGTTGTTGAAACATAGCCGATACACGTATTCATCTAGTTCTTAAATTGCAAGAGTACTCATTATACATCAGTGATCAAGCCTATCGCTCAGCTTACTTGCCAACTTTGCCAAGCCTTGCCTAAAGTGGCTGGTACGTCCTTCTATCAGTCCCAGTATAACACCGACATACATCTCGTTTGGAATCCGATAGGTGGAAATTGTATGGAGAGACATCATCTGCTAGGTCTCCATCACCAGCTCCAGATTTTGAGACACTACCACAGTGAAGGTGACCTTTACGCTATGACCGCCTATGTTATATGAGTTAAACTCGAGGATGTATTTTTCGTAGCGGAAGTGAATGATGGGATCAGATCAACACGTTTATAATTGGCATAGGCGAGGATGTCCCACCATATGGCCATGTGGTGCACTTGTGATGCTCGAATGCTTAGCCCATTTGTTATTGGGATTGGACAATTTTTTTACATTTTATTTGGATTTTCATGGCTATTTATTAGGCTATTTTCAGCACTAGTAAAAACCCAACCTATAAGGGTTATTTTAGACTTTTATTTGTTAGTGTTTTGTTATGACATGAGGGATTTATAAAAGACCCTTGGGTAGGCGTCATGTAGAATAATGATTGATGAGTAGCAATTAATGAAGCTTTGAATTGTTTGTATCTTCATGAGAGAGAATCGTGAGGGTGAGAGGCCCTAGGCGAAAGACAACCTCGGTGAGAGATCGGGAGACCAAGGTGAGAGGCCGAGGTTGTTATCTTCTTCTTTGTGTGCTTGTTGATCATCGTTAACGCATAACCATCATCATCATCCTACGTTATTCCACCCTTGCGTCCCCACTTCCCCACGATCAAGCTCTCATCTTTTGCAACCATTTATGCCCAGTAATTATAGGACATACTTGTAGTTCGGGAAATATTACGGGACATACGATGCCTCGATCGGAACCACTCCAATTTTTTATGAAGCGTATCAATGTCTTCTAGATGCTGTCAAAATTTCAGGTTGATCCGACCTGCAGATCTTTAATGATTGTTGTTTATTCAAATCTTGATTGTCAGATCCACACTGCGGGAAGTAACATATAATCTTCAAGACATCAACGTTCCACCTATCATAATTGTTGGTCCGTTCATCCGATTACGATGATCAAAATTCAATATTTTCTCGAACCCAATCCAACCATGTCATCCATGCACCACCCATCAAATCCATAAAAAGTAATTTACCCTTTTTGCCTCTGTTGTTTTAGAGCGAGGCCTTTGATTCTTGTAGGACCCCTCATTCCTTCTACATCAATAAGCCTCATCCTAAATAGTGCTTAGAACTCCCAGAATAATGAAGTCCTGACACAGTTCAATAACAAAGAAATTAACACTACCATTTCTACGCATTGGGTAACCAAATACAAGTGAAGTGTTTAGTAGACAAACATGGTGACCTCGATTGTTGGACCGAGTGACTTCCTTTGGACAAGACACATTGGACCAAATTTTGGCACAGCTTTATCCCAAAGCATGTATGAGGTAGTAATTTAATTTGTTTTATGATTGTGTTAACATTTCAGTTTAGTTTCACGTTAGATGTTGTGTTTGTTTAGACCTAATAAACAAAAAGATTCATAAAAACCATGTATTATTGATTAAATAAGCCTTGTTCTGCATGCTTATATTTTCAGAAAAAGATATTGCTTATCAGTAGTTATAATTTTTATAGGATTGATCTTTGATAATAGTTGTTAATGTATAGAGATGGGTCGGGTTACATGTATAGTCGGGTCGGGTTGTGTGGGTATACATGTACATATATATTGGGCTTGAGTCCCTCAATATAGAGCATTCCATTCTCTCCAAACCATAGTCTTCATCTCCTAACATGGTATCAGAACTCTAGGGTTCTCTCGTGCGACGACGGCGACGACGGCAGCCCCTTCGGTCTCCCTCCACCCGGCAGCCCCCCCTCCGGCCTCCCCGACCCCTCCGCTCCTCCCGCCCGGCCCTCCCGATCTCTCCCCTCCACTCACCCTAACCCCCCGACCCCTCCCCTCCACCTGCCCGACCCCTCCCCTCCGCCCGTCCGACCCCCCCAACCTCTCCCCTCCACCCGCCCGCCCCCCCCCCCCCGACCCCTCCTCTCCACCTGTCCGACCCCTCCCCTCCACCTGTCCGACCCCCCCGACCCCTCCCCTCCGCCCGTCCGACCCTCCCGAACCCTCCCCTCCACCCGCCCGGCCCTCCGAACCCGACCCATCTCTATTCATTCCATCCTCGGAGCAGACTGCTGATTTTCTGACGAAGCCCTTTACGATTGCTCACTTCTGGCATTTTATTGGCAAACTCTCGGTCCACGATCCACCGTGAGTTTGAGGGGGAGTGTTAATGTATAGAGATGGGTCGGGTTACATATACAGTCGGGTCGGGTTGTGTGGGTATACATGTACATATATATTGGGCTTGAGTCCCTCAATATAGAGCATTCCATTCTCTCCAAACCCTAGTCTTCGTCTCCTAACAATAGTAAAATGGTAATAAAAGCTACTCGGTTAAGTGAATGGTTAAGTGAAACTTCTATTAGAAGATAAATAACCCTTGAAGGAGCTAGTGATCCAAGAATGTATAAGTTAACATCAGCTGCCTACTTTTCTCTTTCCTTGATTAATGAACTTATGTGTTGTTCATGCACACGTGAGGCAAATAATTTAACCTTTGGAAAAGGATGAAAATATTTTCGACAAATGGTTCGAGTAATATATATATATTTTTGAGAAATCCCTCTCAGTGAATAAGGGGGGGTTTGGCCTAGACCCCTACCAGTATATTATCAAAAATAGAAGGTTACAGTGATTGACCAACCAGACAAAAGAAAAAATAAAAAATTATTACAAATAATTTTGTCTAACTTCTCTAATTCTTTGCCTTGAAGAGCATTCTTCTACTGCTCCAATCATAAAGTATAATGGAACTAAATTCATGCAAAGAGAAATTTGGGTAGGATGAGTGGGTTGTGACTGCTGAAGCCATTCGGAACAAGTTATTAGTATCGGAAATCACATTTTGTTTGCTATCCACAGCAGGGCAACAAACAAACAATAATAGTTTTCCTTCAAGGTTTTAAGTCTAGAATGGGTTCCACTTGTTAATGTATATTGTAGGTTATATATATGAGTTCGGTGTACATGACTTATTCCCTACACATGTATGATGCCTATATATTTGTGGCTATTGCCCTAATGAGAATTGTCCGTCATTCTAACAAACCCTAGCTCTCTTTCTCTCTCTCTCCCCCCCCTATGGTTGTGGTAACATGGTATCAAAGCGGGTCTAATCTCATCGCTATCCCCTTCCGCTGTGATCTAGGCTCCGATATGGCGCACTACAATTTTAAACCCTTAGGGTTTCTCTTTGGTCAACAAATTAGGGTTTAGTTATTAATATGGCGCCGTATAACTCAATAGATAGCAAACATAGGTTATTTTACGTAATTTTAGAGCTCTATACATTCATCATAAAGCATGGATTAAGATCTAACAAGTTAAGATGCAATTATTATCACGAAAACAAAATTCAGCATATAATAGTATTAATCACAGCAATAGATAACTAATTTAAAAGAGGGGCATGCATCAGATTTTAATAGAAAAGAAGGCTATGGATGCTTGCTAGGGTTACCGATAGACTAAAGATGGCAATTATGATATTTAGGCATATATTGGGTATCAACTAGAGATGAAACGGAGATGAATACGGCTGCGATGCAGAGCGGAGACGATGAAAATGTGGAAATGATGCGGAAGCGGAGGAAAAATAAAATAAACAGATAGATAACGCTTGGGGTTTTCGTCGTGGGTCGATGCGTGGATGCGCCGATGATCCGGCTTACGGAGGAAGACCGGACATTGAGCGAAGCCGGAACTTTCGAAAAACAAACCAACCTACGCGAGGCGAAATCGCGGATCGTCTCGAGGCGAAGTCAAGGAAGCGGCGGGGGTTGGGGACACGTTTCTCTCCCAGAAGCTCTCACGCGGAGGCACAAATTTCAACAATAGCAGGGATTCAAATTTTCTTTCTTATTTTCCCTTTTTGTAAAGTTAGGGTTTTCAATGGATGATTTGGATCAAAGGAAAACTAGAGGGATGGTGGGGATTTGTTTGGCCAAGAAAGGAAGGAAAAAAAGAGAGACAAGGGAAAAATAGCGAGAGATGAGAGGGGACGACATCTAGGGTTTCGGGTGTCTCGGGTTCCGTGCGGAAAGAGAGGACGGAAGGGGTGTTGCTCGTGCAGAAAAGAACGAAAGGAGAGAGAGAGAGAGGGGGGCGACATCTCAAGGTGAAGCCCTATTGGGCTTAAGATAAGCCCAATTAACCCTAATCGAAGCCCAATATGCCATGTCATTAAAATTTTAAGTTATTTGCCATTTAACTGTCGGTTTCGAGACTTCATCTCGTTCGTCGGTATCCTGCAAACCTCCCCCCCAGATTTTATTAATATAATGCAGAAAACTCACCCAAAAAGGTCTGGATTCAATCCGAAAAGCCTCTCGGATGAGATCATGGACATCCCCAATGAATTGGACAAGAATACTACTAATATAAAAGACAAAAAATAGACAAAGAACATTAATAATAAGCCAAAAACTGAAATAAACGACTAAAAATCTCGATGTGACAAATGTTCTCCATGCATAAAATAAAAATGACTAAAATAAGTCTGACATCGAACTGAAGATGCGGTAATGATCTGATGGTGCTAATCATGCTGCATCAACTCCCCCGGTCTAAAAAGAACTCAACTCCGTCGAGTAGCCGTTCAGCTGCTGTATGAGATCAGGTCGCTGTGCTCGTAACTGTCGCTCCTCTACCCAGGTATAGTCTGAAAGTGGTCTGCATACCCACCGAATAAGGAACCTTTGAAAAGCACCGCGGCGGGTAGCAAGCTCTCTGACGTCAACTATCTCCTGTATTTGGTAGGTCTCGTCTCTTTGCGTATCTGAAAAAGGGATCTATGGTGCTGTAGGCGCATATGGCTGGTCTTTATAGAAAGGGAACAATTCTGAGATGTTGAAGATCGACGATGTCGGCATGGCCTTTGGTAGGTCCAACATGTAAGCATTGGGTCCCAACGCTCGAAGAAATGAAAGGACTCAAAATTTCTCTCGCTCAGCTTCCCGTAAGAACCTGTGGGAAACTGCTCTGCAAAAGTAGACGAGGAAATTTCCTAGCTGAAAGGTGCTATCTCGTCTGTCTAGATTTGCGCTTGACTTATACCTGACATTTCTTTTCCTAAGTTTCTCAAGCGACTCTCGTTATACGGTCTTGATGTGATCGAGGAATTCATTTGCATCAGCACTTGCAGGACCTGTAGGTGGTAATGTTCTATCCAGGAAATGGGGAATAACATGGCCATAGACTATTTTTAAAGGAGTTTTACCTATTGAGCGATTAATTAAACTATTATATGCGAATTCAGCTTGTGGTAAAACTACATGCAACTGTTTCAGTCTTTCATCAGCTAAACATCGAAGCATATTCCCAAGGCTATGGTTAACAACTTTCGTTTGTCCGTCAATTTGAAGGTGATATGCGCTACTGTATTGATGTTTAGTTCCTAGCTTTGAGAAAAGAGTACACCAAAAGTGGCTCAAACCCACATGCCAGAACTGCACTGCGGAATCGTTTAAACCAGGCACGCGGCACCTGCTTAAGCCCATAGATAGCCTGACGTAGGCGACAGACATGGCCGGAAGGAACAGAGATGCCCGACAGAGGAGTCATGTACACTTCCTCTAAGAGGTCACCATGGAGAAAGACATTAGTGACATCCATCTTATGGAGAGGCCACCCTCGAGCAGCTGCCACAGCTAAGCAGGGTGCGAACGATGGTCATTTGTGCAACTGAAGCAAACGTCTCCTTGTAGTCAATCGCATACTCCTGGGAGAAGCCACGAGCAACAAGGCGAGCCTTGTGTCGCTCAATGGAACCATCAGGTCGAGTCTTGGCCTTGAAAATCCATTTGCAGCTGGTGAGCCTCTCCGGGATGTCTCCCGCTACCAGAGGTTGGTTGGAACGCTCGTTTATCTCACCATGACTAGGCCGGATATTGCCCATGCTGTTGCCATTGTCGGCCAGTTCGTTCAGGCTTCTCGCTCTGTTCACTATCCAGTGGTTCTTCGGATTATCCGTTATCTACGGGGCACCATCACCCGTTCGCCCCAAAACCCGGGTAGTAAGGGGAGGTCAACAGAGGGTATATTAAGTGGGCGTTAGGTGCCCCCTTTACCAACGTGGGACTAACCGGTGGACTTCCTCAACACCCCCCCTTAAGTGGAGCATGCGGAGCGGAGCACAATCAGAAGAGGCCGCACCCGGAGGGAGACAATGAACCCAACTCTGATACCATGTTAGAAGATGACGGCTAGGGTTTGGAGAGAATGAAATAATCTTCATTGAATGATAAGCCCAATATATATATATACAACATAAAACCCAACCCGACTGTGCATAGAACCCGACCCATCTATACATTAACATTAACAGTTTCCAATATGACCAAGATATTAGACTAAATGAGGGAAAAAGAAACCATTTTCTTAGCATTTCTAAGGGAAAAAAAACTCATTAACGCTTCGCTAAAACTAAAATTACATATGCTAGAAACCTTCACGTATATTTTATCGCACCAAAATAAAGCAACAATTGTTGTCTTTGAAAACATTTGGAAACTAATGGATAGAATCCTTAAATTATGTTTTATTCCCCAAGAATAGGGCAACATTTGTTATAGAAACAAATGTGTCATCAAAAGCGCTGCCCCCGAACTCCCACATGGGTCCAGCATGAGTTTCAACCTCTTGAAGTCAATGACAAACTCCGTCCCAATCAGCCAATCAACCATTAGGCTCCACGCAACACATGTTAAGTCCAATGATTGTTAATCATAGGAAGTTTGTTGATTTTTACTTTTATTTAAATCTGATAATATTCCTTGGATAATCAAAAGCATTTACACTCTTTGATGCCTCTACTAAACTCTTATTCATTGTGCAATTATGAATAAGTATAATATCAAAATGTACAGAATTGTGCTATCCTTTCAATCACTCTCTTAGTCAATTGAGTTCATTTAAAACCCATTCTCTGGAAGTTGATGGAAGAAATGGACACATATATTGGAGAGAGTTTTTGTGTTTGCCCTTATTAGTAATAAGTTTGTCCTTATTATTAATTAGTGTTTCTTTGAGGATTTCTTTGTAATTCTGATACTTATTATGTTATAAAAGAGGTGAGGGTTCATAACCTTAACTAAGGTTTTTTTCTCTTCATGGTATCAGTGCTCCTTGCGTCGTCGTCACCTTCGCACCTCCGTGCGACTCCGGCGACACCCCGCACTGACCTCAGCGCCCTCCTGCGTCTCCCCTGCGCCACCCCAGCCCCTCCCGCCAGCCTTCTGCTCACCCCTGCGCCCTCCCGCGCCACCCCAGCACTACCCCGCGCGACCCTGCGTCCTCCTGCGTCTCCCCTGCTCCACCCTGCGCCACCCCAACCCTCCCGCCAGCCTTCTGCTCGCCCCCCCCGCGCCCATTTGCAGCCCCTGCGCATCTCTGCGCCCTCCCACGCTCTCCCGCGCTCGTCTGCAGCTCCCCGTGCCCCCTGTGCTACCCCACAGCCCTTCCTGCGTCACCCCACAGCCTTTCAGCGCCTCCTGCTACCCTTCCCGAATAGTCTTACTGCTTCCATTGATGGGCGTCACCGCTATTGCTTCTGGCGATTAACGATGATTGATCGATTGTTCGATCTTTTTCTTTGTCTGGTTTGATCTCTCATTGGAATTTTTTTTTGGGGATGGTGATTTAGTTTTTTTTTTGGGTGATACTCTCTCCTTTCCTGCATTTGTGAAGGATCTCTCTGTTTTTTTTTCTTCTCGGTTATTTTTCATCACTCCCCATGGATTCCAAGGTCGCCCCACTTGTTGGCTCTCACGACTGTTTTGCCCGTCACATTACTACAGTTCTCTTGGATGGCAAAAATTTTCTTTCCTGGTCCAACTCTGTTCGTGTCTATCTAGTCGGCCGAGAAAAGTTTGCATGGCTTACTGGTGTCTAGGACTGTCAATTAGGCCGGGCTAGCCCGATACTCGCCCGTCCTACCAGAAAAAATTTGGGCTGAGCCTTAAATGGGTTTGGGCTGGGCCGAGTTCGAACATAATTTTATACCCGAAAATTAATTCGGGCCGGGCTCGGGCCAGGTTCAGCCCAGCCCATATTCAGCCCGAACCCGAATGCTTATATATTCAATTTAAAAACCCTTGAAGTATTGAATCCCCTGTACAGTTTGTACTACCCGAGCATATTGAGTAACCAAGAGTCGCTCCGACCCTCCAACATCTTCTTTCCATAGTTGATTGACAGCCAACACTAATTCAATGGTCAATATACCCTTTCCCAATTTGGGAGTCCCACTAATACTATCCCAGATTCCCAATCTTCTGTTTCACTTCCTTCCAAACAAAAAAAAGTCATTTTTTTGCACTAAAGCCCCTAACTGATCGAAGTAGGACGCCTTCCATGGCTCCATCCCAGATTCTAAATCTTTTGTTACATCTATGCTTGTAGTACTAGATGTCCAATTTTTTTTGCATTTTGATTCACTGCAAATTTTAATTGGGCTGGCTCGAACTTGGCCCGAAGCCCGAAAAACAAATTGGGCTGAGTTTGGGTTGAATAAAGTGGAAATTTTTTGGGCTGAGTTCGGGCTTGGGAAAGCCGATTCATATACGGGCCGAGTTCGGGCAAGGCTTGGCCCGACCCGACCCGACCCGGCCCGATTGACAGGCCTACTGGTGTCTCGAAACCTACAGATGCGGCCGAGGTGTTAAAGTGGACTACCGAAAACTTTCAGATTCTTGGTTGGCTTCAATACTCGATGGATCTCAAAATCTATGAGCAGTTCATGCGGTATGATTTCGTTTCTGGTTTATGGTCTGCTCTCCAAAGGACTTATGGACACACTCGGGTTGATGCTCGAATTTATGCTGTTTATCGGGAAATCACTGCCGTTACTCAGGGCGATCGTTCTGTTCAAGATTATTTCTCTTTTCTTCAGAGTTGTTTTCTCGAGCTGTCTGATTTAGAGCCATTGAGTGCTTTCCAGAACCCTACTGATGCTGCACTTGCTCGGCACTGACAGGAGAAAAAGGAGACGTATCAGTTTCTGATGGGACTTCGATCCGAGTTTGTGGCTATTTATGTTCAGATTATTGGGATGTCCCTTCTTCCTGATCTTCTTACGCTTTCTCTCTTGTTGCTGATCAGGAGCGTCGCCTTCGTCTTACTGGTGCTCAGCGGGTGCTTGTTTCTCCTTCCGGGAATCTTCCAACTGAGCAAATGGCTCTTGCTCCTGGTTCCCGTCCTCCGCTCTCGCACGCTCGTGGTCATGGAGGTCGCTCTCTGTCTGGTGGGCGTGGTATACCTGGTGGTCATGGCACGACTGGTCCTCCCGGTCCTTGTACCTATTGTGGCAAGCAGTTTCATGATCGCTCCAGATGTTTCCAGCTATACCGCCATCTACATACTACCCCTCCACCTACTTCTCGTTCATCGACTGTGGCTGCTGCAGATATTTCTAGTTCGTCGACATTATCTCCGATTCCTGGTGTTTCGGATTTGAGCCAGATGGTCTCCCAAATGCAGCAGCTGATGAGTCAGCTTCAGCATCTTCAGCCTCCGTCTTCTCAGCCCTCAGCATCCACTACTTCCTCCTCAGGTACTTCGTTCGCTTTCTAAGCATCAGGGGTTGATCCCAGTTCTTCACCCCGTGTGATCGACTCTGGTGCCACTGACCACATGACTTGTGGGCTTAGTCTTCTTTCTCATATTGAGCCTTATTGTCAGCAAAATATGCGCTTTGCTGATGGATCCGTTACACCAATCCTCAGCAAGGGTACTGTTCCTCTTTTTTGTGCTGTTAATCTTTATTCTGTTCTGCATGTTCCTAAACTGTCACTTAACTTGCTATTGCATTGTTTTGTGACATTCTTTCCTGGTGGATGTGTTTTTCAGGACCTGACTTCGAGGACGACTTTTGGCACAGGCCGTGAGAAGGATGGGTTATACTTGCTGGACCGACCGCTTGTTCCTCCTGTTGCTGCTGCTGCTCTGCCTGTTACTTGTACTGCGTCTCCTGCCTGCTTATTTACCTCAACGATTGGTGCTTTGTGGCACGCTCGGTTTGGTCAAGCTAGTATCCTCACTGTGGCTTCTGTCTGTCCTGAGTCCTCACTTAGGTCTTCTTTTCGTTGTGATGTGTGCGAACTTTGTAAACACACCCTTAGTTCTTATTCTTCATCTCTTAGTCGGCCTTTTTCTGCTTTTGAGTTAGTTCACTCTGATGTCTGGGGCCTGTCTCACGTGACTGCTTATGATGGTTTTTGTTACTATGTTACATTTATTGACGATTATTTTCGTTGCTGTTGGGTTTATCTTCTGAAATGCTAGTCTGGTGTGTTTCCTATGTACTGTCATTTTTCTGTAATGGTTCAAACTCAGTATGGGGCTTGCATATGTGTTATTCGCTCTGATAATGGTGGTGAATATACGTTTTGTTCTTTTACTTCTTATATTGCAGCACATGACACTATTCATCATTTTTCATGTCCCTATACACCTGAGCAAAATGGTGTGGCGGAGCGGAAGAATCGTCATCTATTGAATATTGTCCGATGCATTCTTCGCGGAATATCAGTCCCTAAGTCTTTCTGGAGTTCTGCTATTCTTACTGCCACCTATTTGATCAACCGGACTCCATCGCGTTCTCTTGCTGGTAAAACTCTGTTCCATATACTTCATCCTACCCTGCCACTTTTCCCTATTCCTCTGCGTGTTTTTGGCTGTGTGTGTTTTGTCCAAGATCGTCGTCCTTCCCGAACTAAACTTGATGATAAGTCTATTCGAAATGTCTTTCTTGGTTACTCCGTTGGGCTCAAAGGTTATCGCTGTTTTGACCCCAAATCAGGTCGGGTTTACCATTCTTTGGATGTGACTTTTCATTAAGACACGTCTTTCTTTCGGGTTCAGCCTTCACCATTGTCTGTTCCTATGCCATCTACGGCTGCTCAGCCTATCCCTGTCTTTCCTGCCATTGGTCTGTTGCCTCCTTGCCCGCCTATTACGCAGATATATCATAGGCGGTCGCACCAGGCTCCGGTTGTCTCGTCTAGCCCTCTCACTGTGCCAGAGCCTCCTCTGACGTCAGGTATACCTCATTCTTCCTCTATCCCTCCTACTTTTTCTGATGACGTGCCCATTGCTCTTCGCAAGGGTATGCGTACTTGTGTTACTGCTCATCATTTGGCGAGTGTTGTCTCTTATCAGAGTCTTGCCCATGCATATCATGCTTATCTAACTGCCACAGACTCTATTCACATTCATCGTTCTACTATTGATGCTCTACGTGATCCTGAGTGGGTCGAAGCTATGGATGCTGAAATGTCTGCCTTGCGCCAGAATGGAACTTGGGCTTTGGTTCCTCTTCCCCCTTGGAAGCGTACTGTTGGGTGCAAGTGGGTATACATTGTCAAGTATCGTGTTGATGGTTCTCTTGAACGTTATAAAGCAAGGCTTGTTGCTCGCAGTTTTACTCAGACTGCTGATGAGTTTGGAGCTACCTTTGCGCCTATTGCCAAGTTGACCAGTGTTCGTTTACTGCTTTCCCTTGCTGCTAGCCACTCTTGGCCTCTTCATCAGCTTGATATCAAGAACGTTTTTCTGTATGGTCATCTTGCTCAGGAGATATATATAGACCCTCCTTCAGGGTACCGTCTTCAGGGAGAGTTTTCGGGAAGAGTTTGTCGTTTAATCAAGTCACTTTACGGCTTGAAGCAGTCTCCCAGGGCTTTGTTTGAGTGCTTTAGTACCGTGATTCTTCGTATCGGCTTCACTCGATGTTATGCTGATCAAACCTGCTTTATTAAGATCACTGCAGAGGACCAACGTGTTATTGTTCTGGTATATGTTGATATTATTCTTATAGGGGATGATGTAGTTGGGATCACTGCCGTCAAGAATACGCTTCAGGTTGCCTTCGAAGTAAAGGACCTTAGTCCCCTTCGTTATTTTCTGGGAATTGAGATAGCTTGCTCTCGCCAGGGTATCTCTATCTCTCAGCGGAAGTATACATTTGATCTTTTGCATGATACTGGTATTCTTGGATATCGACCGGCTCGTACACCGATGGATGCTAATCATCGTCTTCATGCAGAATCCGACGATCTTCTTTCTGATCCCAGTTCCTATCAGCGTCTTGTTGGTCGTTTGATTTATCTAACTCATACTCGACCTGATATCAGCTTTGCAGTTAGTGTGGTGAGTCAATTTATGCATGCTCCCCGAACATCCCATATGGTGTTTGCAATTCGGATTCTACGTTATCTTAAAGTTGCTCCTGGCCTTGGGCTTTTTTATCGGGCTCAGGATGGATCCAAGTTATCTTATTATACTGACTCCGATTATGCGGGTTCCCTTACTGACCGTCGTTTTACTTCTGGCGTCTGCACATTTTGTGGTGAGCATCTTATTTCATGGAAGAGTAAAAAGCAACATATTGTCTCTCGATCTTCTGCTGAGGCTGAGTATCGTGCTATGGCACATGGGACCACAGAGTTGATTTGGTTGCATTCTTTTTTATCAGAGCTTGGATTTCCTACGACAGGTTGTTCGACTCTTTTTTGTGATAATCAGTCAGCAATTATGCTTGCTTCTGACTCTGCTCTCCATGAGCAGACCAAACATATTGAGTTGATATTCACTTCCTCCGAGATCATGTTCGGTCTGGTACCATTACTCTAGTGTCCATTTCTTCTGCTGACCAGATTGCTGATGCGTTTACCAAGGCTGTTGGACCTACTCGTCTTCTTCCTACTATTTCCAAGCTGGGCATGTCTGACGTCTTTGCTCCCGCTTGAGGGGGAGTATCGGAGAGAGTTTTTGTGTTTGTCCTTATTAGTAATAAGTTTGTCCTTATTATTAATTAGTGTTTCTTTGAGGATTTCTTTGTAATTCTGATACTTATTATGTTATAAAAGAGATTAGGGTTCATAACCCTAACTAAGGTTTTTTTCTCTTCAAAATAATCGTTAGAAGATAACAATATCATCATTTCCTCTATAAATGTCAAGTTCCGGCTTTGGAAAGACATCATTGTAAGACTAAAGTAACTATTAACAAGCATTGTCATGCGCATTTCGAACAAATAAACCTGTTTTGGCGAGAAATGTAGTCTTGTTGCTTGCAATAGGGTTAGCATAATAACAAAGTATTACTATCAATGAATGCTATATAATTCAAAGGGTGCCAACTAGCTCAGTTGGTAAAGCCTTGTGGTGGTTGTACCAGAGACCTAGAATCGAATCCCACCTTCATCAAATAACAACTAGTAGGGTTCACGCCTTAACCCACCTCAGATGCCCTCCCCCCCCCCCCCACCCAAAAAAAAAATAAAAAAGAGTTACCTAGTCGGAAGTAAGGAAAAAATCGACTAGGGGAGAAGTCGGAAAATTTAGAAAATAGTCGAGAAAGAAAATGGTAGAAGTTTTTTAAAAATATAAAAAGATGTTTCAATAAGTAATTTGAGTAGTATATGACGGGATTAAAATGCGATTAATCATGATTAAAACATATACATCGAGATTAAAAAAATTGGGAAAAAGTTGTGGACTAAAACACGACAACAATAAGTAGCGTTTTAAACACATTTTTTTACAAAAAAAATAACGACCGGCTTGGTAACATGCCCTCCTCCCCCACTCTGCCCAAATAAAATAAAAAATAAAAAAATTAGAGAGGAAGTAGAGAATGCCCTAATCCAATAGTGCTTGCCTTCAGGAACTTAAGGCCATATTTCTACTGTGTTTTTAACCTTCAATTTTGTAAGAGTTTCTTCATTGGAGCTGTGGCAGTAAATCAAAATTAGTTGAATAATATCCTAGTATATATTTATTGATAAGAATTTTTTTGAAGAAGCCCTATATGTATTCACTTGTTGTATGGTTAATATAAAGTCCGCGGCACAATCATGTTGTTAGATACCCTCACGCCCCAACCCGTGTCATAAGGGGAGGTCCACAGAGGGTATATAAAGTGGGCGTAAGGTGCCCCCTTTACCGATGTGGGACTAACCGGTGGACTTTCTCAACACCCCCCCCCCCCCCCCCTCAAGCGTAGCATACGGGGTAAGGCACAATCGGATGAGGCCGCACCCGGAGGGAGACATTGAACCCAGCTCTGATACCGATGTGGGACTATTCGTCATCACATGTTTTAACAGTTTCATCATTTCTCATCTTAGCGGGCTTAATCGTTTTACTCTATCCCTTCTGGTTAATCAAGTGATTAAAGATGGAATATCGTCAAGAAGTCAATGTACTAGCTCACTATGTGCAATTTTGATGATATAATGACCGATAATTGGATCTCAAGACTACTTCAGACAAGTGTGTAGACCCTTTTAGTCATTTTCCTGCGAATCAATAAAGCGAGTATACTTAAAACTTAATTTAGTTCTGAAAATTGAGCGAAATGGATAATCATACCTACATTAGTTTACAATTGCATGTCTAGATTTAATCGTGACTACTAATTAATGAACTAAGCTTGAAATGCGTCTAAATTGATTTTGTTTTTCAGCTTGTTTGCCTTGTTCGGATGAGGCGGGGGGTTTTTATTATTGGAAGATTAATCCACCTCGGTAAAGTAGAGGGCGAAAACGATCCGTATAGGTATGATGGGCCTCGTCTCGATACCCAGTTTTTGAGATAGAGGAAACCTCACATGGTTTCAGAGCCTAACCGTACACTCACTTGCCGGGTGTGGTCCCCACACATCTATCATCCAGGTGACAAGGATCACAAAAGATTGGCCTGCACGTCAGGGGAGTGTTGGAAGATTAGTCCCACCTCGGTAAAGTAGAGGGCGAAAACGATCCTTATATGTATGATGGGACCTCATCACAATACCTAGGTTTTGAGATAGAGGAAACCCTCACTTATATCTCCCTTCGGTTCTGTTTCTCGTTTATCCACCCTTTGCGACCCTCGATTCACCCGGCTTAAATCACTGTTCTTGCTTGACGCTTATTCTGAACCTTGGATTATTTTTGCTGTAGTATGATTATTGAGCAGAATTGATTATGGATTAAGCGGCTGAAGAGAACTTGCATCCTCGGAGTGAGGGACCCACGATTCTCAAAATTTTGGCTTGCAAGCAATGTTTTTTAGGAACCTCATAAATCTGTCTCTGTGTTGTCATTATTTTCTCTCTTTGATGATTTTTTTTTTTTTTTTTTGTGTGGATTGCATCTTGTTTTTTTGCCATATCGGTTGATCTATCAGGGCTTCCACCAGGGCCTCAAGTTATACCAAGTATTCCGTCTTTGGAATAAATGTGGGGTGAGGAATCATATCTTTATAATTTTATGTTATCTATTGTTTGATGAAGACCACTGTATAGAAATTTGCAAAAGTTTGGAGGGGGAGATGTTACTTGTAGTTGTACTAGTGAATGCCCGTGCTTGTCGGCATAGCAGCGGGCCGCCTTCGCAGCAAACACACCCTCTAGGCATCGTCACCCCACACCCACCGTCTTCGGCGACAATACATTTGGCCGCCTTTGGCAATAAAACATTTTGGAGAGAGAGAGAGAGAGGTGTTTCCTGGGGATGTGAAGTGATGTTGCCGTTGCGAGCGAGCGCGAGCAATCAAGGTTCCCCCCCCCAATTGCATCACACTCATAGATCGATCATACGTCCGTAAACTCCCTCGACCACCTTCGGCTCTAACACCCCCATGTCCACCATCGACAACACACATTGCCTCGGCCATGGCACTCGAACGTTCGTTTTCGGTGACAACTTTTTCGATCATTATGCTCGATATCGATTAAAAGAAGTGACTCGGTCTAAGCAGCAAAATTTTGTAAATTATACAATCAAATTAATAGTAAGCGTCACAAAAAATTGGCATGAGTAACCACATTTAACAATGAGTATATGTAGGTGTTTCCATGGGAACACGTATTATAAATAATAAAATTAATCAGAAGTAATTAAAAAGTGCATATATTAAATTTTAGAGAAATTGATAGAGAAAGAGAGCGAGTGTTACATGCGAAGTTGTACTGGGGGTAACGTCAATGGAACAATAATGCTTGGGATGATTGTGTGTGAATAATTCATAGGTGATTCCTACTAACCTGTATTATTATAGAAAAAAGAAATAATTAAAAAAAGTTGTAAATGACATGATGAGAGAGAGAGAGAGAGAGAGAGAGAGAGAGAGAGAGAGAGGAATTAGAACAGTAATTGGCTCCATTAGGTGTTAACGGGTTCTAATAATTGATATGACAATACCTTTAAAAAACAACAACAGATATGCAATTACCAAAAGGGTAAAATACCTTTCGCCCCCCCACCCCCCCGAAGTTTAGCTCAAAAACACTTGACCACTCTATAGTTAAAAAACAGCAATCTGTCCCCCTTCAATTTAGTTTTGAAATGAAGAAATCAAGTAGTTGACGAGAGAGAGAGAGAGAGAGAGAGAGAGAGAGAGAGAGAGAGAGAGATGAGAGAGAGAGAGAGAGAGAGAGAGAGAGAGAGAGAGAGAGAGAGAGAGAGAAGAGAGAGAGAGAGAGAGAGAGAGAGAGAGAGAGCTGCACATCGCAGCCGTCCGTGCCGAGCTTCGGCGACAATACACTTGGCCGCCTTTGACAATAAAACATTTTGGAGAGAGAGAGAGAGAGGTGTTTCCTGGGGATGTGAAGTGATGTTGCCGTTGCGAGCGAGCCGCGAGCGATCAAGGTTCCCCCCCCACCCCCCCCCCCACCCCCCCCAATTGCATCACTCATAGATCGATCGTACGTTCCGTAAACTCCCTCGGCCACCTTCGGCTCTAACACCCCCATGTCCACCTTCGACACAACATCGCCTCGGCCATGGCACTCGCACGTTCGTTTTCGGTGGCAACTTTTTCGATCATTATGCTCGATATCGATTAAAGAAGTGACTCGGTCTAAGCAGCAAAAATTTTTGTAAAATTATACAATCAAATTAATAGTAAGCGTCACAAAAAATTGGCATGAGTAACCACATTTAACAATGATGTAGGTGTTTCCAGGTGAACACGTATTATAAATAATAAAATTAATCAGAAGTAATTTAAAAAGTGCATATATTAAATTTTAGAGAAATTGATAGAGAAAGAGAGCGAGTGTTACATACGGAGTTGTACTGGGGGTAACGTCAATGGCAATAATAATGCTTGGGATGATTGTGTGTGAATAATTCATAGGTGATTTCCTACTAACCTGTATTATTATAGAAAAAAAAGAAATAATTAAAAAAAGTTGTAAATGACATGATGAGAGAGAGAGAGAGGAATTAGAACAGTAATTGGCTACACTAGATCGCGTGTTGGGTTCTAATAATTGATATGACAATACCTTTAAAAAAAAACAACAGATATGCAATTACCAAAAGGGTAAAATACATTCCCCCCCCCCTCCCCTGAAGTTTAGCTCAAAAACACTTGACCACTCTATAGTTAAAAAACTGCATTATGTCCCCCCTTCAATTTAGTTTTGAAATGAAGAAATCAAGTAGTTGACGAGAGAGAGAGAGAGAGAGAGAGAGAGAGAGAGAGAGAGAGAGAGAGAGAGAGAGAGAGAGAGAGAGAGAGAGAGAGGAGAGAGAGAGAGAGAGAGAGAGAGAGAGAGCTGCACATCGCAGCCGTCCGTCCGAGACCCCCCCCCCCCATCGCCCATCATAGTCGTCCGTCTGTTGCAGCCCACACCCCAACCGCCCAATGCAATCGTTCGTCCGAGACCCCCCCACCAATCGTCTCTCTCTACCTCTTCGTTTTTCTCTCTATGCGTTTCTTTCTCTCTTTCCTTAATGATCTCTCTTTCGATATCTTTCTCTTCTCTCAAACTTGATCACCACCGACCCTCTCTTCTACCTGAAACCGATCACAACCGTCCATGCATTCCCAGAACCTCTCATATCAGACCCCCTCTTCTACCCGTCCTAGACCCCTAAAATGGTGGCGATGCCCCCCTTTTCTTTCACCCCTCTTTCCCGATCTCTCTTTCTTTTCTCTCCCTCTAGAGCTGATCGCAGTCGCCCATTCCAGCCGTCTGTTTCTATCTCTCCTTCAAATCTCTTGTTTGGATCTCTCTCTCTCTCTCTCTCTCTCTCTCTCTCTCTCTCTCTCTCTCCTTATCAGAGAGAGGAAGAGAGAGAGAGCGGGTTTGTCTAGTCAGCATTTGTTTTGTCCTAGTCAGCTTGTTTTGTTTTGTCTAGTCAACATGTAGTCGGGAGGATCACGGTCCTCCCGACTAGTCAACACGCTAGTCCATCCTTTAATATGGGTACCACATGACACTTTTTAACCGGGGTTAGGGATTAATCAAGGTGGGTAGATTCCTCCTAACAAAGATCATGAAAAAAAATTTGAAAAAAAAATATGCCAAGTGGTATTTTTAAATTAATCATAGCAAGGGCTATTTGTCCGCTGTAGTTTACCGTTAAATTTGTTGACCGTTGATCGGATTGTTTTAAGTTTTTTTTTAGAATTTGTTTTTAAAATCTTGATCTAAGTAGAGTTGATTGATCATCCATAAAAAAGAAAATGGTTAAAAAGTGTCGTATGGCGCCCAAATTAATGGGAGGACTAGCGTGTTGTCTAGTCGGGAGGATCGTGTTCTCTATTCCATATATATATAGGGGCATGCTATAATGCAGCATGCGATACATGCGGTACTGCACCGCAGCCGTCTGATGCACGCGCTGCGTGCATCGCATGCACGCAGCGATGCATCAAAGTGTTGGGGTGCGGTGTCGCAATTACCGCATGCCGCATTATAGCATCTCTCTCTCTCTCTCTCTCTCTCTCTCTCTCTCTCTCTCTCTCTCTCTATATATATATATATATATATATATATATATATATATATAGGGGTGTGTTAGGATGCGGCGTGCGGTGCTTGCGGCGTCACACCACAGCCGCCTGATGCACCGCTGCGTGCATCGCACGCACCATAGCGGTGCATCAGGCGGCTGCGGTGCGACGCCGCATGCACCGCACGTCGCATTTTATCATTCCTCTCTCTCTCTCTCATATATATATATATATATATATATATATATATATATATATATATATATATATATATATATATATATATATATATATATATATATATATATAGGGCTGTTACGTTGAGCTGTGAGCTACGGGTGGAGAAAATGAGCTGCCCTCATTTTGATTTCCCTAGGAGTTTTAGAATTTGCTGAAATTTGGTGAGGGTGTTATCTAGGATAAGATGATCATCCTCACTAATTTTCATCAAGTTCCAAAACTTCTAGGGTCATCAAATGGTAGAAGCATTATCAACCGTCCGCAGTCACCGTTAATTTTGCTTCCACCATTTGATAACCCTAGAAGTTTTGGAATTTGATGAAAATTGGTGAGGATGATCATCTTATCCTAGATAAGACCCTCACCAAATTTCATCAAATTCCAAAACTCCTAGGTGGATCAAAATGGGGGCAGCTCATTTTCTCCACCCATAGCTCACAGCTCACTGTAACATTCCTCTCTCTCTCTCTCTCTCTCTCTCTCTCTCTCTATATATATATATATATATATATATATATATATATATATATATATATATATATATATATACTGTTTAGTACCATATCAAATACTGGGGACTTCCGCCTCCTTTGTGTACTTGCATATATACATGGGTATATTTCCCAATGAGATGCAATCTTTTTGGCTCTCCAAATCTGTGTCTGACCAGAGACAATAGTGACGGAGGTCCTTGTGTGGCTCTCCAGTAGTGGAGCTTGCGTGCTGCACATAGCTGCTGCCTTGTGGAATGAAGATCATGGCATTGAGATGGTTGCAATCATTGTTTCCTTAAAAAAAAGAAGAAAAAAAAAAGAAAGGTGGGACTTAGTCAAAAGCTCCTTTTGGGAAATTGTTTTGAGTTTTGAGCTACTACAAGTCATGACAACAAAACCATATGACCTGCAAACCATCCTAAAAGGGTATAGTTTATATCAAACCACCCAACCTCTAGTTGACTTTTCTAACATCTTGAAAATGACAAAAATACTCTTCCTCCACTATGGTACAATATCAATTCGGTTTGGAGTATCAATTCGACTGCTGCAATGATTTAGAGTATCAATTTAGTTGCTATAGTGATTTCATTGTAGCAAGTAGCAACAATAAAATAACTTTCAATCGAATTGTTCTTGTGAAAGTGAAATCACTGTAGCAATTTGGAGCATCAATTCGGGCAACGGAGTAACAATTCGGTTGTTACAGTGATTTCACTGTAGCTGCAATTGATTCACATTCGAATTGATACTTTGCTACAACGAGATCATTGTAATTGTTATAGTGAAATCACTGTAGCAGTCACTGTATATGCACTATTACCGAATTAATACTCATAAGTAAAATCTAGCAAAATAAATAAATAAATAATTGAGGAGTAAAATGAATTTATTTTTTTTAAAAAAAAAAGTGTGGGAGGATCGTACCTTTTTTTTTTTTTTTTGAGAAATCCCTCGGAGAGATAGGGGGGGTTAAGGCTAGGGCTGTGCAAAAACCGACCCGAACCACCTAACCGAACCGAAACCGACCAAAATTTAACCGAAATAACCGAACCGAACATCAAACCGAACCGACAAAACCGATTAAATCGGTTTCGGTTTCGGTTCCCGGGTATGAAATACCGAACCGAAACCGAAAAAACCGACCCGACTTCTTAAATCATAACACAACGGCCATAATACTTTTGTTTCAAGTAAGTGCAAGTACGAAGTAATTATGTTACATCTACAATGCTTCAAAAGAGTGAACGTCGGTTGATTTTGCTTTGAACTTTCATTTTGGCACTATGTAAGAACATAATCATCCACTTATTTGTGATGAACTGACGATTAAGATTCAAGAGCCAAGGGTTCTAACATAACTCATATTAACCGAAACCGAACCGAAAACCGATCACACCGAACCGACAAAAACCGACCATTTCGGTTTCGGTTTCGATTTTTCGAAAACCGAAAAAAAATAAAACCGACAAAACCGACACCGAAACCGACCGACAAAACCGACGCTCACCCCTAGTTAAGGCAAGGACCCCAACCTATAAATAAAACCCAACCGAAACAAAGTACCGATAAGTACAATCGGAAACAGAAAAAAGGAAAACAAGAAAAAAAGAAACCCCACCTTTAGATGAAGGGAGAGAAGAACGCTGTTACAAACGGAGCTCCCCTACGGCTCAACAGGAGGAACGTACCTAAAGTTAAACGCAACAAACATAAGGGTTTGTCGGGATACATGCATCTGTCTGATTTTATAGAGCCTTCCAAGTGCTAGTTCACATGAGCCCCTCCGAATCAAAATAATACATCACGTAACCGAACTTGTTCTACGCCTGTTGCTTGAGCTCTGTGTTAAGCCAATGATGCCTTATTTTTTGGTACATTTTGTGGGGCCCTAGCTAGACCCAAGAGACACCACAAAAGTGCACAGCTACACAAAGCCACCGGAGATGGCCCACCAAAAGCCGCTACCCCACGAACAGGAGCACCACACCGAGCGAAGAAAGGGCCCACCAGCCCAGACCTTAGGAGTCGTCGCACGAACAAGTAGAAGCGTCACACTGAGCACGAAAGGGGCCCACCTGGTCCCAAGGAGTCGCTGCACAAGCAAGCATGAGCCCCACACCAAGCTGAGAACGAGAGATACTAGGCTTTTGCTCTTTGTTGAGGCAATGGTACTTGAGGAAGCATTCTAGATAGGGGTGGGACTTGGGCGGGTTGAAGGGTTTGCCCATGCCCAACCCGACTTGCACAAATCTTAACCCGTTTTGCCCGTGGAACCCGGGGAAACCCAACCCGTGCCTTCCCATTCTAGTTGCTCGGGTTCCTTGGATTACCCAATTTGCAAAATAATGGACGGTTGGATGGGCTGGACGGGTTGCCCAATTAGAAATGCTTGTGCACATAAATAGATAAAAAAAAACCAACTGATTTTTGAATTTAATAAAAAAAATCTTTGAATTGCATCATAAAGTCTAATCCATATCCTCATATTTCAAACGAATTCTTAGCATTCAACATCAAACCGTCAATCTTTGATTTCCATTAAAAAGCTACCTAAGCATTCAACCTTAGTGTGTCACTTCCTCAGGTTTCTCGGGTTGGGAAGATCGGTGCCCAAACTCGTTCAAATTAAAATCGGGTTGATCTTTTTTTGTCCAAATCCGTCCAAGTTTTTAACTAGCTTTGCCTATGTTTGTCCATTGTTCAGGTTGGGCGGGTCGGGTTCAGGTTAGACCCGCCCAAGTCCCACCCCTAATTCTAGGCTCGAAATGTGCTTTTGATTAAGTCAGGGTCTGTTTTGTATCATTTTTGTTTTTTACTTTAAAAACAGAAAAACAAAAAATGGAAGTGAAAACATGTTTGGCAGCCAGTTTTTATATTTTCGTTTTAAACCGAAACTGTAATTTGTTGAATAGCACTAACATAATTTTTTTGTTCATTGAAAGAAAATTGATTACCTTGTTTCGTGGGGGTTTACTCATTGGGGATCTTTTGATAAAAATAAAATAGCCGCTCACACGCTAATCTCGTCGTCGACAACTTAAGGGTGTACCTGAAGTCGTGAAAAGTAACTCTTCATGGAAAGAGCCGGGTGCTCTTGGAGTCGGTTTTGTCGCTTATTTTTTGACGTAGGGTCCCCGTGACCCCTTTTGATCTTTTTTTCTCTCTTTTGGTCTTTTGGTTGTTGTCTTTATAATTAACCTTCTCTCTTCTTCTAATAAACTGGTAGGGGTCGAGGCTGAACCCCCTCTCATCCACTGCGGGATTCTCCAAAAAAAATAGAGGGTACTGTAGAGAGAATGTTGTGGTGATAGAGAATATTGTAGAGGGAGAATAGTGGAGAGAGAATGTTGAGAGAATATTGTGGAGAAAACATGTGGAGAGAGAAAAGTTTGAAGACAGAAAGTTGCAGAGAATATTACGGAGAGAGCGAATGTTATAGAGTGAAAATATTCTAGAGGGAGTGATCATGTGGATAGATAAATATTCTAGAGAGAGAATGTTATACAGAGAAATTATTTTAGGGAGAGAATGTTTAAAAGAAAAAAAATTGTAGAGACTGAATGTTGTAAAGAGAAAATAGTACTATAGAGGGAGAAAATATGTAAAGATAATACTATAGAGAGAAAATATTGTTAAAACTGAACGCTATAAAAAGAAAATAGTATAGAGGGAGAAATATTATATGAAGAATGCTTTAGAGTAAGAAAATATTATAGATAATTAAGTTAACGTGAGAGAATGCCACTTAGATAGAAAATATTAGAGAGAATATTGTAGAGGTTTAATGTTATAGAGGATAATGTTGAAGAGAAAAAGTTATAAAATGATAATGAAGTAGAGATAGCTATTGCTAAGAAAAATTTTGTAAAGAATGTTGTGGAGAGAAATATTATAGAAAGAGACGTTGAGAGAAAATATTATAGTGTGAAAATATTAAGAGTATGTTGCAGAGAGATAAAATATGTATAATTTTTTATAGCAAGAATATATTATAGAGAGAATATTATAAAGAGAAAATTTTGTTTGATAAAAAAGTTAGAGAGAGAACATAATAAAGAGAATTTTAAAGAGTGTTAGATACCCTCACACCCCAAAACCCGGGTCGTAAGGGAATGTCCACTAGAAGGTATATGAAATGGTAGTTAGGTGCCCCCCTTTCTGATGTGGGCCTAACCAATGGATTATCAACACCCCCCCCCTCCAAGCGGAGCATGCAGAGCGAAGCACAATGGTATAGGCACACCACGACACCAAGAGCAGGAGACAGGCCTAGCTTAGATATCATGATAGATACCTACACATCCCGAAACCCGAGTCATAACGGATGGTTCACCAGAGGGTATATGAAGTGACCGTTAGGTGCCCCCATTTTCGATGTGTGACTAACTGATGGACTATCTCAACAAAGCAAAATATCATAGAGAACGAAAATGTTATATAGAGAGAATATCGTAAAGAGAGAAAATAGTATACAAAGAAAATATTATAGAGAGAATATTGTAGAGAGATTTTGAAGAGGAAAAATTTTATAAAGAAAATTAGAGAAAAAAACTCGAGAAAAAATATTGTAGAAATAGAATACCATGCAAAAATGTTATAGAGAAAACTTTGTAGAGAGAATATTATTGAGCGAAAAAGTTATATATAAAAAGAATGTCGTAGAAAGTAAAAGGGTATAGAAAGAATAGTTATAGAGATATAATATTATGGAGAGAAAATATTGTAGAAAGTGAATGCATTTTGAGAATGTCGTAGAGAGAAGCAGTAGAGAGACATTGTTGTGGAGAGGATATTTTCGATATTTGGAACTATATTTATATGAATTTTTTTATAAATATTTTTTTAATAATATGTCATATAGGTACCAAACTTGTTTTATATTTTTAAGAATCGGCAACATATATGGTTATTACCAGACATGTTTTCTACTTTATAAATGCTAAAAAACAAAATTATTTTCATTAATAATATAGAAATAAAAGTTATGTCAAATGCACCCTAAATAACTTAACAATTTAAGTTTGAAATCATCCTTCAAAACATCGGGTCGGGAGACAAAGGTGGAGCTTTAGCTAAGCTGTTGAACTGCAAAGAGGCGAGATTACCGATGAAGTACCTTGGGCTCCCTATTAGCGACAGGGCACTTCGGCGGGAGGATTGGGATCAGCTTATTCTCAAGGTCGAGCGGAGACTGGAGGGTTGGAAGGGCCGGTTTCTCTCTTCAGGAGGTAGACTGGTGCTGGTCAACTCGGTGCTATCCTCAATCCCTTCTTATTACCTATCCTTTTACTATCTGCCGTCCTGGGTAGTGGAAAGGATAGATAAAATCCGGCGCTCTTTCCTCTGGCACGGTGTGGGGGAGAATGCAGGAGGATACAATCTGATGAGGTGGGACCAGGTTTGCCTTCCGAAGAGGCTGGGCGGCTTGGGAGTGCTAGATTTGCGAAGATTCAACATCTCGATGCTAGGGAAATGGTGGTGGCGGCTCCAGCAGAATTCCGGGGGCTCCTGGAGGGACATCATCCTAGCAAGGTATTTTAAGAGATTCTCGCCATTGCAGGCCCGGGGTCGATCCTCAGGGAAGATCTCTTGCTTCTGGAGAGGCATTTTGAAGGTTAGAGATCTCTACAGGGGGGCAACTTCGCTTGTCCTCGGCGACGGCCGGGCAATTAAGTTCTGGAGTGATCCTTGGATATCGGACAGACCGTTGGAGCAGCTATTTCCATCCCTCTACTCCCTGGCGAGGAACAAGGGAGCTTCTGTTCGCTCCCAGACAGTTCGGAGGCGGGGAAGGATCAGGTGGCGGGTGAAGCTTGGAGCTCCGTTGGACCAGGAGGGACGTCGGGAGTGGGATGATTTACTACCTATTCTGCGGTCAGCCACCTTCAGGATTGCTCGGGATGAGGTACTTTGGGGTGCCTCGACCTCGGGAGTCTTCTCCGTCAGCTCCTTCTACAAACACCTTCTCCCTACGAGCCAGCGCCACGGACCATCGAGAGCAATCTGGAAGTCAAAGGCCCCCTCGAAGGTGCAGATTTTTTCCCTTCTCGCCTCTCGAAGTAAGATTCTCACCAAGACGGCTCTTTTGCGTAGACATCACCCGCAGGTGTCGGATGCCCTGTGTACTTTTTGCGGCTCGGAGGAGGAGACGGCCTCGCATCTGCTACTTGGGTGCTCTTTTGTCAGACCAGTTTGGGACTTTTTTGAGAGTCGGGCGGGTCTTTCTTCTCACCCGAGGTCGCTCAAGGGCCTATGGACTACCTGGCGGAGGAGGCAAATTCCGATGCCGATCCGGAAACCGTGGGATGTTCTGGTCATGGCTATTGTGTGGGTCATCTGGCTAGAGAGGAATAACCGGGTTTTTAACGCCAGGTCTGCAGGGCATGATATGTTGAAGCGAGCTGTCATCTCTCTCTTCAATGCTTGGATTGTACCTTGGCGGGACAAGCTAGGTGTGGAGGCTAATATCTTCTGTAACACTTTACTGTCTTGATTTCTAATAGATTCTGGTTGGGGTCCGCCAAACCCTCCCTCCATTGAGGAGGGGTTCTCAAAAAAAAAAAAATCATCCTTCAAAGCTGCAGTTTTTGAAAAATCATTTTCAAAACTTATAATTATTGCAAAAAGAAAGAAGATGAGTACTGAATAATAGCTACATAAAGGGTACCACAAACATATTTGTACATCAAAAGGAGATATGATGAATTGTACTTAACAGATCACAAAGTCGATATTAGATCCCATCATACCCTTATGTAAAACCGTAATAAGTAAAACTTGTGATGAATTCCATAAAACCTAAGTAAGCAATTTTCGAGTAGATCTCAATATGCTGATTTTTGGTACATATGATATTAGTAAGAACACTATTTACTATCCCTGGGTGATACACAAATAGTTATGATGCCACTTACAAGACGCACACGCAGTGCACAAACCACATGAGATGATGCGGAGGCTATGACGCCACTGGAAATCAGAGTCACGGCGAAGCAGGTTTACGATTCTTTTTTTCGGGATTATTTTTGGGAGGGGCTCCATGTGGCACCATACGGCTAAAGGTTTTTTAATTTAGTTTTGCATAATTAGATGTATATGCATTTACATCTATGTCTTTGCTCTGTTTATAGCTTTCAACTAAAATTTTGAAATCACCTGGTTTTTATTTTGAATATTTTTAATCCCCTTAATTTCTTTTTTGAGGCCAAAAAAAGTAAAACCATGCAATTTCATAAAATTTTGTAAGATATATAAAAATTTGGAGTTATTAGTCTAAGGTCATTCTAACTAAGCATGCATTAAGATAAACCCTTGTGTCTGTGCATTTAGCGTTAAGTCCCTCTATCACTCCCTTTTAAAAAAATATCCATATTACCCCTAGATTATTTATTTATTTATTTATTTTACTGGACTTTACCCCTGAGTAATAATTCGATAATAGTGATATACATTGGCTGCTGCAATGATTTCACTATAGTAGCTACAATGATTTCACTATAGCAGAGTATCAATTCGGGTGGGAGCGAATTTACTGTAGCTACAGTAAAATCACTGTAGCAACTAAATTATTACTCTACTGCCCGAGTTGATAATCCAAATTGCTACAATGATTTCAATGTAGCAGTAATAATTCGGTTGAAAGATATTTTACAGTAAATTGCTACAATGATTTCAATGTAGCAGTAAAAATTCGGTTGAAAGAGATTTTACAGTGAAATTCCTGTAGCAACACAATTGATACTCTCAACTAAATTGATATTGTACTATTGTGAAGTAAGGATATTTTTGTTATTTGTAAGGGGTTGAAAAATCAATACCGATTATTTGATGGTTTGATATAAACTGTGTCTTTTCAGGAATGATTGTAACTCAAATGATCTTGCTATCGGGACTGTAGCTCAAAGCGTCTCTCAAAAAGAAATCTCCCTAAAATTTTGAATTTTGATTCCAAAGCGAGTGAAAGTTGAAGCTCACACCTAGAGAATGACCTAGCTATATCCTTTCGCCCTAAATCAAATAAGGCCGTCTATCGTCCTATATAGAGTTAACTTGTAGACACAGAGTAGTGACTCTATATGGGATCCCGTATTACATGTTGACGGGATTGATGCATCTACATCCATCAGTCTCGAGCTAAGTGCCATTCACATATCGAATTGCTCGTCATCGAATGGCTCTGATGAATCAAGTCGGACACCTCACGTACGAGACGCCTTATTGCATCATTTCTCTTCGGAAAAAAAAAACATTAGGGACATAGTGAAGGGCCCCTGACAACCATATTTTAATAACCAAAATGCCCCTCGCTGTGCATCAAATTTTCATTTCAATGCCACTCCTTTTAAACCAAACCAAACCATAAGCCCTAAGATCTGTAGGCCTTGGGATAAACCCTAGACCTAATCCTTATCCTAAACCTAATCCGAACCAACCCCCTCCATCTGCCACCCGCCTTTTGTCTCCTCTGCTCGTTGCTGCTTCCGCTGGTCGCGTCGTTACTCACACCCGCTGCTCGAGATAAAATATGGGAGGACAATTTCGGATTTTGACAACCCTTTTTTACAGATCTGATCTATTATCTAGGAACCTCAGGCTAAATCCATCTCCTGCTCATCTTTTTTACTCCACCAATCTCTTGTCAGGGACCTTAGACATATTAACCATAAAAACAATAATTGTCTCTACAACTTAATAATTTTTTTGTGGCCACAAGGTTAAAAGCTATAATATGTAGTCAAGTGAGCATTGGAAGAAACACTAGGGCTGGCAATTCCGGACCCGACACGAAGTTAGTGGGTCTGGGTTAAATGGGTTCAGGTCGTAAACGGGTCGACACGGTAGACCCGTTTAATAAACGGGTCGGGTCCGGGTTTAGGGTCTGGACACGGTAGACCCGGGAAGATCTGTTTAAATTTCAACGGGTCGTGTCGGGTCGGGTCGGATCTACCCGCAATCCGATACTGTAGTATGTAGTACCAGCAGGTCATATTGGATCATGTCGGTCGAGTCAGATTGGGTCAGATCGGGTTAACTAAATAGACCCGTATGGTAAACGGATTTTATTGGGCAGGGACGGAACCAGGATTTTATATTGGGAGGGGCCAAAGCATAATAATTTCATTTGAGGGGGGCCAAAGCACGAACCCAAAAAAAATTTATTCTAATTTTCAAGACTTTTACTCTATAAATTTTTAAAAAAAATAATTAAGGGGGGGCGATGGCCCCCCTTGGTCCATACATAGTTCCGTCCCTGTTATTGGGTCTACCCGTTTATAAGCGGGTCAAGTATGGGTTTAGGGTCTAGACACGATTAGTTAAACTGGTCAGGTCTGGATCTAGGGGTTTTGGACACGACCCGAAACTCGACCCGACACATTGCCACCCCTAAGATTTAAGAAATACCTTCCCTCACATAAAAAAACTACTTGAAACCCCATATACTAAAGTTTCACCTCCCCCTTTGATTAATGCCACATCTGCCTCCCTTCAATATCCCTCAATGCTGTTCCCTCGTGCGACTCGTGCGTGTGGGGGATGAAACCGTGGGAAAACGACCGTGCCATAAATTCCCCTTTTTATATTTTGACTTTCTGCAGTGCAAGACATCTACCTCAAAGGACCCTTCCAAACTTTGGGCAGAGTTTTCTTCAATGAATCATTAAGTACCACCACCCACATTTCTGATAAATCCACCCCCCACATTTATGAGAGGCCTATCCTTTTCTTCCCTCTTCACCCTCTCTTCGGATGGAGAGCCCTCCTCACACACTCCACTGGCCTGAGAGCTTCAATGGAGCCGCCCTTCCTCCAAATCAAGCCAAGGTGAGTTCAAAGATCTCTGCTTGGGCCTCCAAATAGGAAAACCCGAAGTCCAGAGCTCCAGAAATGGAGTCTCTGGCGATCTTGAAAAGCCCCATCGGCTGCTTTCCCATGGAGTTTGGGGGGTCGGTGGGTTGCTTCTTTTAGAGGCTGCAGGGGTTGGGATGGCAGAAACAGAGGAAACCCCACTGTTTCCAATGACCCAAAGCCACCGCCAATCTCTTGCACGCCCCCTCTCTCATGGTTTCTAAGCCTTCCCCACAAATGGGTTCTGGGTTCTTTGTTTCCTTCATCTCCATGGCTCTGCTAGTCCAGTGCTTGGCCTCTGAGGAACCCAACACAGATGGGTTCTATGTTTCTGATTTCTTTCAGAGGATGGGAGGGAAGATCCCTTCATCGATCGATGGCTCCTCCTCTCCTGTTTGCTCATGGCCAGGAGTCTCCTGCGATGCCCGGATGGTAAATGTCGTCGTCTTGGCGGCCTCCGGCCTCGGCCTCTCCGGCCCGATTCCGGAGAGCACCATAGGAAAGCTCAGCAAGCTTCAGTCGCTGGATCTCAGCGGCAACGGCATCACCGCGCTTGCGGCGGACTTTTGGGGCCTCGGCAGCTCCCTCAGGAGCCTCAACCTCTCATCGAACCGGATTAGCGGTCCTCTTCCCGACAACATCGGCAACTTCGGGCGGATGGAAAGCCTCGACCTTTCGGGCAACGGCTTCTCGGGGATACTCCCGATGGCGCTCGGCTCCCTCTCGAGCCTGAGGGTTCTCAATTTCGGCAGAAATGGGTTCGAGGGGAGCATCCCGGACGCCATTCTTGGTTGCAAGGCTCTCGGCTCTGTCGATCTCTCGCTCAATAGACTGAATGGGAGCATCCCAGCTGGTTTCGGCGCCGCCTTCAAGAATCTAAGCGCTCTTGATCTTTCGGGCAATGTGATTCATGGAAAATTGCCAAATTTATCGGGGCTTGAAGCTCTCACCTATCTCAACCTTTCGAGCAATGTGTTTCAGGGTTCTGTTCTTGGTGTTTTCTTGGAGCCTTTGCAGATTATAGACCTGAGCAATAACCAGCTACAAGGCCACATCTCTCATGTAACTCTCAATTCCACCTTCAGTTGGTCTTCATTGGTTCATCTCGACATGTCCAGGAACGAACTCAGCGGAGTGTTCTTCGATGATTGGAGCCAAGCCCGGTGGCTTAAACATTTGAATCTCGCTTTCAATAGATTTTCTCACCAGGAATTCCCGAAGATCCAAATGCTCTTGGGTCTTGAATATCTTAACCTGTCACACACCAGTATCACAGGCCAAATTCCCACTGGAATCTCGCAGCTGGTTAACTTGACGACGCTCGACCTCTCACAGAATCACCTAACTGGTCCGGTTCCGGATTTGAGCACTGAGAATCTCCGAGTTCTTGACCTTTCGATGAACAATCTCACAGGCGAGATCCCATTGCCCCTGCAACAAAAGCTACCCAGCATCCAACATGTCAACTTCTCCTATAACAACCTCACCCTCTGTGCTGTCAATCTCTCTCCCGAAACATTCATTACAGCATTCATCGGATCTCAGAACGACTGCCCGGTAGCAGTGAACCCGGATCTCAACAGGAATATGGGAACAAAACACAAGGGGCTCAAGCTAGCATTGGCAATAGCTCTATCAGTCTTCTTCTTAATTGTAGGGTTACTCTGCCTTGCCTTGGGTTGCAGAAAGAGAACCAGATCATGGGCGATTAAGCAGCTGTCATACAAAGAAGAGCAAACCATTTCGGGCCCATTTTCCTTTCAGACAGATTCGACAACGTGGGTTGCGGATGTCAAGCTTGCCACTTCGGTTCCTGTTGTCATATTCGAGAAGCCGTTGCTGAATTTTACGTTCGCGGATCTTTTATCTGCGACATCACATTTCGATAGGGGGACACTATTAGCAGAAGGGAGGTTCGGGCCAGTTTACAGAGGGTTTCTACCCGGAGGAATTCACATTGCTGTAAAGGTTTTAGTTCATGGGTCTACGTTGACAGACCAGGAGTCCGCGAGAGAGCTCGAGCGTCTTGGTCGGATCAATCACCCGAATCTAGTCCCTTTAACAGGTTATTGCTTAGCTGGGGATCAGAGGATCGCAATATATGATTACATGGAGAACGGGAATCTACAGCATCTCCTTCATGATTTGCCCTTAGGAGTCCAAACAACCGAGGATTGGAGTAACGATACGTGGGATGAAGATAACGACGGTGTCCGAAGCATCACGACTGAAGGAACGACTACTTGGAGGTTTAGGCATCAAATTGCATTGGGTACAGCTAGGGCATTGGCTTTCCTCCACCATGGATGCATCCCCCAGATAGTACACAGAGATGTCAAGGCAAGTAGCATTTATCTTGATTCAGCACTCGAGCCTCGATTGTCTGATTTTGGATTGGCGAAGATTGTGGGAAGTAGTTTGGAGGACGAGATATATCGGGGATCGCCAGGTTATGCTCCTCCAGAGTTGAACGAGTCAGAAACTGCCGCTGCAACGACCAAGTCTGATGTTTATGGATTCGGAGTCGTCTTGTTTGAGCTTATTACAGGGAAGAAACCGATCGACGACGAGTACCCAGAGGAGAAGGAGACTACGCTGGTGGGTTGGGCTAGGGCTTTGGTGAGGAGAAACGAGATCTCGAGAGCAATCGATCCGAAGATTAGGGCAACGGGATTGGAGAAGCAAATGGAAGAAGCGCTCAGAATCGCGTATCTTTGTACAGCTGACTTGCCGTCGAAGAGGCCATCCATGCAGCAGATAGTTGGGCTCTTGAAGGACATTGAGCCTACTGTTGCAGATCAGTGAATGAGTGGAAGTTGGGACTTCTTTCAGTTGCCACCAAAATTTCAGAAGAATTTTATATCACTGTGATATAAGCAGTTGCTTGAACCTTCTACATTGTTTCTTCTTATACACACTTTTTTCTCCTATGTAGAACTTGCCACACTTTGACATTTGAGACTTCTAAAGCCAATGGAATGTTTCTGTATTGAGATGGAGAAGTAAAATTGCTTCAGCCTTTTGTTTCTTTGGGATTCTCTGCCAATGAAGTAAATTCTTTTATATTACATACATAAGTTTGCTGCTCTTATCTAAACTGAGTGTGTAGTGGATGCAACATGAAATGTATTCTCTCTCTGCATTGTTTGGGCACCTAGATTCAATATTCTGCTTTTGTAGCAGCCCATCAGCATCTATCCCTTTGATTGAGGTCCACAATCTTGGATATAAGATTGGGTAATTATATATACAACCTGAGTTTTACCTTAGGCAGCTCCATGGTAAAGGCAGCATGCCTAGTTTTTCGACAAGCAACCTCGTTTAAAGAATGCTCTTTTTTATTTTTCTTTCGTTTTGCCCGTGCAGATCGCAGTCCGTTGCCGCTCATCGGTCCCATCCAAATATCACCACCTCCCTCCTTCCCCTTTCTTTGTCCTCCTCCATCCTACTTTTTCATCCTCTTTCCCTTCTTCTTTCTCCTCTTTGTCCTCTTCCTCCTCTTGGAAATCGCGACACTCAGCCATTTCAGGCCGGGTGTATCTTCTATGCATTCGGCCATGGATACTGAATGTGTTGTAGGTGTGTTGCATTCGGTCTTGTTAGATGTAGTGTGTGTATTCTATTAGTCCCACCTCGGTTGTGGTAACGTAATGGTGTGTGTTCTCTCTATATAAAGAGAGATAGTCTTATGTAATGTCAATTGAGATTAATGAGATAATACAAGGAGATTTTCTTCCCAATCCTATTCTCTCTCCCTCTCTCTTCTTAACATGGTATCAGAGCCGGGTTAGGGTTTTGGAGATCCCTCTCTAGCCACGGCCTCCTCGGTCGCCGCCGGCGTCCTCGGGGAGGCCGGACATAGTAAAACAATTTTTTTTTTCTTTTCTTTTTCCTGTGCGAGCCCGGTGAGCCCTGTCGCTCTTCATCACCACGCCGGCCTACTCCCTGCAGTAGCAGCCCACCGTCGAGCTCCCCTTCGTTGCTGCCGAGCCGTCCGATCCACCGTCGCTGTCGCCGGTCTGTGCCGTGCCCGACGGTGCCCACCGGCCTCGCCCTTGCACCGTCCGGACGACCCCTGTGCCCTTGATCCCTGTGCAACGCAGCCGTCCGGTCCCGGCCTTGCGCCCGCCACCTTCTCTCCGGCGTTGCAGCAACCGTGGCACGGGGGGCCAGTCCCTAGCCGAATCCTATGCTCGCCGGACAGCCTCCCCTGCTGCATGCTCTGTCGTGCCGTTCGGTCGTCCACCTCCAGATCCGACCACCGCCGGCTTCCTCCTGCCGCTGCGCCCGCCGTTCTCCACACTGGCCCTGCGCTCGCCACCGGAGCCCGAAGCCCGCGGGGGGGAGGGGGGGGGAGTCGGATCCCCACCCCTCGTCGCCGTCCACCTGAAGATCCCGTGTCGGCCCTTCTCCCGCGCCGGCCCAGCGCCTGCCGGATCTGCCGCGCCCACCGGACCCGTTGCGGCCGCCGGCCCGCCGGATAGTCGCTCGTCGTTGAGCCCGGGCACCCTGCGCCGGAGGGGAGACGACCTCCTTCCCTCGCGCCGACCTCGTCTCCGACCCCCCTCGCGCCGGCGCTCCGATTTCCTCTCTCGTCTCCGGTTCTCTCGCTCTCTCCCAGACTTCTCTCTCTTCGATCCGATCTTCTCTCCTTTCTCTCCTCCTTTCTCTCTCTCTTTCCTTATCTCCTCTCTTTCTCTTCTAAAAACCAGTGATCCCCTTTTCTTTTTCTTTTTTTGAGCCCGTGCCGTTCACCGATCAGGACATCTAGTCGTGTGTCCCTACACATGAGTCCCCCCTACCGCTGTGTGTCCCTACACATAAGTCCCCCCTACTGTTGTGTGTCCCTACACATGAATAGCATGTCAGCCCTACGACACACGCAATAGCACGTCGGCCACCGCCATGAGACATCTTGTGTGTCCCTACACATGAGTCCCCCCTACCGCTGTGTGTCCCTACACATGAGTCCCCCTCTTTTATTTCCTTCTCTCTTTACAAGTGATCACAGCCATCCAATTTGCATCGGATGGTTGTGCTTTACGCTTCACCTATGCTTTACACCCGATCCGATCACGGCCTAAAAACCTGTGAGTTTGCGCCCGTGACTGCACTGTGCCCTACACCCGATCACAGCCGTTGGTGTCTATTTTCTCTCGGACCCCTTTTGAGTTTGAGCCTGACTCTGCGCTGTGCCCTACACCCGATCCGACCTAGCATAGCCCTTGGACCCAATCCGGCCCTCGTGCACTTTGACCCGTTGCGCTCTCTCTCTCGCCACCCGATCCAGCCCTTCCATACGTGGCCGGCTCTTCGCATTTTCGCCTTGCGCTCTGATCTGTTGTGCTCTCTCTGCAGCCCTGCGCTCAAGCTACCGCTCCTCCTTTGGCTCCAGCCCGCGCCCATCAGTCTTGCTGGCTGTCGGAGCCCTAAGCCGTTTGATCCAGCCGCCTTGGCGTCCCGCGCCCGCCGTCCGCTGCACCTTGAGCTTTGTTAGCCCGTCTTGCACCCTATGCCCTTGCGCTTTGTCGATTCGCCTGTCCCATCGCCTCGCTCTGTGCCCTTGCGCCTTGGTATTTTTGCGCTCTGCGCCCTATCGATCCGCCTTGCACCTTTTAGATCCTCTTTAGTTCCGATCACACTTGTTTTGTACCGGCTTTTGGATCCTTTCTCGTTCCGGTCATTCTTGCGCTGACTTTCGGATCCTCTTCCTTTCCTTGGTCTTGTGACCCTAATAGAGCTACGACTCTTTATCTTCTCCTTTTTTCTTTGTCTGTGATGATTGAGATCTTCTAAGAGGTGTCAAGTACTTGCTTCGGCCGGGTGCTTGCCTCTTATGAGGTCTCATGCATTCACATCTTTTCTTAGCCGCTCTCTCTCCTTTCGGCCTTTGTTATTGCCGGCTTCTATCACCGTCGGCTTCCTTCGCTCCAATCCTTAGTGATCACTGCCAATTCCCCCGGTTGACCTGCTTACAGGTTGGCCGGGTTCCCCCGGTTGTCCTGCTTGCAGGTCAATCGGGTTTCCAGGACGACTTGCTTGTAGGTCGTCCTGGCACTATCTTTACTTTTCAGCATAAAAAAGGGTTATTTGATGTAATTTTTTTTTCTTTCTTTCTCCTTCCTTTTATTAAGCAAACTGATGTCGACTTATACCTTACATCAGTTTGACGGGGGGTATTAGATGTATTGTGTGTATTCTATTAGTCCCACCTCGGTTGTGGTAACGTAATGGTGTGTGTTCTCTCTCTATATAAAAAGAGGTAGTCTTATGTAATGTCAATTGAGATTAATGAGATAATACAAGGAGATTTTCTCCCCAATCCTATTCTCTCTCCCTCTCTCTTCGTAACAGGTCTAAAATGGCCAAGTCTTGCAATTTTTAGTAGGATGGAAAGGGGAGGAAGAAGGAGGAGGAAGAAGAAGAAAGTGGAGGATGGAGGAAGAAAGAGGAAGAAGAACGCGACGGTGGTGTGTTGCCGGGGCGGAGGCGGGCTGCAGTCTGCATGGCCTGTGAAGGCAACAACATGCGTGGGCTGCCCTTAGCAAAAGATCAGGGATGAAAAAGAAACATACTAGATATTTTAAAAAAATTTAAGCCAGGGCTGCCTTCCGAATTCCGTTGGCCCTAAGTCGGATTTCCCAATAAGATTAGCATATTTTCTTTGATGTTTGGCAGAATTATCGGGTTTTGTTCGATCATCGATTGCGCCGCCAAGAAATTCCTCTCAACCCTCATCTTTCTTGTTATATGACATGGGCAGCTATCTCCTTACCTCTTTGTGGGTTGTTGTTTTGCTGACCCCATGGATGGCAGCCAGCAATGGGATGCATAGCAGCAGGGGCCATACCAAGCCTCAGAGCTGAATGTCTCCTGCTGGTGCATCATGGGTCAATGCCAAACCATGTTACTGGAAGACTAAACAATCCTCAACATGAACTGGTGATGCTTTCACCCTACTCCCTTATGTTTGAATAATAATTATAATACAATATTAAATATTCCCTCATAAAGTAGATATAGGGGGGGTGGGACATTCATGATGCTAGCTTAGTGTAATTATTTCTTTTGAGTGGTTTGGTTGGTGTGCATGTTGGTTGTGTTTTGAATTATATGATGGATTCTGCATCTAGAAGGATTATGAGGCTGTCTCTAAGTGGGGTTGGTTGCTTTCAGCTTGTCCACTTTTGAGATCTCCCTTCTGTACCACCTCCTTGAATCTTAAGCATCTACTTATTAAACACCATTAGGGATTAATGGTTGAGAACTACTGTTCCACTTAATTAATTGGTGTTTTGACCAGGTTTTAAAGCTCCAAAAGGTAGTCTTTGGTGCTGAGGCAGGTTTAGTCCCACATCAAAAGGGGGGGGGGGGGTTATCATTTGACCGCTTAATATACATGTTGTGCTCTTCTCCCTCTAAGAGGTTAGTCTTTTGGAGCATTCCTAATAGCTGATCGAATGCTTCAGCTTTTCTAACCCTTTATTACTTATAAAACATCTGAACTAATTCTTCTTAATCAAATTTAAGAGAAGCATTTAACGTGCGCGCGCGCGCGCGCGAGAGAGAGAGAGAGAGAGAGAGAGAGAGAGAGAGGAGTTAGTTTTGAAAACTAGATCGGATAGGACGATTCAGCGGTGTGGACTATAACCGGAATATGTTTCGGTTCGATTTTTGAATAAACCGGTTCGTTAGTAAAATTCAATTAAAAAATAAATCACTTGTTATTTTTAAGATGAATGACTTAAATTTGTCGTCCCGAACCACAGGATCACTGTGGTTCGGGGTCCGGCCATCGACACCTATCCCCACCCATTTGATCATCTGGCCCTTATTATGGGAGCCCCCTGGAGTTCTCTTGATGGTTTGTTGATCTCAACAGTCCGAAACAGTACAAACGAACAAAAATTACAGGTGTCGATGGCCGGACTCCGAATCACGGTATCCACGGGTTTGGGGCTTTAATCAAGGAATCATAATTTTCATTGAAGTATTAGTAATTATCTATTTTAAAATATCAATTTCTCATAGGGTTCAAACGGTTGAACCAATGGTATGAAACGGTTTGGATCGGATTGGATGCCTTTTCGATTGGCCTTCTAGTTCACTTTCCAAAACATTGAATTTTCCAATCCAATGCTCATTTAATTTTTTTTTTTGAGAACCCCTCCTCAGTGGAGGGAGGGTTTGGCGGACCCCAACCAGAAGTCATTACGAATCAGTTAAGAAAAATGTTACAAAAATTCTTAGCCTCCACCCCTAGCTTATCCCGCCAAGGTGCAATCCAAGCACTGAAAAGGGAGATGATAGACTGCTTCAACCTCTCCTGCCCTTCGGACTTGGAATTGAAAATCCGGTTGTTCCGTTCTAGCCAGATCACCCACACAATAGCCATGACTAGGATGTCCCACGGCTTCCGGATCTTCATCGGTATTCGCCTCCGTCTCCAAGATGTCCAAAGGGCCCTGAGTGTCCTCGGATGCGAAGAGAGCCCAGCTCTACTCTCAAAGTGATCCCACAAAGGCCTTACAAAAGAGCACCCAAGCAACAAGTGCGATGCTGTCTCCACATCCGAACCGCAGAAGGTGCATGATGCATCGGACACCCGCGGATGATGTCTTCGCAACAGATTCGACTTGGTGAGAATCTTGTTCCGGGAGGCTAGAAGAGAGAAAATCTGCACCTTAGAGGGAGCCTTCGACTTCCAGATAGCACTAGAGGGACCGTGTCGCTGGGCCGTAGGAAGAAGGTGGTTGTAGAAGGAGCTAACGGAGAAGACTCCAGAGGACGATGCTCTCCATCGGACCTCGTCCCGAGAAATCCTGAAGGACGCCGATCGCAGAATAGGAAGTAGGTCCAGCCACTCCCGCCGACCCGCCTGGTTCAACGGCGTGCCTAGTTTAACCCGCCACCTGATGTTCCCCTGCCTCCGACATGTCTGAGAGCGCACCGAGGCACCCTTGGTTCTGGCCAGGGAGTAGAGACCTGGGAAGAGTTGCTCCAGCGGCCTGTCAGTGATCCAAGGGTCCTTCCAGAATCTGATGGACCTCCCGTCGCCTAGAACAAGTGAAGTAGCCCCTCTATATAGATCTCTAACCCTCAAAATGCCCCTCCAGAAATAAGAGATCTTGCCCGACGATCTACCCCGAGCCTGCAAAGGAGAGAATCTCTTGAAATATCTGGCTAGGATGACATCCCTCCAAGACCCTCCGGAGTTCTGCTGGAGTCGCCACCACCATTTCCCAAGCATCGAGACATTGAATCTGCGCAAATCCAGGACCCCCATGCCACCCATCTTCTTGGGAAGACAAACCTGATCCCACCTCAACAGATTATAGCCTCCCGCATGCTCCCCCACACCATGCCAGAGGAAGGAGCGCCGAATCTTGTCAATCCTCTCTACTACCCAAGACGGCAGGTAGTAAAAGGACAGGTAGTACGAGGGGATAGAAGAAAGCACAGAGTTGACGAGCACCAGCCTACCCCCTGATGAAAGGAAACGACCCTTCCAACCCTCCAATCTTTTCTCCACCTTAAGGATAAGCTGCTCCCAATCCTCCCTCCGTAGCGCCCTGTCACTGATAGGCAGCCCCAGATATTTCATCGGTAAGCTCGCCGATTTGCAATTCAAGAGCCGAGCCAGACCGGCCCCTGCTTCCCCCGGCCCGATATAGTAAAGGCTAGTCTTCTGGAAATTAATCTTCAGGCCTGAGGTCAGCTCCAACCCGTAAAGGAGGACCTTGAGAGAGACCAACTGGAACGGACAAGCAGCTGTGAATAAGAGGGAGTCATCCGCATAGTGCAAGTTCGAAGTTGTCCATCCATGACCTCCCACTCCCCGAACCAAGCCTTCAGCATTCGCCTTCCGGACAGCTGCATCGAAGGCATCGACAACTAGGATGAAGAGATATGGGGACAGAGGGCAACCCTGCTTCAGCCCCTTGTAAACCTTGAAGTCCTTCCCCTGCTCCCCATTAATAAGGCACGAAATCTTCGAGGACACCAGAATCTCTCTAATCCATCCTATCCAGCTGTCAGAGAAGCCCTTTGCCTTCAAGATATCTAGCAAAAAATCCCATTTGATCTGATCGAAAGCTCTCTCGAAATCAATCTTCAGAAGCACTCCTTCCTCACCTGACTCCCGCAGGTGGAATATCGTCTCATGAGCCGCCGCCACACTATCAAGAATTAGCCTCCCCCTGATGAAAGCAGTCTGGGAAGGAGAGACCAGAAGAGAGATGTTGTCCGCGAGACGATTCGCCAAAACCTTCGTAATGATCTTGTAGAGGCAGTTTGACAAAGAAATCGGCCTGAAGTCCCGGATGGTCTGTGCAGCTGATTTCTTAGGCAAAAGGATAATCCACGAGTGGTTGAGGCAATGGAGACGCACCTTGCCTAAGAAGAAATCGTGAAGCAGCCGGCAGAGATCCTCCTTCAAGATGTCCCAGAATTTCTGAAAAAACTCCATAGGAAACCCATCCGGACCCGGGGCCCCATCACCTTTCAACTGGAACACCGCCTTACGGAACTCATCCACGGTGAACTCCGCCTCCATTCCCGAACCGCCTGGAATCCTCGGGAAATCCGCACAGCTCCAATCATAAGAGAGCCCTGTCGAGAGGTCGTCCTCCCGGAAGGAGGACTTGAAAAAAGAAGTGGCTGCACCTAGAATGTCGGACGTGGACGTCAGCTCGCGGTCATCATGCCACAAGGAAGCCAAAAAATTCTTCCTCCTCCGAGCATTAGCTACTCTATGGAAGTAGGAAGTGTTAGCATCACCTAACTTTACCCACTGTTCCTTCGATCGTTGCCTCCACATCCCCTCCTCCTTCCGCAAAAGAAGCACTAACCCCTGGTTAAGCTCCTTCAGCCTAGCGGTATCCTGGACGGTTAGGGTGGCGAGCTCACCTCTGGCCTCGAGCATCTGAATCTCGGCCAGAGTTGAAACCTTCTGACGCAAAACATTGCCGAAGTGTTCCCTGCTCCAGGGTTGGAGCTTCCTCTTGATGAATCTCAGTTTCCTCGCCATGTTAAGAGCCGAATTATCTACCGACCCAGCCTCTGCCCACCACCTGGCAATCAAATCCGCGAATCCCTCCTCCATAGACCACATGGACTCAAACCGGAAGGGCGGCCTGGAGGTAGAGATTGAGTCCGTAGAGAGGAGAATTGGTGCATGATCGGAAACGCAGGAGGCTAGACCTGTCTGAATCGACCCAGGATAACGCAGGTCCCAATCCAAGGAGATCAAGAATCGATCCAGCCTAGCCAAAATCGGGTCTTCTCTCTTGTTGCTCCACGTGAAGGTACGCCCGGACAGAGGGAGATCAATCAATTCCTGCTGCCGGATGAACTGGGAGAAAGCTCTCATTGCAGAAGCATCACCATCGCTGCGCAGCCTCTCCTCTGACCCTCGTGTGACATTGAAGTCACCAGCGATCACCCAAGGCCCCTGAAAATTCGTCCTGAGCAAGGAAAGCTCCGTCCAGAAATCGTCTCCCCTACTATGATCGGTCGGCCCATAAACGGAGGACAGCATCCATTCCACGCCGTCTAGTCTATTCTGGAGAACCAGGGACAGGGAGAAGACCCCAAAGTTGGAGCTCTTCAACAAGAACAGGTCATCACAATACCCAATAAGGATTCCACCCGACGCCCCTGTAGCATCCTTAGCCTCCCACTTCGCGATCTTCCTCGTGCTGAGAGAACGGAAAAAATGACTCGTCGGGTTCTCGCGCTTCGATTCCTGAATGCAGATAATATCGACATTGTGAATTGAGGCAAAAGAACTAGCCGCCCTCCTCTTCTCCGACTTCCCTAATCCCCTAACATTCCAGGACAAAATCTTCATAGAAACACAAGAAAAACGGCCTCCTGAACTCCTCCAAGAAACAGACCACAAGTCCGATCAAGACGAGGCCAACCTCGCTCTCTTCTCCTCCAGAGACCTGATAGAGTCCAAAAAGAAACGTACCCTACCCAGCTCTGGTGGGGTAATAAATCCACACTTCTTAGCTATGTCCAAAATAGCATCATCCTCCAAAAACGAGAGGGGGAGGGACACTGAAGGATCCTCCTGATCCAGCTCCAAAAGTCGCATCTTGGAACGGACGAGAGCCTGCGCCAGCTGCGTATCATCCGAGGAGCGCTGCAAAATCTGACGGAAACTCCTCCTCGCCGACTGGGATGGTCCTGCCATGTCCGCCGCCGCAACTGGCCTCTCCTGGTCGTCGTCATGATCAGCTCTGTCCCTCGGCACCCCGTCCCCCTGCACTGTCACATCGCTCCTGTCGACAACAAGGTCAAAAGGGACATGCTCCAACTGGGGGCCCAAGGTGGACCCCCTCTCCAACGAATCCCCAATAAAACCCTCATGCACATCATCGAAGGGGTTAACGTGGGGGACCTCAAAACCCACGTGATCGGAAACAACAGGAACACTAGGGACATCAACATACTCGCCCGCCGCAAGGTTCAAAACAAAACCTGAATCCCGCGAGAATTGCTGGAGGGAAGGAGTACCTGGATCAGGACTACCGCTCGCCTCACCGGTCGCCTGGCTCGGCCCCGGATCCTGTGCCGGAACAGGGAAGCGGGGAGGTCTCTCACACTGCTGCCGGAACCTGGTGGGTTGGGGTGAGGCAATAGGCGGACCGAAGCCCGGGGGGATCACCGGCTCACCGAACTGCATCCTGTCGCCGAAAGGAGGTCCCCCACCGGCACCATGCTCCAAAGGAGGTAAGTGCCCCAGGGGGGGAGGTGGCAGGGTGGAACAATCACCCAGAACCTGAAAGGAGAGACGAACCCTAAAGATACCACGGCCAAGAGAGAATTGCACCGCTGGAGGAATCAGCACTGGTTCATAGCAGAGGATCGTCGCTTGACAAAAACGCCTGTGGGAGATAGAGGGGAAGACATTGTGGCACGCTCTGATCTCCCCGTATGGCTCCAGCAGAGTTCGAAGAGAGCCCTCCCCCCAAGCGTCAAATGGAAGCCCGAAGACAGTGACCCGAATTGCCGTCCTCCTCCTCTGAGCCACCGCTCCAGCCAGCTCCTCCCATAGCCGGAAGGAGACAGAAACTGCCCCCAGGTCGCGAACTCCTCGACCGACCTCGATCTCCAGGAATTGCCGGGAAGGAAACTCGACCAAGAACTCGCCGTTCCCGATCTCCTGCGCCGGCCATTCCCAGGAGCCCTGCCACGCATGCTTGAGGTGGCCGGACAGCTCCGCTGCCGTCACCGATCGCCTGAAGATCGAGGTCCATTAAATGCTCATTTAATGGAAACAACCAAAGATTAGTAATAGAGAAATTCGATGGTACCCACTTCGGTACCATACCAAAATTCATGAGGACCATCTGATGGCTCTATGGTGGAACTCATGCATCCACCTAGGGTTCCTCTCATGGTCCCTAGAATAATGCTCCCACACCTAGGATGTATGGAAAATACAATGGATGGTGGAGATGGGTTTAGTAAGGTACCCAATCTTTGCTAGGTAATATCGTCTTAGGTAATATTTAGAATTCAGATCTTCTCCAGTTGGTCACCCATCCGGTGGGCCTGGCACACATCACAGCCGCACAATATCTAACAAGACAAAAGTGAATCGCACTCCAGCGAACACGTACGGCTGTGATTCGCTCCGAGCCCACCGGCCAGGCCGACCCACTGGAGGGGATCTGAAATCAATTATTTAAGGGAGGGAGGTGACAAGTCATCTCTTAATCATTTGGGTAGTGTGAAGAAAATAAGTAAATACTATTTTCACTCTTGATGGTGAGATCTTTGTACCCACCATGCACTAAATAAATAGTGTAGATGATGGTTTAATAATGTGCTACCAATAGCTACAGTGCTGTTAAGGATATGGTGTGATTGGAAGATGTCACCATGTGAGTCATAGTAGGAAACTTTCATGGTCAGTGTGGAGCATCAAGGGTTTTTTTTTTTCACTCATAATGTTGAAATTTGAGTTACACCCCTACTTTTCTAAATTTGACTTTATTATCACTATCCATTAAAAGTCGATTTTTTTACATTGTTAGCTGACTCATTGGTCCATTTCAAGGGCATGCATGTCATTTCATGTTATTTATTATGGTGAAATGATCAAAAGCCTTTGAAATGGACCAATGAGAGAGCCAAGAATGTACGTTCCATTCTCTTTAAGGAGGTTGGAACAAAATCGTTCTCCACTTTTATGTTGAAACTTGAGTTACACCCCCACTTTTAACCGGTCGCCAATCAAGTGGCAGGCTGAGGGTAAAGTATAATTTTTTTTTGAAATATGGGGGTGTAATTCAAATTTTGACATAAAAAATGGGGTGTAAGTTAAAAAAACCCCAAACAATAAAGAACCAAGTGGGTTGTAAGATGACAGCATTTTCCACAAGGGTCTCTTTAAAATTGATGACCGGCTTTGACGACTGGAATTATGACCGGCCAGTGGCATTGTCCCACATAAGGGGAAATGAGATAGTTTGAAGGGACTATGGAGGTAGTTTTCATTGGGGATGTGGCGTATGTTGCGCAATGCCACTGGCCGGTCGTAATTTCGGTCGTCAAAGCTGCTTGTCAAATTTTTTTTCTCCTACCCCACTACCTTCGAAGGAGTAGGGAGCAGATCGTCCCTGCTATTCCTCCTCATGCTCCCCCCAACAACAATGACGACGCACACGGTCACCGATGACAGAGGCAATCACGAGCACCAATGATGACCAAGGGTAAAATGGTCATAAGCTTGGCCACAAAGGGTTTTTTTTACAAATAAGTGCGGTGCCAAGAGAATTTTGTAAAATAGGATAGTCTTTACAATATCGAACTTTGTTAGGGGTATATATGCAAAACTATGTTTCAATACAAAATATTTTAATGAAATATCTCTTAATATATACTTCTAATAATTTAAAAAAAAAAAAAAAGAGGAGGAGTAAAGACTTGGGGAGCCACACAGATAGGTGAGGAAGTAGAGAAGATTTTGCTCAAAGATTGAATCAATTAAAATTCTCAAGTTCCATGAAGAAGTTAATTGTAGAATTAGAGTTTTGGTCTAGTTGTTTAAATCCGGTGAAACACGAACATCAACACCGACAATGTTTAGGACCTCTAAGGGTCTGTTTTTCTGCACGGAAATAGAGCAAGAAAATTAATAAGTGAGTGGAATGGGATTTCCTGATTCATTTTCGGTGTTCTTTTGCGATGAAATCTTGTTTCCCTCACCTGAAATTTTCCTGCTATCAGGGAAATAAGTTTCTGCCCAAAACCTGCAGAAAATCGATTTCCCTTCTTTTTCAAAACCCTAATCCCGCAGACGATTTTTGCCTGAGCTCCAGCCGACATCGTCGACCTCCCATGAACTTCCTCGACCTCCAGCGACCTTCCGACGGACCTTCTCGACCTCCGGCGAACCTCCTCAACCAAGGCAGATCTTCAAGCGGACCTCATCGACCTTCAGTGAACCTCCCCGACCTCCGGTGATCTTCCGGCGGACCTCCTCGACCTCCGGCGACGAAAGTCGGCCACTCGATCACAGTCGATTTTCACAATTCATTTCCCTATTCAAAAGAACGGTAGAAATTTTATGGTGTGGAAACAATTTCTGCATAAATTATTTCCTTTTTTTTTCTCTGGAAACTAAAAGAACATACCCTAATAGTTTTTCTCCTAACCACAAAGAACTCATTATGCCCAATCGTTCCGCCGTACCGAGCCTAATAAATAAAGCCCTAACCTCATAAGGATGTAGATTTGAACGTAACACATGGCACAAGCCATAAATGATTGTAAACAAAATATTCGACTCTCCTTGTTACAAAACAAGAAATAAAACGAAACCATCAATAGTCACACCTTGATCATCACAATATCATTCACATCAACCACGATGATTACAAGATTGCTCCTACTTTGTCACCAGCACAAATCCAATCATAGAAGCCAAGTTTGCTGAAGATGTGGCTCCAAACAAGCCACATACAACTCTAAGGTTCGTGCGCGAAGAAACGGCATATACCAATGTGATGGCAAACCAAATGAGCACCATATAGCACGAAACATCCCAACCCATGCTTGAAGTCACTTGCTTCCGACCTCATCGCTCGGAATCCCTTGTCCACGACAACCCCTATCATGGTGAAGGCAAACGCGATAAGCGAAACCACATCATTGCCTGCTGCTCCAACACAACATGAATGGATCTCTTCCCCAGAATCTTTTCAAAAACCAACTCTGAGAGTGTAAAGATCAGGCCATGGAGGGCGGATCCCATGCATGTCCCAGATGTAGGCCGGGTTGTACTGTGTGTTACTGACGCTTCCATATATGTCCGATTGATCGATGGCTGCACTAGCCGAGATGACGACGATGACGTTTGTGGAAGAGAGGTTCAGTTTATTCTTCACAATAAAAAATCCAAAAAGAGCAGAGAATAGAAATGAAGTAGATGCGAGGAGAGATGTAGTGGATGCCGGTAGATAAGCAAGCCCACGTGGATAGAAGGTTATCGGCAACACAGAGGAAGCCTAATAGAATGTACCAAAGGGAGAGCTTCAGGGTTAGAAAGGAATTGGTGTCATATGACTAATTAAATAGAGAGGAAACAAGATCGAACAGGATAGTGACAGGCCATCCTGCAACTGTGGCCCATAAAATTATCCATTTGCACTTTCCACCATCGGCAAAACAGAGACAAGACATGAGGCTTTAAGTAGGAAATGCTATCAGCATCAAGCTACTGCTTATAATCAATAAGACCCAATATGAGATTGGCTTCCTTCTATATGTCTCGTTAGCCAAGGTAGTAAGTTCAGCTACTCTCTCTCTCTCTCTAGTATTTTGGCAATTGAACCCTCTATTTGGAAAAAAATTTAGTGCTTGATTCAATGGAATAGCAAGTTGGAAAAAGAGAACTTGCCTGGCACGCCCACTTACTTGCAGTCTGTGCAGAACGTATATAACATGCGCTTCTTCCCCCATCCCCGTCCTGCTGCAATATCAGCATCAGTGCCGAAGTATGACCTGCCGTCCTCCGTCTTGCCTCGTGTAGCCGTTCCAGAGGTAACTGTGGTCTCCGGCCTCCAGGCCCCGTCAGTCTGCAACATGGCACGAGTACGTAAATGGGGTCTTTTTTTTCATCTTGTTTCATATTAACTGAGTGATCAGAGTACTAACCTCAATCAATTTTTTTTGGTTTTTTACTCAGGTTACCAGATTTCTTCTCATCATCTGCTTCGTTCCTTCCACTTACCAGTCTACAACAAACGAAGACAGAACTCTAGCATATTGGGGAGTTGTCATCATGTTTGTAGTCTCTTTGCTAGTGTGTGTTTTCTGCCTATTACTGCTGAAGTTCTATGAAGGAGGCGGGAGAGGGAGGACGCCTGGAGTAGGGAGAGGCGGGAGGTTGAGGAGGTCGATAGGAGGGTGAGATTGGAGATTTAGGTGGGCGAGAGGCAGGAGAGACTAGTGAGGGATTTGGCGGACCTGTGGGAAAGGGAGGTTTCGGAGGAGGCGGAGAGGAGTGGAGGGAGGAGACGAAAGAGGCAGCGAAGGTAGGAGACTCAAGAGGCGGGAGATAAAGGAGACGGGGAGGCAGGAGCGATAAATAAGGCTGGAGAGGGAAAATGCGGACAGACAGGAGAGGTGGGAGAGAGAGGAGGTGGAGTGGAAGGTGAGGCTAGAGAGGGAGGAGGCGGGAGATAGAGGTGGCAAAGAGACTGGTAAGAATGGTGTTAATGTATATTGTAGGTTATACATATGAGTTAGGTGTATAGGACCCATTCCCTACATATGCATGTGACTATATATTCGTGTCTATTGCTCTAATGAGAATTGTCCGTCATTCTCCCAAACCCTAGCCGTCTCTCTCTCTCTCCTAGGGTTGTGGTAACATGGTATCAGAGCTGGTTTAATCCCTTCGCCATCCCTTCCGCTACCTTCCTCCCTGATCCGGCGACATTGTCTGCGCCCGCAACAAGCCCGTCGCCTTGCACCCTACGTCCAAGCCCGCGCTTGGTACTCTCGCGCTGATCAATTTTTCGATTGCCCTCCTGCAGCATGCCAGTCTTTCGCCGACCCTTCCTGCAGTCCACCAGCTATTCGTCGGCCCTCCTGCAACCCGTCGTTCTTCCGCCGGCCCCTCCTGCAACCCGTTAGCCCTTTTCGTTGGACCTTCTGCAGCCCGCCAGACCTTCTGCAGCCCGTTGACGGCCCTTCTACAGCCCACAGCCAGCCCTTTTGCAGCCCGCCGACTATCCTCCATCCCTCTTGCAGCCCCGGCCCCTCCTGCAGCCAGCTTGAGCCCGCCTGCCCTCTGCCTGACCTCCTGCAGGCCGCCGTCGGCCCTCCTACATCCCGTCGACTACCCGTTGGCCCTCCTACAGCTTGTCGGTCTTCCGTCGGCCCTTCCTACAGCCTGCTGCCGACCTCCTGTAGTTCGTCGATCTTTTCTGCAATCCTGTCGGTCTTTCCGTCGGCCTGCCCTTGCCTGCCGAATCCTTACTACCCGCCACGTAGCGCGTCATTCTGCCAACCGAGTCTCTGCATCTTCTGTATCTCTCGATAGCTTCTTCAGATCAATCGTCGATGGAGACTCCTGTGCAGACAACCTCTGTACAGTTCTCGACGACACCACTCGAGCAGACGAGGGATTTCCTTCCTGTCTCGACTGACTTTCCCTTGGTCATGATTGCTAACTGGACTGCGTGATCTGCCACTGTCCGGAGTGTCCTGGACGGCCGAGCTCTATATGGGTATCTTGATGGTTCTATACATGCTCCTGTTGATTCCTCTGGAGCAGGGTCCTCTGACACATAAAACCTGCATGATCGTCGTGTCCGGGCATTTCTGGTTACCTCGATTGACCGCTCGCTTCGAGTTGACCTGGTCACCTTTACAACTGCGGCAGAGTTCTGGGCTCATCTTGTGGAGCGCTTTGTGGAGCAGAGCGAGGCCGAGAGTATCAGCTTCTCACTCAGGCTCAGTCTGCTCAGCAGGGGGAGCAGACGATTCAACAAGTTCACAGCCTTATGCGTGGCTACTGGCGTGAGCTCCATGTTTTGGAACCTCCTCTGCTGGAGGTGTCCAGAGTCAGTGCCTCCTGGCGTGAGCTGCAGTTCTTTCGAGAACGGCAACAATTTTACCAGTTTCTGATGGCTCTTTGCCCTGAGTTCTCTCCCCTCGCGAGACAATTGATCTATAGGAATTCCCTTCCTCATCTCGATACTGCCATTGCGGATCTTATTGCGGAGGAGACCCGTCTTCGCACCGTTGCCGCTCGTAAGACCTCTGCAACTTCTAGTTTTGAGGGTGTTATTGATGTTGCTCCACCTCCAAGACCCACTTGCACTGCTTCGCTCTCTCGAAGTCCCTTCTGTTCCTCTGATACGTCCAATGGCCCGCCTGACACTTGACGATGCACTCACTGTGGCAAGTCCAGACACACGATCGACTCATGTTGGCAGCTTCATCCTGAGAAACGTACCGGACCACCTATCCGTGGTCGACCTACTACTGCAGTTGCTGGTGCCCCTACTGCTGATGCTACTACAACGGATCGTCTCAGCGCCTTGAGATACACATTGAGCAGCTCTTTCTGCAGCTTGCCTCTGGCTCGTCCAGACCCTCAGCCTTCTCTGCCACCTCGGGTACCTCTGCATCCTGGAAATTCGTTTTCGGTTATACAAATGGCAACTCTTACTTTTAATACTCAACACTGGAATATCCGGCATGATTATCACCATAACTATAAAAATCATTAAAAATAGAGTGAAAATTATTGGGTTTGGCAATCTCTGCCATCTATTTTGAAGTGGTGTGTGAGTTCCTCGAGAAAAAAATAGAACGCAAGGGTATGCTGCCCCAATTAAAAGAAATATGACTTGGGTTTGTATATATGCTTTCTTGGACTGAGCGATATAGCCGATGTCTACTTCGAGGATGAAAAGAACGAAAATAAGAACCTTGCTTTGCATCTAGCAGGTTTTATTGACTTTTCTTTGATATATTGGTTGGCCCACACTGAATGTACAAATGGCTACTCCAGTTTATCACCTGTTTTTTTTTTAGAAACTCTAAAGTCCAGTTACCTTCATGTTTGTAATGTAACTCTAAAGTCCAGTTATCTTCATAACAAGCTTAGAGTTACATTACCAACATGAAGATAACTGGACTTTAGATTTTTTTTTAAAAAAAAGGTGGTAAACTGGAGTACCATAAAGACAACACTCTCTAACAAAAGAAAAGATGAACTATCCTCTAACACCAAGACCCTTCTTGTACATCCAGTGGGAGGCCAACCAATATATCAAAAAAGAGCTAATAAAACCCGCTAGATGCAAAGCCAGGTTCTTATTTTGGTTCTTTTCATCCTCATAGTGGACATTGGCTATATTGCTCAGCACAAGAAAGCATATATACCTAAAATACGAACCCAAGTCATATTTCTTTTTATTGGCCGCATACCCTTGCTTTCTATTTTTTTTTATCGAGGAACTCACATGCCACTTCAAAATAGATGGCAGATCGAGATTGCCAAACCCAACAATTTCCACACTATCTTCCACACTCTATTTTTAATGGTTTTTATTGTGATGGTGATAATCATGCCGGATATTCTAGTGTTGAGTTTTAAAAGCAATTGTAGCCATTTGTATAACCAAAAATTAATTTCCCCCTGGTTCCTCCCCCCGCCTCCTTTGCCTCGCGCCTCCCCACCTCCTCTCTCTCTCCCGCCTCCTCTGTCTCCTCCCTCTCCCGCCTCCCCGTCTCCTCCCTCTCCATTCTCACTTGTCTCTCTGCCTCCTCTATCTCCCATCTCCCCGCCTCCTCCCTCTACAGCCTCACCTGCCTCTCCACCTCCTCTCTCTCCCACCTCTCTTGCCTCTCTGCCTCCTCCCTCTCCAGCTTGACCCCTCTTTCCCACCTCTTGCGTCTCCTGCCGCCGCCGACTCCCTGCCTCTTCTGTCTCCTCCTCCACTCCTCTCCACCTCCTCCGTAACCTCCCACTCCCACCGGTCCGCCAACTCCGTCACTAGTCTCTCCTGCCTCTCGGCCACCTCAATCTCCAACCTCACCCTCCTATCGACCTCCTCAATCTCCCACCTCTACCTCCTCCCGGACTCCTCGCTCCCCCTCCTACTTCCTCCATAGAACTTCAACAGTATTAGGTAGAAAACACACTAGCAAAGAGACCATAAACATGATGGCATTTCCCTAATATGCTATAGTTTTGTCTTCGTTTGTTGTAGGTTGGCAAGTGGAAGGAACGAAGCAGATGAAAACAAATTCAACAACCAGAGTAAAAAAAAAAAAATTGATTGTTAGTACTCTGACCACTCAGTTAATAAGAAACAAGATGAAAAAAAAAGGCCTCATTTATGTACTTGTGTCATGTTGCGGACTGACGGGGCCCACAGGCCGCGAACCACAGCACCCTTTGGAACGGCTACATGTGGCAGGACGGGGGGTGTCAGGTTATGCTTCGGTGCTGATGCTGATATTGCAATAGGACGGAGACAGGGGAAGAAGCGCAGGTTATATATGTTTTGCACAGATTGCCAGTAAGTGGATGCGCCAACCAATATCTATTTTTCCAACTTGCTCGTCCATTGCATCAAGCTCTAAAAGTTTTTCCAAATAGAGGGTTCAAGTGCCAAAATACTATACAGAATGTGTGTGTGTGTGTGAGAGAGAGAGCGAGAGAGAGAGAGAGAGAGAGAGAGAGAGAGTAGCTGAACTTACTACCTTTGCTAAGGAGACATACAGAAGGAAGCCAATCTCATATTGGGTCTTATTGATTCTAAGCAGTAGCTTGATGCTTATAGCATTTCCTACTTCAAGCCTCTTGTCTTGTCTCTGTTTTGCCGATGGTGGAAAGAGAAAATGGATAATTTCATGGGCCATAGTTGCAGGATGACCTCTCATTGTCCTGTTCGATCTTGTTTCCTCTCTAGTTCATTGTCATATGACACCAACTCCTCTTTCACCCTGAAGCTCTCGTTTTGGTACATTCTACAGGGGTTCCTCTGTGCTGTCGATAACCTTCTGTTCGTGTGGGCTTGCTTAACTCCCGGCATCCATTGTGTCTCTCCTCACATCAACTTCACTTCTATTCTCTGCTCTAAAGGAAGCCCTCAACTAGTTCACATGATAAAAACACATAACCAAGTTAAAGAGACCATGCCATACGAAAAGTATGCACCTAAATATGCTTATTAGATGACACAAAGGAAGCACTAGAGTTGCTGCCTTTAGATCAAAGACTCTCTCCAAACCTCCCCCCCCACCCCCCCCACGCAGGCAATTGAAGAAGTTCTGGTGTGATCCACCATCAAAACTCAGTGTATCAGAGCCCTTTCTTGCCAATAAGAAGATGCATAAAGAGGAGATACTGCTGAGATAGCTCTTAAGTCATGCACTTCTTTAGCTGAAATTACCCTGGGATGACCACCAACAAATCCACGTCAAGCCCTGTCCCAACTATTTTGGAACCATGAAGTAATACACATGCATCTTCCTCAGTCTCGTGTACGCACACTCCAGGGAGCCTGGAACGAAGACATCCAAGTTTTTGGTTGAAATTACCGTGCGCAAGACACCAAAAAAAACACCATAACAATCAAGCATCATCTCACCAATTTTCAAACCATGAAGTAAAATGCAATCAGCTGCTCAATAATCTAAGGGCTTCTTGACAAAAAGAACTTACTGTATGTAGCAAAAAAGAGAACCTTGACACATAAGAGTTTGATGCTAGGAGGCTTTACTCGAAGAAGAATGGCCAACAATATACGACCCAAATCCCCAAACCGTAAGGATCAAGGAGAGAATCTTGAAACCACTCATGGGGTCATGGAAGACGATCACTGCTGCAATGCTGGTAATAGGCACCCTCACCGCATTTAGAACACCAGCCAACACAGTAGAAGAGAGATACAGAACAGCAGTGCCCCCTAAAACTCCCAACTGAAATGTGATGGCAGACCAAATTAGCACCATATAGTACGAAACCTCCCCATGCTTGAAGCCACTCGCTTCCGTCCTCATCGCTCGGAAGTCTTTGTTCACGACAACCCCTATTGTGGTGAACACAAATGCAATAAGTGAAACCATGGCCTGCTGCTCCAACACGACATGAAAGGATCTCCGCCCCAGAATCTTCACAAAAACCAGCTCGGAGAGTGCAAAGATCAGGCCATGGAGGGCGGATCCCAGGATATCCCAGATGTAGGCCAGGGTGTACTGCGTGTTACTGACGCTTCCGTATCTGTCTGATTTAGAATCCAATGCTATGATGACTGCACCGGCTGAGATGACGACGATGGCGTTTATGGAAGAGAGGTTCAGTTTGTTCTTCACAATAAAATATCCAAATAGAGCAGAGAATACAAGTGAAGTCGATGCGAGGAGAGATGCAGTGGATGCCGGGAGATAAGCATAAGCCCATGCGAACAAAAGGTTATCGGCAGCACTGAGGAAGCCCAGTAGAATGTACCAAAGGGAGAGCTTCAAGTTGAGAGGAGTTGGTGTCATATGACCAATGAAATAAAGAGGAAGCAAGAACAGGGCAGTGAGAGGCCATCCTGCAACTGCGGCCCATGAAATTATCCATTTGCTCTTTCCACCATCGGCAAAATAGAGACGAGAGAGGAGGCTTGAAGCAGGAAATGCTATAAGCATCAAACTACTGCTTAAAATCAATAAGACCCAATATGAGATTGGTTTCCTTCTATATGTCTCCTTAGCTAAGGTAATAAGTTCAGTTACTCTCTTTGGTAATGAGAAAGCAGGCCTTGATGCCTCTGGCATTGTTCCTGAGTTGATCACAAACTTAAGTAAGCAATTGAAAATCAGATCCAACTCCACATTGAATATTTTATTTTGTATCATTGAATCTCTCACAGTATTTTCAAAATATATATTCACATGTTAGGCATATACGTTGACACACGTTTCATCCACAACAAGTTATCATTATGTTGCACACTTACATGTTGCGGTGTTGTATCACAATTTGATCATGTCACTTAGATTTAATTGTGAATGAAACTAGGATGTTGACATCATATTGACATGATAGTCTACATTTTTCTCCATATTTGGCACAATTCCTTAATAATTTTCAATATCAATCTCAGCATGTCAAGATGGTGCCTTTTTGTTTACTCTTTTCTTATAACTTTTTTGCTTTGGTATTTTACTAATAGTCTTATAGATTTATTGAATCCTATATTTTTGCATATGTTGTAAATCTTTAGTCCCAACTTCTGTTGATTTTTTTAGAAATAATAGGTATGCATTAGCAAAAATACATGGTCCAGCAAAATCTGGGAGACTATTAGTAAAATACCAGAGAGTAAAGAAGTATAAGAAAAGAGTACACCAAGAAATGCCATCTTGACGTGCTGAAATTGATATTGAAAAAATATTGAGGAATTGTGCCAAATATGGAGAAAACTGTAGACCTGGGATACACCGATACTTCGAAACACATGTCGTACCCGTATCGGATACTTCCCGATACAGTTTGGAAGTATCGGGATTCAAAACAAAAAAAAACGATCCGATACAACAGGGATACGAGACCAATACACTAGGGATACGGGACCGATACTCCGGGATACATATGGATGGCTACGTAGTCCAAAATCCGAAAACCCAACCCGAACCTGACCGAAACTTCGAATATGGGTCGAAATTCCATACATAACCATTTGTTTAATGGTATCATTTATATTTTTTGTTTTATTGGATGATGCATGTGACACTAACTTTGTATTTTGTAATGGATGATGAATGTTAGTGTTTTTTGCTAGCATTTTGTAATGGATGATGAATGTGACACTTGCGTAATGTTGTCAGTGTTATGTTTTGTAATGGATGAATGTGACACTTGCGTAATGTTGTCAGTGTTATGTCTTGTAATGGATGAATGTGACACTAGCTTTGTATTTTTTGGTTATATAGGATGTAAATCATGTAATGAATGTTGAACATGGTCATATTTAATTTTCAAACTATTCACTATTCATAATCTAGCACAAAAAAATTATTATATTTAATTTATATATATATATATATATAATTACAAACGTATTCCTACCGTATGGCGTATCTTAGCTTTTCAAAAATCAACGTATCATCGTATCCATATCCCCGTATCCGTATCGGTGCTTCCTAGTTGTAGACTATCCCGTCAATATGATGTCAAGTCCTAATTTCATTCACAATTCAATCTAAGTAACATGACCATATTGTGATACAACACACTAACATGTGAATATATATTTTGGAAATATTGTGAGAGATTTAATAATACAAAATAAAATATTCAATGTGGAGTTGGATCTGATTTTAATTGCTTACTTATATTTTGTGATCAACTCAGGAGCAATGCTGGAGGCATCAGAGCCTGCTTTCTCATTACCAAAGAGAGTAGTTGAACTTACTACCTTGGCTAAGGAGACATACAGAAGGAAGTCAATCTCATATTGGGTCTTATTAATTCTAAGCAGTAGCTTGATGCTTATAGCATTTCCTACTTCAAAACTCCTCTCTCGTATCTATTTTGCCGATGGTGGAAAGAGCAAATGGATAATTCCTCAATATTTTTTCAATATCAATATGAGCACATCAAGATGGCACTTCTTGGTTTACTCTTTTCTTATAACTTCTTTACTATGGAATTTTACAAATAGTATCCCAGATTTTGCTAAATCGTGTATTTTTGCACATGTTGTAAATCTCTAGCCCCAACTTCTGTTGACTTTGTTAGAAATAATAGGTATGATCACATTGCTAATGCAAACCGGGGATAACTAAAAATGTAGGTGATCAATAAGACCTAATATGAGATTGGCTTCCTTCTGTATGTCTCATTAGCAAAGGTAGTAAGTTCAACTACTCTCTTTGGCAATGAGAAAGCAGGCCCTGATGCCTTCAACATTGCTCTTGAGTTGATCACAAAATATAAGTAAGCAATTGAAAATCAGATCCAACTCTACATTGAATATTTATTTAGTATCATTAAATCTCTCACAGTATTTCCAAAATATATATTCACAGGTTAGGCATATACGTTGACACATGTTTCATCCACAACAGTGTTATCATTATGTTCCCTCAAAAAACAGTGTTATCATTATGTTGCACACTTGCATACTGCTGTGGTGTATCACACTGTGATCATGTTACTTAGATTGAATTGTGAATGAAATTAGGATGTTGACATCATATTGACATGATAGTCTACACTTTTCTCCATGTTTGGCACACTTCCTCAATATTTTTCAATATCAATTTTAGCAAGTCAAAATTGCGCATTTTGGTTTACTCTTTTCTTATAACTTCTTTACTCTCTGGTATTTTACTAATAATCTCCCAGATTTTGTTGAATCATGTATTTTTGCACAAGTTGTAAATCTCTAGACTCAACTTCTTTTGACTTGATTAGAAATAATAGGTATGATCACATTGCTAATGCAAAACCAGGAATAACTGAAACAGTAGGTTATCTTTTTTTCCTTCACTTTTTTATAGAAATGCTCCTGAAGTTCATATCAAGTTCTTTCTAGGGATTGAACTAAACGAAAACCTTTATTTGGGTTCTGTCATCCAATTATCACCTCAATTAAACCCTTCTCTGGGGACATCTCGCACATCTATCCCTTGTTAATTGATATAGCAGATCAAAAATAATTATTTTTACGATTACATTGTGGTTTATCATTTAGCCCTCGTGGCTGTTTCCAAATTGTCCATAAAAATGAACACTCAAGGGTCTCGACTGTTGAGACATGTCTTAATTCTATGACTAATTCTGTCTAATAGTGGCTTCTACTCAAATACTCCATTAAGTTAAGAAATTGTAAGCTCAGTCATAGTCTCAGTTTTACCTAGGGTGGACATGGACCGACTTAGTCAGGCTTAAGTTTTTCACGGGTTGGCCCGGCCTGGCCAAAATCGAGCCTAGATTTTTCACCCTATCTTAGATAGGATACTCGCAAAAAATCGGTTCATTCTAAAACTTCTAGAGGCATCAAATATGATTTTCAATTTAACGGTTAAAATGGATGGCCGATAAAGCTTCTAACATTTGATGCCCCAATAAGTTTTAGAATGCTTTGATTTTTTGTGGACATTCTATCTAAGGTAAGGTGATCACTCTCAAAAAAATTCAGCACATTCTAAACATTCTAGCATTACTAATTCACCATATGTCATAGGGTACTCCCTATAACATGTCATAGGAACCCAGTCCTCATATATATATATATATATATATATATATATATATATATATATATATATATATATATATATATATATATATATATATAAAAGGGTTGTTACGCTGAGCTGTGGTAAGAGAAAATGAGCTGCGGGTATTTTGACCCCCCTAGAAGTTTTGGAATTTGATGAAATTTGGTGAGGGTGTTGTCTATGGTAAGATGATCATCCTCACCAATTTTCATCAAATTCCAAAACTTCTAGGGGGGTCAAGTGGTCGAAGCAAAATCTGCAGATTTTAACGGTGACTGCGGATGGTAAATTTTGCTTAGACCATTTGACCCCCTTAGAAGTTTTGGAATTTGATGAAAATTGGTGAGGATGATCATCTTACCCTAGACAACACCCTCACCAAATTTCAAAACTCCTAGCGGGGTCAAAATACCCGCAACTCACTTTCTAGAGAGAGGCCCCCCTCTAGTGTGATCCCGTTGGTGCGACCCATTGGTGCGATCCGAGCACCGTGGGCCATCCAATTTAATTTGTATGGCTGTGATGCATTATTTGTTCGGTGCATGCATGCACACCTATACATATGTTTGCTCACTAACACTATGCGTTGCGGCACTCTATTGCATATGGTGCACTAGGCGGCTGGGCGTTGCCATCCACATGTTGCTGATATTGCTGTGCTCCGCTGCATATGTTGTTCACTTGTACTTTCAGTGCATATGTTTCTGGTCTGGGTCGCACGAAGTGGATCACACCTGAGGGATTATACACACATAGACACACACACAAAGCCAAAGGCTATGGGATATGAAGAGCCAAAGCTCAAACACAGCGTGATAGTGCATGTAGCTGGTAATGGTTGGAACTGGTAAAGAGGCGGAGGAAATCGACAGTGGTAGGCACCGACGATGGATCGAAATATAGCACTGAAGCCTCTGATACCATGTTAGACCTAGATGGGGAAGAAGGAAAAAAGGGATTTGGTAGTAAAGTTCTTGCATTACTCACTGGGGCAATTTCTCTACATATGACTATACAAAGAATGGGGTCACCAAGGGTGAGCACACCCCAACGAGGCTAATAAAACTATACAAAGCCTAAGAATATATGTACGCACTCTAACACAATTAAACTTCTTTTCAGTTTGTTCCTTATCCATATCTGGTTTCTATGTGTTTCCTACGTGCGAGAAAGCCAATGAAGTGAGAAATATGTGAATGAGAAATCATATTAGTTTGCTTCTGTCGAAGTAAGAAACTCCCTAATAAATTGTCTAGTTCTATTGGCGAATATAAATTCCACAATGCACAATCTTTAGAGTCATAATAGAATTAATTTAAACTTCTATTTACTATGGTCACTTACATATCAAGCCTATAGATTTCATTTCTTATTTGAGAAAATGGACTTAGCAGATACGTGTAGTTAAACAAATTGTGGTATGGGGGGTATATCAATTTGATCTGTATCAATTTACGCGTTCCAATAATGGAGATTGAGATATAAGTAGATCACTCATACTCCATCCCTGAATGAGCTAAAGTTGTTCACGAGTAAACAAAGAATTGGTTCCTTCCTCTTGGTTGACATTGCGGAGCACGAAACTTATTCATTACACAACTAATAATGCAGACATAGAAACACTGCTGCATCAAAATATGATTTCATATTTGTGAATGTTTAATTCCATACTCCATCCCTGACTAAGGGCCCGTTTGTTTCGACGTAAGTGGCCGCAGAAGTCACTGAAGTCCCGGAAGTGGAACACTTCGGGTGTTTGTTTGGACGAAAGTGGTCGCGGAACTCGGAAGTGCGACTTCCGGTCAACCCTCAGAGACGGGATTTTCAGCCGCTCGACTTCGGAGCGATTTGATCCGAAGTCGCACTTCCTCCGTCCGGAAGTGCGATATTTATGCCACGTCATCCCCCCCACTTCCAATATCGGGAAGTGGGGGCACTGGTTCGGTCACCGCCTTTCTCTTGCCGAGTGGATCTCCTCGTCTCTTCCTCACGATCTCGGCGGCGGCTCGACTTCGGCCAACAACCAGATAACTTCGGTCAACAATCAGGTAACTCCGGCCAAAAAAATCGGGAAGTGGGGGCACTGGTTCAGTCACCGCCTCTCTTGCCGAGTGGATCTCCTCTCTTGGAATCATCTCTTCCTCCCTCAAGATCTCGGCGGCGGCTCGACTCTGGCCAACAACCAGGTAACTCCAGCCAACAATCAGGTAACTCCGACCAAAAAAATCGGGAAGTGGGGGCACTGGTTCAGTCACCGCCTCTCTTACCGAGTGGATCTCCTCTCTTGGAATCGTCTCTTTCTCCCTCAAGATCTCCACGGCGGCTCGACTCTGGCCAACAATCAGGTAACTCTAGCAGATCTCTTCCTCCCCCTATATTTTTTTTAATCTTCGAGATCTAGGGTTTTGCAATTGTGATTTGGAGGATTACATTTGGGGGTGGGGGTACGATATGGATTTGTGAACGAATTTTTAATCTTTGAGATTTGGATTTGCAATTCGATTTGTGAACGGATTTGGAGGATTAGATTTGGGGGTGGGGGTACGATCTTGCCCAATCTCCTCCGGTCGGCGGAGTACCGCAGGTTGGCTGCCGGTAGAGGTACGATCTTGGCCGCCGGTAGAGGTACGATCTGTGTAAGCTTTGGGGGTGGGGGTAGAGGTACGATATGGGTTCTAAATGCTATTTGTTTCAATCTGGGTAAGATTTTTTTTTTGTTCAATATGATAAACATTACTAAAAATTTTCACTAGGGAGATGCTTGTTGATTGTTATGTACAAGTCTGTCACTACTTTGTTATTGATTTGGTATTATGGTTATTTTTTCTTTATGTTATTTATTTACTCAAACTGTCTTCTTGTAGTTGATAGTCATTCTTGTAGTTGATAGCTCGAATATGCATAAAATTTTCTCTCATCATGCATCTATTGTAAATACAAAAAAAAAGGGTTATACTGGTGTCATCTTCTGAGACTTGGGATGACGACATTAGGATTTGAGTTAAGCAAGGTTTAAATTTTGAGAAAATAGTCAATATGCTCTTTGCTCGAATATGCATAGAATTTTTTTGATCAAAGATAATGAAGGTAATAGTGAGGGCTTTTTGATAGTGATCAAGTTGTTTGGTGACATCTTGCAGCATGATGTGCTTAAGATAAAGATTCATTTGATTGTTCTAAACTTGTTGTACATCTAATATCGTGATTCAAAAAGCTCGCTTGATTCATATTTTTTTATATTATGTATTTTTCATATTATGATTCAAAAAGCTCACAAGATTTTTTTATATGTATGTAGCATGAATAACAATCCAGATAATTTCTCAATTCGAAAACTTGGGGCTGCTTTCACGATCGTTGTAACAGTGGTCGCAATTGTCATCGAAACATTATTATGAAAAGAGAAAATACCAAGAGAGCCTTCAAAATATAGGGATTTATTTAGAAAGGCTCATATGAGTCGAATTTTTTATGGTGATAAGAGTACATGTGTGGACTATATCCGAATGGACCCTGCTACATTCTTTACTCTTGCGACGATAATGAGGGAGGGATTATTTTTACGCGATACAATCAACGTAACAATAGAGGAGCAACTAGCAATGTTTCTTCATTGTGTAGGACATAACACCAAAAATAAATCAATGAAGGTGGATTTTATAAGATCAGGTGAGACAATTAGTCGATATTTCAACACTGTGTTGCAAGCCATATGCTCAATTCGAGATCAGTATGTCCAGCAACCGGGAACCTCAACAAGCATTGAGATATCATCTAATCCAAGTTATTATCCATACTTCAAGGTAATTAAGTAGATGTTATCATCTAATCTTGAATTTAATATTTATGAGCTAATGTGCATTAATAACATTAGGATTGTATTGGTATGTTGGATGGTACACATATTGATGCGTCGGTCCCGTTGGATATTGTTCCTCGTTTTCGTGGGCGGAAGGGAGTAACACAAAATGTACTAGCGGCTATATCCCCGGACATGAGATTCACATATGTCCTAGCTGGTTGGGAAGGATCGGCCAATGACTTCACCATACTTAAGGATGCCCTATCCCGTACACCACCAGGAGGTCTTCATGTCCCAAGAGGTATTTGAAATCCTTCATAAATCGATTAACATTGAATATATTTAAGCCTTTTGAATTAACACCAAAACACCATTACAGGAAAATATTATTTGGTGGATGCGGGATACACAACTATGCCTGGGTTTATTTCCCCTTATCGATCTATCCGATATCATTTGAAGGAGCATTACGGACGTACCCCTACAAATAAAGAAGAGTTATTTAATCTTCGACATTCATCACTTCGGTCGAAGGTGGAGAGGGCTTTTGGGATTCTAAAAAATCTGTTCAAGATTTTAATTTCACGTCCCTTTTTCCCATATCCAACCCAAGTGGATATTGTTTTGGCATGCTGTGTTATACACAATTTTATATTGGGAGTAGACCCAAATGATTCATTTTTCATTGAAGGACTTCAAGCAGAGCTACAGGAGGATGATATGCAAACCAATAGGACCCAACAAGAACAACGCGCAGAGAATAGACAGTGGGTTGCCAAATGTTGACAATCATATGCGAACATTAAGAGGCAAGTATGTAGAGATAAAAAAATGTCGAGAATTAAGTGGAGGGGGGTGGGATGATGAACTAAAAATGGTGACATTGGAAGCTGAAACATATCGCACATATATCGAGGTAATTTTATTAACATCATATCTTATATATATAATGGTGACGTTGTATTCTGACAATTATGCTTGTAGGCACATCCCAAGGCAGAGCCGTATTTGAATAAACCTATTGAACACTACGAGAACCTAAGGATTATTTGTGGGGATGACCAAGCAACAGGCTCTTTTGGAAAGAGCATATATGAAGACTTTGGCAATCAAGTTATCTATGGACTCAATGATTCCATCGATATTGACAAAGAATCTGAGCTTGATGTTGACATGGTTGAATCTACCCCTCTGCCACGTGACCAAACTAGTGCCCAAAAAGAAACAACTACATCAGGTCCCGCTACATCTTCAAGCACTAAAGAATCTCGAGGAAAGCGAAAGAAACCGGAGAAACAAGATAATACCATCAAAGACTTGGTTAGTAAGGTTGGAGATGTTGCAGATGCAATTAAGAATAACATTACAACCGTCCGCTCAAGTCATTGGACCGAAGACCTTCACCGAGCAATCATGGAGGTGGATGACTTTGAGGAAGAAGCACTTGAAGCACTCTTTGATTCATTGATTAATAATGAAATTCAAGCACGTGCTTTCACTTTGAAGAGTCTTCGAATGCGTCGTGCATGGGTGGAGCGGTTCTTGGGTGGAAACTATTGATCCTCATTGTCTTTTATTTTCTATGTTGCTTTGTTTATGATGAGACTTATGACATGCTCTAAACTAGCCTTCATGATTTCATAGTCTTTGGATGATAAAAGTGTTTGCTTCTAGAATGAAATGGTACGTATTTATTCATAATAGGTCAAATGGAATTCAAAGTATTTTGTGAATATTTTGATGTAGGTTAAATGGAATTGTATGTGTTGGCTTCTAAAAGTCCTTGCATCCTCTTATTTAGTTGTAGCACAATGTTTCTTCAAAGTATTTTGTGCTTCCTCTGTAATTGAGTTGATCCATTTGTGCCTTTTCTTGTGAAAGAGCCATTGTGATGTAGCCCTTGTGCTTTTTATGCATATTTTGATGTAGGTATGGGTTCTCCAAAATACTATGTGGTATGTAATGGTCGCAGACCTGGTATCTATCGTACGTGGGAGGAGTGTCGTTTGCAAGTGCATGGATACAAAGGGGCGGATTTTTGTTCTTTCGTGCGTTTGGAGGAGGCAGAAGATCATTATCGTCACTCCCTAGTGAAGAGGGCTGAGAATGAAGAACATTATCGTGCCATCTAAAGGAGGATAGAAGAGGCCGAGAAACCACCATCATACCCAAAGGAGCAAGGGTCTAGTCCTCAATATGTATTATGGTTTTTTGGGGCCTTAATGTTGGTATTGTTTATGATTTTTATGAAGATGGTAATGTAATGTTTCTTTGGAGAACGTAACTTTATTTGATGTTTATGTTCAGACCTTTTATGTATGGTTCAAACTTTGTAATATTTATGTTAAGACAATGATCTTAAAATCTATCACATTGTCTATGCTCTAATAACCAGTAATTGATCTTAAAATCTATCACAATGATCTTAAAACTTTATGTTATAGAAATGAATGCATGCATATACACTTGAATTTGCAGGAAATTGCTATACCTCTTTGCTAGCTCATTGGACGTTTTGAATCTAACTAGTGACTTTTTGAATCTGGCTAGACATTTTGCAACATCATGCATGCCAAGCAAAGTTGGTAACCAAGTTGGCTACCGAGCTTTCATTGTCCTAATCGACCTCCTTCCCCCACTCTCGTGAATCAAAACCACACCGTGAATCACAGGTTCCGGTTGTGCCCCTTCTTTCCAACATGCACCTCTCTCTCTCTCTCTCTCTCTCTCTCTCTCTCTCTCTCTCTCTCTCTCTCTCTCTCTCTCTCTCTCTCTCTCTCTCTCTCGCCCTCCCCTTAAAATGGGCAGCCTCCCATTCCGATCACTTGATCCAGATACGTTCACAGAGGAGTCGAATGTTGTGGTTAAATTCATTGCCGATTATACCGGCACATTGAGCAATACCCAGTTCGCAGCCAGGCGGAGCCCGGTGACCTGAGCAAGCGCCTCCCCACCACCGCACCCTTCTCTCCCCAACCCATAGAGACCATTCTCGACGACATCCGCAGAGAGAGAGAAAGAGAGAGAGAGAGAGATCCATGTTAGTCTCTCCTTCAAAACAAAGGGAGGTAACCTCACCAACCACTTACAAGGTGATTATAGCCCTACACTTCCATCAAAACAAACAATAGAAGTGGTGGAAGTCCTACTTCCTGCAAAATACTTCCATCAAAACAAACAGTGGAAGTGACAGAACTGGGACTTCCGGTTGGAGGGCACTTCCATCAAAACAAACAGCGGAACTGGGACTTCCGACCGGAAGTCCCAGTCAATACTTCCAGCACTTCTCCCACTTCTATCAGTTCTTCCACTTCCTAGCAGCCAAACGGCCCCTAAGCTGAAGTTGTTCACAAGTAAACAAAGAATTGGTTCCTTCCTCTTGGTTGACATTGCGGAGCACGAAACTTACTCATCACACAACTAATAATGCAGACATAGAAACATTGCTGCATCAAAATATGAATACATATTTGTGAATGTTCATTTAAAAACTGGACATGATCTTGAATCAAACCTTAGAGAATAGGAGAATGACGAACTTTTAATATGGGCCTTGTCTGCAATTGGGAGTTCTGTAATTTATTAATCGAATGTAACTTTGTACAAATTGAATTATGACCCAGATGACTTGTCTTGCACATTTTCTTGGTTATGTGAATCTTATGTAAAGGCTACACATTTTCTTAAGCTCCTATGTTCTATATGCTTACATGCATAGATGGCTGGTGCAAAAAGTATTAAATTGCTTAATTATCTCACCACTTTTCTTATGAAGAGATTCACATTGATCTATCCATTTTTAATAGATCTTTTCTATTATTGCCAGAATAATATCAACTTAGTGACTCGTATTATGTTATATTGAAGTTGTTCAAGTTGGGATTTTTAAATTGTTATTGCCATATCCTAATATTAGATTGTTTGAAGTGTTTCATATCATATAGTTATCAAAAGATAGGCGCTCCATTTTGATCATATGAAAATCAGTGATCTGTAAGGTCATATCATTGTAACATTGTTCAAACCATCTCCCTAAAATAGTTGAAGAGCTTTCCCAAACATAGTGATCAATTATTGAATCATCTTGGTATGATTCGTTTTGAAGTTCATGTTGTGTTAAGGTTCTCAAAAAAAAAAAAAAATGTTGTGTTAAGGTTTAAGTTCAATGTCAATTTTAAAGATAAAGGGAAGGATGACCCTTAAATACTGAAAATTTTAAATACTTTTCAGATGTTTTATAGATGGTGCCCACTTGAAGCAATATGAAATTTGGTAAAAACTTTCAAGATGTCTTATAGATGGTGCTCACTTGAAGCAAAATGGCATTTGATCAATTGTTTATTGATTCAAATTACTTACACAATAAATATGTTTGAACTTTTCTATCAAATTCTCTTTTAATCCATTCCAAGGTTACATTGGCCAAATCATTCAAGCTGGCAATCATAAGAGTTGATAACTATATCTGCAGAGCAAATCGGTACAAATATTATGGGTACAGTTGGGTTCCAAACTAGTAATTGGATTGGTCCTATTGAGTCAGTAATTTTTCCTACCATTTCGTATGGGTTCAAAACCAAGCATTGGAATGGTTCTTCGGTGATGTAGTATTGGATTGATTCCCAAGTGACTCGGTACTATTTCTACCAATACCCTTGGTGCCAAATCACTCGTTGGATTGGTTCCCACTTCCCAGTGATATTTATATCAATACACCTGGGTTATATAATTCGCCATTGGATTGGTCGACGTATTTCTACTTGAATGTCTATGTTCCAAACCGGTCATTGGATTAATCCTATGTGAACCTGTTATATTTTAATGATTACCATAGAACCATGACGCAATGGAGGTTCTAACATTCTTTTTGGGCATTGCTCGTTTAGAAAAGGAGAAGGCCAAGTAGGTAGTGCTTGGGTGCGGGAAGGGGATTTGATTCAATAGACCAATCGAATAATGAAAAGAGAGGGAAAGGGGAAATATGATATGGCTTATCTTAGAGATTTAAGAAGAGAAATCTAAACTAGAGGCCATGTGGCACCAGGGGGGCGGGGGGTTATCTACTTTTTGAAGAATAAGGGTAGGGCCTTTAACTCTATCGTAGTAAAAGTGACGATTAGACTTGGGTTTCACACATCAAAATCCCTTGGTTGAATGTAGTCAAATTACTATGATATTAACAAACATCTGTATACGGCCGTCAGGCATTTGGTAAAATTCAATAACTTGGTAAACCAGAACTTATGTATGTCGATATAGTAGTTGTCACACTCATCATTTGTCTTTTGTAGTATAAATGCAATGTGGAAACTCTGCTCACTAAGTACCCATCAAGCTGCTTGGCAAAACATGCCAACAACTTTCCTGCATCCTTATCAAATTTTTAAGTGATCAAACCTCCAGATCACCCTCTAGAGGAGTATAGTACTTTATTAAGACACAAATTTGACCCCGCAACAACTGAGTGAAAGCACATTAGATAAAAATTAACCCATAGATACAATCTCGACAAGCCATAAGATGTGCTTTAGATGAACTCCGCTTGGAAAGATTTAAGGATCCTCCCATAAAACCATATTCCACAAATTTTTGGACAGTCAGTGCCACCGAAGGGGTTAAATCTTTTGCCAACAATATTGTGTTCCTTAAGTTATAAAAGAAAATCATACTATAATTTAGAAGGGAAAAAATAAATAAATATATATATATATTATTGGACTCAATATCTCACCAAATCTCCAAGGCTCATAGATCATAGAAAATTTTGGATCGACACAAGCCAAGACAATCAAACTCTGCCCAAGAATGAAACAAAGGATATTATCTCTCCGCTAGTTTTCTAAAAAGCGGCCCAGGCGGCCGCCTAGGTGCTAGGCGGCCCCCCACCGCCCAGCCTAGGTCCTAGGCACTCCAGAAAAGCGGCCAAACTCCCAGGCGAAGATAGGCGGGACAAGGCCGCCTAGGCGGTCTAAGCGGCCGCCTAGGCGGTATAGGCGGGCTTAGATCCAGTCTTCCTCAACGGTAGTCCCTCTCTTAGATTCAACCTTCCTCAACGCTCAGCCATTTTTTAAAAAAGAATTAAAAAAAACCCAAACCGCCTAGGCTGTCCCCCACCGCCCGACTAGCACCTAACGTTTTTTAGAACCTTTCTTATGACGTTGTTCGACATCTGCACCGCCAACATAATAGGCCTTCTGACACCATCCCTTTATCTCCGAAGTACCTTCCTATCATGAAATCCACACCTCTTTCCTTCTATCCCTCATAGTCCCTAAAAAAAACCCCAATATAGGCATGCAATTCCTCTGAAAGGCTGCGCAAACTTCGCCACAATTGACAAGATAAACTCCTTCCCATTTAATAGAACCTCCCCGCCAACCCAACAAGAAAGGGGCATAAAAAAGAAGCATAATGTGGAGGGGAAAAAAATCAGAAAAATCAGAAAAACTCACATCTGTGGTAATCTTACCAAACACTCATCCTACTGAACTCCAAGGCTTGCTTAAACTAGAGGCGGTTCAATCAAATGCTCAACGGGGAATGAATTATACCTCATGCTGCACCCACGAATAACCACAGAGCAAGGATTCAATCAACCAATTATCCCCAGATGAGTACTTGCAAAATCAGGACAGAGAAATTTTAGAAACACATGGGATAAGAGAACAGAGGTAATCATCAACAGAGATTAGCAACCATACGAGAAAAAAAAAAAATTGAGCAGAGGAACAATAAAGGGGGGGGATTCTTCACAAGGGGGCATCAGATTTCAACGAGAAGGAGAGCTTTCGGATGCAGAGGCATCGAACCTGGAGGTGGGTTGGGATGCTGCGATGAGGGGATATCCATCGTGCCAGCCCCCCTCGCTGCTGCTTCCCTTGCTCCTGCAGGCTGCACTGAGAAAAATCACAGCCTCGGAGTGCGCCGGCGGTAATTCAGTACAAACATGAACTGTTTTAGCGGAAATGTAATGAATTTGTCACTATATAAAGGGAGAATTGGGCCTTAAGCATCTCCTAACGACTCCTTTTCACAAGTGGGGTCAATTTTAGCTCCCATCTGCCACATAGGATAGGACCGATGGAGTTTTGTATGTCCTCCAACCACTCACACCTCCCTCCTTGGTAGGGCTTGCAATTTCGGACCCGACACGGCAGACCCAACACGAAGTGAGCGGGTCTGGATCAAGGCTAAACGGGTTCGGGTTGTAAATGGGTCGACATGATAGACCCGTTTAATAAATGGGTCGGGTCCGGGTTTAGGGTTTGGACACAGTAGACCCGGGAAGACCCGTTTAGTATTCAACGGGTCGTGTCGGGTCGGGTCGGGTCTACCCGCAATCCGATACTGTAATATATAATACCAGCGGGTCTTTCGGGTCAGATCGGGTCGAGTTGGATTGGGTCGATCGGGTCAATTGAATAGACCCGGGTGGTAAACGGGTCTTACCGAGTCTTATCGGGTCTACCCGTTTATTTAGCGGGTCGGGTACGGGTTTAGGATCTAGACACGATTAGTTAAACGGGTCGGGTCCGGATCTAGGTGTTTTGGACACGACACGAAACTAGACACGACACGAACCCAACCCATTGCCACCCCTACTCCTAGGGGTGGCAATGGGTCGAGTCGGATCGGGTTCGTGCCGTGTCTAGTTTCGGGTCGTGTCCAAAACCGCAAGACTAGGACTTGACCCGTTTAACTAATCGTGTCTAGATCCTAAACCCGTATCCGACCCGTTTATAAACGGGTAGACCCGATAAGACCTGTTTACCACACGGGTTTATTCAGTTGACCCGATTTGACCCGATCCGACCCGATCTAACTCGACCCGACCTAATCCGATAGACCCGCTGATACTATATATTACAGTATCGGATTGCGGCTAGACCCGACCCAACCCGACACGACCCGTTGAATATTAAACGGGTCTTCCCGGGTATACCGTGTCCAGACCCTAAACCCGACCCGACCCATTTTTTAAACGGGTCTATCGTGTCGACCCATTTACGACCCGAACCCGTTTAGCCCTGACCCAGACCCGCTAACTTCGTGCTGGGTCTGCCGTGTCGGGTCCGAAATTGCCAGCCCCACTCCCTCCCATCTTCTATATTTATTCCAGTCACCCTCACATCATTTCAATAAATAACGATCCAGTCCCAACTATCGTTGGTTCCCAACCCCAAATACCATCAATTTTTCTTTCCCACATGGGCCATATAGGAGGCACTTTTTGGCTCCTAGCAGTAAGGAGGGATTTACGACTCCTACCGCCATGTAGGATAGGTAGGAACCGATTGGAGTGGATTTTCTACACTACAAGACAAAAGAATCTGCAGATTTTAACAGTGACTGCGGACGACAGATTTTGCTTAGACCATTTGACCCCCCCTAAAAGTTTTGGAATTTGATGAAAATTGGTGAGGATGATCATCTTACCCTAGACAACACCCTCACCAAATTTCAAAACTCCTAGCGGGGTCAAAATACCCGCAGCTCACTTTCTAGAGAGAGGCCCCCCTCTAGTGTGATCCCGTTGGTGCGACCCATTGGTGCGATCCGAGCACTGTGGGCCATCCAATTTAATTTGTATGACTGTGATGCATTGCTTGTTCGGTACATGCATGCACACCTATACATATGTTTGCTCACTAACCCTATGCGTTGCGGCGCTCTATTGCATATGTTGCACTAGGATGCTGGGCATTGCCATCCACATGTTGCTGATATTGCTGTGCTCCGCTGCATATGTTGTACTTTTAGTGCATATGTTTCTGGTCTGGGTCGCACGAAGTGGATCGCACCTGAGGGATTATACACACATACACACACACAGAGCCAAAGGCTATGGGATATGAAGAGCCAAAGCTCAAACACAGCGTGATAGTGCATGTAGCTGGTAATGGTTGGAACTGGTAAAGAGGCGGAGGAAGCCGACAGTGGTAGGCACCGACGATGGATCGAAATATAGCACTGAAGCCTCTGATACCATGTTAGACCTCGATGGGGAAGAAGGAAAAAAGGGATTTGGTAGTAAAGATCTTGCATTACTCACTGGGGCAATTTCTCTACATGACTATACAAAGAATGGGGTCACCAAGGGTGAGCACACCCCAACGAGGCTAATAAAACTATACAAAGCCTAAGAATATATGTACGCACTCTAACACAATTAAACTTCTTTTCAGTTTGTTCCTTATCCATATCTGGTTTCTATGTGTTTTCTACGTGCGAGAAAGCCAATGAAGTGAGAAATATGTGGATGAGAAATCATATTAGTTTGCTTCTGTCGAAGTAAGAAACTCCCTAATAAATTGTCTAGTTCTATTGGCGAATATAAATTCCACATTGCACAATCTTTAGAGTCATAATAGAATTAATTTAAACTTCTATTTACTATGGCCACTTATATATCAAGCCTATAGATTTCATTTCTTATTTGAGAAAATGGACTTAGCAGATACGTGTAGTTAAACAAATTGTGGTATGGGGGGTATATCAATTTGATCTGTATCAATTTACGCGTTCCAATAATGGAGATTGAGATATAAGTAGATCACTCATACTCCATCCTTGAATGAGCTAAAGTTGTTCACGAGTAAACAAGGAATTGGTTCCTTCCTCTTGGTTGACATTGCGGAGCACGAACCTTATTCATTACACAACTAATAATGCAGACATAGAAACACTGCTGCATCAAAATATGAATTCATATTTGTGAATGTTTAATTCCATACTCCATCCCTGACTAAGCTGAAGTTGTTCACAAGTAAACAAAGAATTGGTTCCTTCCTCTTGGTTGACATTGCGGAGCACGAAACTTACTCATCACACAACTAATAATGCAGACATAGAAACAATGCTGCATCAAAATATGAATACATATTTGTGAATGTTCATTTAAAAACCGGACATGATCTTGAATCAAACCTTAGAGAATAGGAGAATGACGAAGTTTAATATGGGCCTTGTCTGCAATTGGGAGTTCTGTAATTTATTAATCGAATGTAACTTTGTACAAATTGAATTATGACCCAGATGACTTGTCTTGCACATTTTCTTGGTTATGTGAATCTTATGTAAAGGCTACACATTTTCTTAAGCTCCTATGTTCTATATGCTTACATGCATAGATGGCTGGTAGCCTGGTGCACAAAGTATTAAATTGCTTAATTATCTCACCACTTTTCTTATGAAGAGATCCACATTGATCTATCCATTTTTAATAGATCTTTTCTATTATTGCCTGAATAATATCAACATAGTGACTCGTATTATGTTATATTGAAGTTGTTCAAGTTGGGATTTTTAAATTGTTATTGCCATATCCTAATATTAGATTGTTTGAAGTGTTTCATATCATATAGTTATCAAAAGAAAGGTGCTCCATTTTGATCATATGAAAATCAGTGATCTGTAAGGTCATATCATTGTAACATTGTTCAAACCATCTCCCTAAAATAGTTGAAGAGCTTTCCCAAACATAGTGATCAATTATTGAATCATCTTGGTATGATTCGTTTTGAAGTTCATGTTGTGTTAAGGTTCTCAAAAAAAAAAAAAAAATTGTTGTGTTAAGGTTTAAGTTCAATGTCAATTTTAAAGATAAAGGGAAGGATGACCCTTAAATACTGAAAATTTTAAATACTTTTCAGATGTTTTATAGATGGTGCCCACTTGAAGCAATATGAAATTTGGTAAAAACTTTCAAGATGTCTTATAGATGGTGCTCACTTGAAGCAAAATGGCATTTGATCAGTTGTTTATTGATTCAAATTACTTACACAATAAATATGTTTGAACTTTTCTATCAAATTCTCTTTTAATCCATTCCAAGGTTACATTGGCCAAATCATTCAAGCTGGCAATCATAAGAGTTGATAACTATATCTGCAGAGCAAATCGGTACAAATATTATGGGTACAGTTGGGTTCCAAACTAGTAATTGGATTGGTCCTATTGAGTCAGTAATTTTTCCTACCATTTCGTATGGGTTCAAAACCAAGCATTGGAATGGTTCTTCGGTGATGTAGATTGGACTGATTCCCAAGTGACTCGGTACTATTTCTACCAATACCCTTGGTGTCAAATCACTCGTTGGATTGTTTCCCACTTCCCAGTGATATTTATATCAATACACCTGGGTTATATAATTCGCCATTGGATTGGTCGACGTATTTCTACTTGAATGTCTATGTTCCAAATCGGTCATTGGATTAATCCTATGTGAACCTGCTATATTTTAATGATTACCATAGAACCATGATGCAATGGAGGTTCTAACATTCTTTTTGGGCATTGCTCGCTTAGAAAAGGAGAAGGCCAAGTAGGTAGGGCTTGGGTGCGGGAAGGGGATTTGATTCAATAGACCAATCGAATAATGACAAGAGGGGAAAGGGGAAATATGATATGGCTTATCTTAGAGATTGAAGAAGAGAAATCTAAACTAGAGGCCATGTGGCGCCAGGGGGGGGGGGGAGGTTATCTACGTTTTGAAGGATAAGGGTAGGGCCTTTAACTCTATCGTAGTAAAAGTGATGATTAGACTTGGGTTTCACACATCAAAATCCCTTGGTTGAACGTAGTCAAATTACTATGATATTAACAAAAATCTGTATACGGCCGTCAGGCATTTGGTAAAATTCAATAACTTGGTAAACCAGAACTTATGTATGTCGATATAGTAGTTGTCACGCTCATCATTTGTCTTTTATAGTATAAATGCAATGTGGAAACTCTGCTCACTAAGTACCCATCAAGCTGCTTGGCAAAACATGCCAACAACTTTCCTGCATCCTTATCAAATTTTTAAGTGATCAAACCTCCAGATCACCCTCTAGAGGAGTATAGTACTTTATTAAGACACAAATTTGACCCCGCAACAACTGAGTGAAAGCACATTAGATAAAAATTAACCCATAGATACAATCTCGACAAGCCATAAGATGTGCTTTAGATGAACTCTGCTTGGAAAGATTCGTAAGGATCCTCCCAGAAAACCATCTTCCACAAATTTTTGGACAATCAGTGCCACCTAAGGGGTTAAATCTTTTGCCAACAATATTGTGTTCCCTAAGTTATAAAAGAAAATCATACTATAATTTAGGAGGGAAAAAATAAAGATATATATATATATATATATATATATATATATATTATTGGACTCAATATCTCACCAAATCTCCAAGGCTCATAGATCATAGAAAACTTGGGATCGACACAAGCCAAGACAATCAAACTCTGCCCAAGAATGAAACAAAGGATATTATCTCTCCACTAGTTTTCTAAAAAGCGGCCCAGGCGGCCGCCTAGGTGCTAGGCGGCCCCCCACCGCCCAGCCTAGGCCCTAGGCACTCCAGAAAAGCGGCCAAACTCCCAGGCGAAGGTAGGCGGCCTAGGCGGTCTATGCGGCCGCCTAGACAGTATAGGCGGGCTTAGATCCAGTCTTCCTCAACGGTAGTCCCTCTCTTAGATCCAACCTTCCTCAACGCTCAGCCCTTTTTTAAAAAAGAATTAAAAAAAAAACCAAAACGCCTAGGCTGTACCCCACCGCCCGACTAGCTCTTAACGCTTATTAGAACCTTTCTTATGACGTTGTTCGACATCTGCACCGCCAACATGATAGGCCTTCCGACACCATCCCTTTATCTCCGAAGTACCTTCCTATCATGAAATCCACACCTCTTTCCTTTTATCCCTCGTAGTCCCTAAAAAATCCCCCCAATATAGACATACAATTCCTCTGAAAGGCTGCGCAAACTTCACCACAATTGACAAGATAAACTCCTTCCCTTTTAATAGAACCTCCCCGCCAACCCAACAAGAAAGGGGCATAAAAAAGAAGCATAATATGGAGGGGAAAAAAATCAGAAAAATCAGAAAAACTCACATCTGTGGTAATCTTACCAAACACTAATCCTACTGAACTCTAAGGCTTGCTTAAACTAGAGGCGGTTCAATCAAATGATCAACGGGGAATGAATTATACCCCATGCTGCACCCACGAATAACCACAGAGCAAGGATTCAATCAACCAATTATCCCCAGATGAGTACTTGCAAAATCAGGACAGAGAAATTTTAGAAACACATGGGATAAGAGAACAGAGGTAATCATCAACAGAGATTAGCAACCATACGAAAAAAAAAAAAAATTTGAGCAGAGGAACAATAAAGGGGGGGGGGGGAGGGGGGGGGGGGATTCTTCACAAGGGGGGCATCAGATTTCAACGAGAAGGAGAGGTTTCGGATGCAGAGGCATCGAACCTGGAGGTGGGTTGGGATGCTGCGAGGAGGGGATATCCATCGTGCCAGCCCCCCTCGCTGCTGCTTCCCTTGCTCCTGCAGGCTGCACTGAGAAAAATCACAGCCTCGGAGTGCGCCGGCGGTAATTCAGTACAAACATGAACTGTTTTAGCGGAAATGTAATGAATTTGTCACTATATAAAGGGAGAATTGGGCCTTAAGCATCTCCTAACGACTACTTTTCACAAGTGGGGTAAATTTTAGCTCCCATCTGCCACATAGGATAGGACCGATGGAATTTTGTATGTCCTCCAACCACTCACACCTCCCTCCTAGGTAGGGCTGGCAATTTCGGACCCGACACGGCAGACCCGACACGAAGTTAGCGGGTCTGGGTCAAGGCTAAACGGGTTCGGGTCATAAATGGGTCGACACGATAGACCCGTTTAATAAACGGGTCGGGTCCGGGTTAGGGTTTGGACACAGTAGACCCAGGAAGACCCGTTTAGTATTCAACGGGTCGTGTCGGGTCGGGTCGGGTCGGGTCTACCCGCAATCCGATACTGTAATATATAATACCAGCGGGTCTTTCGGGTCAGATCGGGTCGAGTTGGATTGGGTCGATCGGGTTAATTGAATAGACCCGGGTGGTAAACGAGTCTTACCGAGTCTTCTCGGGTCTACCCGTTTATTAGCGGGTCGGGTACGGGTTTAGGATCTAGACACGATTAGTTAAACGGGTCGGGTCCGGATCTAGGTGTTTTGGACACGACCCGAAACTAGACACGGCACGAACCCGATCCGACTCGGGGTGGCAATGGATCGGGTTCGTGCCGTGTCTAGTTTCGGGTCGTGTCCAAAACCGCTAGACTCGGACTTGACCCCGTTTAACTAATCGTGTCTAGATCCTAAACCCGTATCCGACCCGTTTATAAACGGGTAGACCCGATAAGACCCGTTTACCACACGGGTTTATTCAGTTGACCCGATTTGATCCGATCCGACCCGACCTAACCCGATAGACCCGCTGATACTATATATTACAGTATCGGATTGCGGGTAGACCCGACCCAACCCGACACGACCCGTTGAATATTAAACGGGTCTTCCCGGGTCTACTGTGTCCAGACCCTAAACCCGACCCGATCCATTTTTTAAACGGGTCTATCGTGTCGACCCATTTACGACCCGAACCCGTTTAATTAGCCCTGACCCAGACCCGCTAACTTCGTGTTGGGTCTGTCGTGTCGGGTCCGAAATTGCCAGCCATACTCCCTCCCATCTTCTATATTTATTCCAGTCACCCTCACATCATTTCAATAAATAACGATCCAGTCCCAACTATCGTTGGTTCCCAACCCCAAATACCATCAATTTTCTTTCCCACATGGGCCATATGGGAGGCACTTTTTGGCTCCTAGCAGTAAGGAGGGATTTACGACTCCTACCGCCATGTAGGATAGGTAGGAACCGATTGGAGTAGATTTTCTACACTACAAGACAAAAGAATTTGGTGCTACATGGGATGGGATATGGATAGGAGTCCGTTGGAAATGTCGTAGCCGCCATTTTGACATTGCCAAATGGAAATATTTCAAAAATATTCCAAAATGGAGGCCCTCCAAGGCTCCAACCATAGGTTTTTTTAGCATCTTTTTGAAATATACCTTATTCCATTTTTCTTTTAAAAATTAGAATAAAAATTCAATAATAACAAGAATAGACATTAACAAAAATAATTATAAAATAAATAATAATATAATAATATAATGACAAATATTAAGATAAAATTTAGTAAACTTTAAAATATGTGTTTCAATTTTATTTTTTTTTTATTTTCAAGTCATTTTAAAACGCACTTAATTATTAAGAATTCATTATTTAAAATTTAAAATTATAATTATAAAATTAATATAATTATTATAATAATATATAATAGAGTATATGTAATATTATTAAATAAATAATGAGATATATTATATATTGGGCATTCAGAATAACATTTGTTTTTGCAAACAAACATGAGGATCTATTTAACCAGCCCAAATGGAAACCACAGTATTAAAGTATAGTACATAATGTTTCAGTACATAAAATCACTAATATTACGGTACAGAAATTATGAAGTACATAAAAACAAGTACACAAAAGCACTAATATTACGGTACAGAAAAGTAAATGATATAATAAAAAAAACAAGTAGATAAAACCACTAATATTCCGGTAGGTCCTCACCGAGTTCACTTCCTCCTCTGTATCCACTTCCTCCATGCTGACCTTCTCTGTATCCATGCCCTCTGTGCTGACCTCCTCCGTATCCCCCTCCTCTGTGCTGACCTCCTTTGTATCCCCCTCCTCCGTGCTAAACTCCGCCGTACCCGTTTCCTCCATAGCCACCTCTTCCAAAGGCAATACCTTCTTGTTGAGTGTCACTCTTGTACGCCCTTTCTCCGTATCCTCCAGAGGAACCACCAAAATATCCAACTCTCCTCGCGATTTTATCTTTCTTGTTTTGCATGATTGCGTGTTTTCTCGGATCAGCAATTGTATCCAAATTAATCATAAAGATCTCTCTATCCTCGCATTCACGATCAACTTATAGTTGCTTTTTTATTTAATATAATTTTCTTCTTTCGTTCTCTAATTTATGCATCATCATTTGTGACATACGTTTTCTATCACTGTGTTGTCTATCAAATCTTAATTAATTTTGGAAAAAACTTCATCATTCTTACATGACATATCTTCAATGAAGTTCTTTGTATCGAAATTCCCTGATTTCCTCCTCTTCGCTTTTTCTTGTTTTCTTCCGATAAGGCGACACGATGAGTTATTGATCAGGGACCCATCATCATCCATGATAGGAATTTCATCTCCATTTATGTTGAGATTGATATAGGTAGATGAGTTTGATGCTGATCCTTAAGATATCTTGAAATGTGTGGTTAGCCCACTTCTCTGCATCTTTCAAGATCGACCAAACATGTTCGAACTAAAATTTGATTTTTTGATAATTAAAAAAAGGACCGGTACCGGTTCAACTGAAACCTACCGGAGGTCAAAACCAGTGCATGCTAGTCCAAAACGCCTTGCCCTTGTGTTAGGCTCCGTTCTTACCTCCGCGTAATCTGAAACTAGCGAGAAAAACTAGCTAGTAGATAGGACAAGCTACCATGAGGATCTAAAAGGAAGCAAGGAGGAGTAGCAAAAAAACAAAACCCTAACTCTAATGAAACAAAGAGGGCAGACCGATAAAGACGAGATATAGAGCTGCTTTCTCTCTCTCTCTCTCTCCCTCTCTGTTTTATTCTTTTCTCTTTGTAAAATGGGGGGAGAGGGAGCTGAGGGGGGGGGGGGGGGGGGGGGGGTATTTGAAGGGGGAGTGCTGGAGCTAGGCCAGGGTTGTCAGGATACAAATATTCTACAAGAAAATAAAGTAGGGGGAGGCACGCGATGAAATAATAAGTGTACTCCCACGCACACGAGCCATCGCCCCAATCACCTGCCTTGGCTGCCCACTATTTCTCCTGAGGTAGCATGCCCCAACACATGGTGGTAGTGCCCCCAGCACTCAGATGTGTCGATTGCCCTCAACTGACATGGCCTGGAACCCTTTGGTGAAGATCGACCGACATCCATGTCGATTGAAAGCGACCAAACCAATCTCTAGAAAAGAGAAGTAGGATGTAGATGAAGAAGAGAGGGAGGGAGGAGGAAGAGAAGAAGGACCGACGATGGCAGTGACTGATTGCTTGAGATTGGCAGCAGCGGAGGCGGCGATGGGGCGCATGTGATCAGCAGCTCTGATGGCGAAGGTGATGGTGTCCTTATCAAAAATGTTAAGTTGTGGCGGTGGAAATAGCATGACCCAATTTAAATCCCAAACCATAAGGCCCAATTCTCATTTTATATAGTGACAAATTAATTACATTTCCACTAAAACAGTTCATGTTTGGACTGAATTATCGCAGCGCACTCCGAGGCTATGATTTTCTCAGACTCGGTGCATCTGCAGGAACCCCCTGCTATGCTACTGCAACTAGCATCGGCCTTCGCGTGGTCCCCGCCTTCCAACGATCATGGAGCAGAGGAAACAACAACGAGGAGGGCTGGCTGGCTCGATGATATCACCTCCTGAAAATATGATCCCCCCTTCCCCCCCCCCCCCCCCCTTGTGAGAAACTCCTCCCTTTCCTGTTCCTCCTCTGCCCAATTATTTTTTTCATGTCGTCACTAATCTCTGTTGATGATTAGATTACCCTTATGTTCTTTTATCTCATATGTTTATAAAATTTCTCTCTTAATTTTGTAAGTGATCATCCGGGGATAATTGGTTGATTGAATCCTTGCTCTATGGTGATTCGTGGGTGCAGCATGGGGTCACATGGGGGTAGTGGCCCCCAGCACTCAGATGTGTTGATTGCCCTCGATGGACATGGCCTAGAACCCTTTGGTGGAGATCGGTCGACAACCATGTCGATTGGGAGTGACCGGCCCAATCTCTAGAAAGGAGGAGTAGGATGAAGATGAAGACGAGAGAGAGGGAGGAAAAGGAAGAGGGGAAGGAGAAGGAGGAGGAGGAACGATGGTGGCAGCGGCCGATTACTTGAGACTGGTAGCAGCGAAGGCGGCAATGAGGCGCATGTGATCAGCAGCTCCGACAGCGGAGGTGGCAGTGTCTATCAATATGTTAAGTTGTGGCGGTGAAAATAGCAGGACCCAATTTAAATCCCAGACCATAAGGCCCAATTATCCTTTTATATAGTGACAAATTAATGACATTTCCACTAAAATAGCTCATGCTTGGACTGAATTACCACCACGCACTCCAAGGCTATGATTTTCTCAAACTCGATGCATCCTGCAAGACCCCGCATGCTAAGCTACTACAATTAGCATCGTCCTTTCGCGTGGCCGCCTTCTTCCAACGATCGCGGAGCAGGGGAAGCAACAGTGAGGAGGGCTGGCTAGCTCGATGGATATCACCTTCTCAGAACATCCCAACCCACCTCCAGGTTAGATGCCTTTGCATCCGAAAGCTCTCTCCTTCTTATTGAAATCTGATGCCCCCCTTGTGAACAACTCCTCTATTTCCTGTTCCTACTCAGCCCATTTTTTTTTCATGTTGTCTCTAATCTCTGTTGATGATTAGATTACCCTTTGTGGTGATTCGTGGGTCTTCATTCACCAATATAGTATTGCCTTTACTTTTGATGCACCTAACTTGATCTATATCTCTAGTTTTCATTTCCCTCATTCTAGCTAATTTGTACATTTTTTCTCACCTTTCTTGGATCCTAATTTATCATCTAAGTTATCAAAAGATACAAACTTAGCCTTAATTTAGTTAGCTTCTTATTATCTTTCTTAGTTTTTTTATACTTTTCTATGTCAATGTCCTTTATTGTCTGTCATTCTTTAAAGCATATTCTATTTTTCTTGATTATCTTTTGGACTTCATCATTCCACCACCGAGTATATTTATCCACATGTCAATAATCTCTAGATTATCCAAGAACCTCTCTAGAAATTCTCTTAATACAGTTTGTCATTTGATCATACATCATATTTGGTGTACTTTCCAAGACCCAATTCCCCTCCTTTACTAACTTATCTTTAAAGGATGCCACATCGTTCCCTTTTAAATTCCACCACCTTATTCTTGGGAGGAACTATACTTGGTGAGAGAAAAAAAAAAGGGAAAAAGAGGAGGCTGCCATGTGACACCAAAGGTTTCAGCTTTATAAGAATAGTATATATAAATGGATATTTATCAACATATACATCTCTTTTCGGAAGGAATGTATGCACAATATTTATTATCACATAAACAATAACTAAATTAAAATTTTATGTTAAATATTTTAAATTAAAAAAATACTTTATATGGTTTATTTTAAGGGATTTTTTAATTATCATTTTAAAATACTTTACTATTATATTGGCCAAGTGAGAATCTTAATTTGAAAAGTGTCATCTAGTAGCTATGTGACACCGCAAAGAACCCCGCCATGTCGGTTGTCTTTTTTTTTTTTTGTTCTTCGTGACGGCTATGAAATCCGTTAATACAGTTACCGACTTTAAACCTGACATGTGAAATGTCGAGCTCAATCTACCGATACTCAAATGCCTAACTGCAAACAACCAAAGCGGATGTACATACAATGCTGATCCTAACATGTATAGAATTTGTAAACCGGTATTCAAAATGTCGATTTTAAACTGGTAATTGTACTACCGGATTTCACCTCCGCATAAAAAGAAAGGGACAACCGACGTGGGGAGGCACTTTACGGTGCCACCTCGCCATGTGGCTGTTAGATGACCATTTTTCAAATTAAGTTTCTCACATGATCAATATAATATTATATAGTAAAGTATTTTTTAAATCCCATTTTAAAAATATATTATTTAATGGGGAAACTATCTCTTGGGAATAATTAACTTTTTAAAATACCAAATATGACTCCTTTTAAAACTAAATACGAAACATGGCACATGAGGCCATAAAAAGGTATTTCAAATTATGGTGGTTGAAAAAAAATGTACTCTATTCGAAATATGTTGCTTTCAAATTTTCTTTTCTATACATGGCGGCTTTATAAACATAATAAATGCACGATATCAAGTTGTATTGAAAATTTGGAGAAATGGGTGTTTAGTCCCATACAACAGATCCGGTTAATGAATAGGACACTCATAAGAGTCCTTTAACATTAGGTCCTAAAATTAAAATTTAAATCCAAAATTACCCCTTCCTCCCTTCCACCCTTTCCTTCTTCTCTCTCGAGCAGCCAACGACAGCAGCGGCGAGTAGTGGGCGATGACGATAGTAGCAACGGACAGCGAGCAGTAGGTGGCAACACAAAGGGCGGCTCAGAGGAGTAGCAGCGGGCGGCGACGGTGAGCTGCGACAAGGTGAGCAGTAGCTGGCGGCGGCGGCGAGCTGGATTTAGGTTTTAGGATTAGGTCTAGGGTTCATCCCCATGGCCTATAGATTAGGTTTTAGGGTTTAGATTAGGTCTAGGGTTCTTCCCATAGTCTGTAGATCTTAGGTTTTAGGTTTAGTTTAGAGGTGATGGCATGCAAATGAAACTTTGAAGTGTATGGAGGGGCATTTACTTCCTTTGTCCTTAGGCTTAAACGAAACTCATCTGTTCATATATGGCATTATAAATGAGATTTGATAGTGCTTTATGAGGTGCAACAGATGGCTGTGATCACGCCACACGTATATAGAAAGTTGAAAAATTGGTTGGCAAGATAGCATCATGTCACACGTATGTGAATAGTTGAAAAACTAATTGACAGTTAGACATATATGTATTTTCACATTATTACTAATCGGCTTTTTATTTACGAAGGAACTATTATGACCATGTTTCCTATTTATTTTAGAAACAAGTCCGAGATGGTATTATTTATGCGGGCGAATCCTCAAATATGTTAAAGCCACAATTGTTTATTTGGGCTAAGTGTCTGTCCTTTTGCCTGACACTTGGAGTTGAGTGCAATTTAACGATCGGACTGGGTGTAACGAACGGTTGATTTAGTTTTGACCTTAACCTATCTTGCTCCTATGAGTTTATAATCTCATAGGATCCTGTGCCATTATTTATACTTTTTTTTGGTCCTATTTGAATCAACACCCTATTTTAATTCAAGCATGACTGCATGGAGAAAAAATTTGACTACCGCTTTGATGACTGATAAGTACGGCAACATTATGCCACGTCAGCTAGATAAAGGTAAGGAGGTAATTTGAATTTCAATGAAAATTATCTTTTTAGCCTCTTCAAATTACCTCCTTACCTTTATGTGGCATATGTTTTTTTTTTTTTGGTAGGAACTACGGGGGTTCTATTCATGATGCCCTAGCCCTAGAAAATTCAGCCAAATCATTATTGGGAGATAACCTTTCTGAATAAACAAGCAAAGAAATAGAATTAGGTATCGAAGCCAATGAAAAGGCGGATCACTTCTGAAGAGTGAACTTGGCCAGAGCATCAACGCAGGAATTAAGATTTCTCTTCACATGAGAGAAAAGTACATGAGGTAAAGTCCCGAGTAATACGTCTGCAGTCAGATACAAGATTCTGTATCTGCCATGGTGGAAAGAGATCTCCATCCGACAGGAGGCGAATAAGGACTTGATTGTCCCCTTCCACGATGACTGTAGGAGCGGCAATTTTTTTTAGTGCTCTCAGCCTTTGAAGATGTTGGGTGTCTGTTTGAAAACCACACAAATCCATGTGGGGTTTAGTCCCATATTGGTAAGGGGAGAAATCCCCTACCAACTTAAAAGGGATTTCCATCTTTCCCCCACTAGTCATCACACTAGAGGAGGGGTCCACAAGCTCATACACGTGCACGTGCCGAGCCAGGCTTGGGCTAGGGCTGGGCGGTGCGTGTGTGTACGCCCACGGACTCGCACACGATGGCACCTTCGAAATGGGCTGGTCCGCACCTATCTTATTTTTAATTTTGCTTTTAAGCCCTCCATGCATTCATTATTTTCCATTTTGGGACACTAGCCGTTACGCAAGAAGCGCTGCATGCTAGCCGTTATGAGCAAGCTCTTTGCAAGCTATAAAGTGTGGGGTTAATGGGCTTAATCGCAGCCCATGAACCGCTCCCCTCTTTCAGCCTCCCATCAACAGCCCGAGGCCTATATAAGGCCCGATGCAGCCATGAGAAACACACACTCCGAACATCGGAATTGCTCTCTGTCTCTCCCTCTCCCGTTCTCTCAAGCTCGTGCTACGGTGCTGCCCCCTTGCACTGCCTTGGCAAGGTGAATGACAGTTCCATAGAACTCGCTCTGCCTTGGCAAACCATTTCTAAAAGAAACTTGTGATTTGTCTTTGCTTGTAAAAATAATATTTGCTAAACAATAAATCTTTTAAATATTAAGGATTTTATTAAAACCCGATTTTGCTAGTTTAGAATGATTAATTTTCCAACAGAAGTATTGCTCAAGCTTCAATTTATAAGACTTCGCACACCCCAAAAATAGCCCCTTCTGAAAGGATATGGGAGCCAGAGCTATCCCGAATAATTACTCTAGTAGCCGATAACGTGTTGCTCAATGCCCCATAAACATTTACTTTGAACGTACCAAAGTCCGGTGGCAACCAATGGGAAGGATGGGCTTCATGACCTTTCTTATGGGCGGACGAAAGATCTCTGAAGAGGGCATTAGAAGCTATAATGATCAATTCTGGGCTAGTTCTCGTCCTATCGAAAATCCACCGGTTCCTGGCCTTCCATAAATTTCACAGGATAATGGATCCGTAATTGAAAGAAGATTAATCCTCTATTTTGAGGCTCAGAAGTTGACGGATCCATTGACTTAAGGTTTTGAAAATCTCCATCCACACGTAGAAGAAGTTGAAAACCAAACCGGACTGCATGGGTGAAGAAGCAATAGAATAGTACGTGCTTGATCGTTTAATCCTCGTTACATAAGGAACATGTCCTATCCACATAGGGGAGCCGAGAAGCTATCCTTTGCGATGTGGGAATGCATCCACGCAGTGCTCGCCAAGCAAATATCTGAGCCTTCGGAACAACATCTTTGATCTTCCACAATTCCTTCCAATTAAAATATGTACTGCTCGATGAGGAGGAGGCTCCATAGCTCTCTGCAAATAGTGCCCAATAGGCCGATTTGAGAGAAAAATGGCCATTAGTAGAAGGGGTCCAAACCCGAGCATCCAGAGCAGGAGTTGAGGTAAAATGGATCTTCAGAATACCATTCGTCTTTGCTTGGTTCAATCGGAGTCTTGCCATCCGGTCCACTCTTCAAGTTCTACTATGGGGATCAATAAACTCTGCCACGGTCATATTAATCCCCTTCGGGATAGAGCTTCATTTCGCATAGCCAGAAAGCTCTGGGATCCATTGGTCACCCACTTGAATAGGCGTGCCATCTCCCATTCTCCAGCAAACAAAGGGGCGAATAAGATTCCGATACTTCAGAAGACTTCGCCAAATTGGGGACGCACCGGACTTCGAAAAGAGCTGCCAAAAATTGGAATGAGACCTATACTTCTTAGCAAGCACTTGAACCCACCAAAGATTTTAATTATTCAAAAAGAGCCAGGCCAGCTTAATTAGTAGATCTTGATTGGTTATTGCAATGCCACTAGTCAGTCGTAGTTATTGGTCAACAAAGCGAGAGAACATTCACGGCTCTCTCATTGGTTCATTTCAAGAGCTTTTGGTCATTTCACCATGGTTAATAGTATGAAATGACACACATACCCTTAAAGTGGAACATTGAGAAGAACAAAATCGTATTTTCTCAATGTGGTCGTCAATTTTATCTTCTCCACTGCATAGATCAGGAAAAATTGAACTCTTTTGTATTGTTTTTAAAGCAAGGGGAAGTGGTTGGAGCATCCCGCTCTCTCTCATTGGTCCATTCCAAGGACATGTTTGTCATTTCATACTGTTTATCATGGTGAAATGACCAAAAGCCCTCGAGTTGGACCAATGAGAGAGAGCGGGATGCTCCAACCTCTTTAAGGAGGTGGGAACAAAATCATTCTCGGGGAACAGAAGCTTCCAAAGTCACATGAAACTCACGGCATAATGCCCATTTGGGCCAACGATCCAGGATCAGCTGTATGACCTCACACAGCACCAGGCCTCAGGGATGTGCTGTCACTCCCCGATTAGGTAGAGTGATCGTCCTCACGCCAGTGATGAGTCGGCACAGCGAGTGCACAAGTGCCGTCGCTGTACGAGGCTACACAGCTTTGAGACGCGCCCCATTTCAGTACTCCACTGTGACTGAACGTGGCCTCTTGATTCGAAACTCCAACGAAAGCGCAACAGGTGTGAAAGCGGCCTCCCACCCCCGATCTCAACGAAGCTCCCCCCCCCCCCCTCCTCTAACCAACGTCTTTAACGGAACCCTAAACCTAACCCTAACCCAAGATCGGATCGAGGCGAGAGAGCAGGAGGGAATCCCTTTCGCCCCCGCATCTCGATCGAGGTGCTCCAATGGAGGAAGGCCCCGGTCTCCCCCTCCTCCTCCTCTCCCTCTTCGGCCTCCTCCTGATCTCCTCCCCTCGTGCCGCCCAGACCGCCGCTGCGGATCCGCACTGCCCGCACAACACCACCCTCGCCGGCTTCGAGTCCGACCTGTCCATGGTCCAGCACCAGCTCCGCGGCGTCGTCCGCATACTCGACGGCTGCTCCTTCTCCGTCCGCGAGTTCGACATGCTCCCGGGCTCCGACCGGGTACGGTGGTGGGGCGCCCCCGGCGACGGATTCCGAAACCTCACCTCCGGCTTCGAGATCTCCGGTCAGGCCCTCAACCGCACCACCTACCGCAACGCCGCCCTCACCGTCCGCCTCCTCCCCAACCTCACCTGGGACCAGATCCCCGTCCTCGCCGTCTGGGACGAGTCCACCGCCTCTGATTTCGGCCACGTCGTCCTCAACCAATCCCAGCCTTCGGATCCGTCCCCTGCCCCTTCTCCGGTCTCCAACCCGATCGCTACGAACAACACTAGCCGAGTCAGCCGCCGTCAGTCCACCATGTTCGACAACTGCCTGTCTCTGTCCCCGAGGTATCGTCTCCGCTGGACACTCATCCCCGAATCCGATTCCATTTCTATAGGCCTCGAAGCCGCAGTCGGCTCCCAGTACTACATGGCCTTCGGGTGGGCTGCACCAGGATCGCCGTCCCCTTCCATGCTCCACGCCGATGTCGCCGTTGCCGGGTTCAACGAGGACGGAATGCCGTTCGCCGAGGACTACTTCATCACTGAATACAGTGAGTGCCTGCTGAACAAGGACGGGAAGGTCCAGGGCGTTTGCCCTGACACCATTTACGAGGGCTCAGATCCAGTTGGGTTGGTGAACAACACCATACTAGTGTATGGCCACCGGCGGGATGGTGTTTCCTTCGTCCGGTACGAGCGGCCACTCGTGTCTAGGGATGAGAAGTACGATGTGCCCGTAAACAAGTCGGAGAACATGATGGTGATTTGGGCGTTGGGTCTGATCAGGCCACCTGATGCCCTCCGTCCTTACCACCTCCCCCAGAATCATGGTGGTCCTGTGCTGATGGCTTACGGATACGTTAACCTCAATGTGTCCCAGGAGGTGAATGATTGCCTTGGGCCGCTGGATGCAGAAGACAAGGAGGATCAGGACCGGATCACTGCCGACGGGAAGACATCACTGGTTGTGGCGTCGGGGCCGGCATTGCATTACCCGAATCCTCCTAATCCCTCAAAGGTGCTTTATATTAACAAGAAAGAGGCTCCCTTTCTGAGGGTCGAAAGGGGCGTTCCTGTGACATTCTCGATCCAAGCGGGGCATGATGTAGCACTCTACATCACGTCAGATCCTATTGGTGGCAATGCTACGTCACGAAATTTGTCCGAGGTTATTTATGCTGGCGGACCTGAAGCTGAAGGTGTTCCTGCCAGTCCGACGAAGTTAGTGTGGTTGCCTGACCGGAATACCCCCGACCAAGTTTATTACCAATCTTTATTCGAGCAGAAGATGGGTTGGAAAGTTCAGGTTGTTGATGGCGGTCTTTCGGATATGTATAATAGTAATGTTATGTTGGATGATCAACAGGTTACCTTGTTCTGGACTCTATCCCATGGTTCGATATCGATTGCGGCTCGGGGTGAGAGAAAGAGTGGTTATCTTGCAATTGGATTTGGGGGTGGAATGATAAACAGTTATGCCTATGTCGGTTGGATAGACGATAATGGGAAAAGCCATGTGAGCACATATTGGATAGATGGGAAGGATGCAACGAATGTGCACCCAACTCGCGAGAACCTAACCTACGCAAGATGTAAATCAGAAAGTGGGATCATTACATTCGAGTTTACTCGTCCTCTCTCAGCTTCTTGCAGTGGAAGGATAGAGTGTAAGAATATTATTGATCCTACTACTCCTTTAAAAGTTATTTGGGCCATGGGTTCCCTATGGTCAGAAGACCATTTGAGCGAGAGGAATATGCATTCGGTTACAAGTAGTAGACCGGTCCGAGTTCTGTTGTTGCGAGGTTCAGCAGAGGCGGAGCAGGATCTGCGCCCTGTTCTAGCAGTTCATGGGTTTATGATGTTTGTCGCTTGGGGTATCTTGCTTCCGGGTGGTATACTGGCTGCAAGGTATTTAAAGCACGTGAAAGGTGATGGCTGGTACCGGATACATGTCTACTTGCAGTACTCGGGTATATCTATTGTTTTTCTTGGTGTTCTCTTCGCAGCTGCTGAACTCCGAGGTTTTTTCCTTAGTTCATTACATGTTAAGTTTGGTGTCACTGCTATAACATTAGCGTTTGCACAGCCAGTAAATGCATATCTACGGCCTAAGAGGCCAACTAATGGAGAGGTAGCTTCCTCAAAGAGGATATTTTGGGAATACTTTCATGTTATCACCGGTAGGTGTGCTATTGTAGCTGGAATTGTGGCCCTTTTTAGTGGGATGAAGCATCTGGGAAGTAGATATGGCAGCGAAAACGTCGAAGGACTTACTTGGGCCTTAATTATATGGGTTTTGGTTGGTACACTTTTAGCCATGTACTTGGAGTACTTGGATGTTAAACGAAGGAGAAGGGATGGGAACTCAATGAGAGGCCATTGGGTGTTGGGGAACAGTGAGGAGGATGACTCGGTGGATCTATTGCGTCCCACCAGAACATTTACTGAACCAGAGTCTCATCCATCTGGAAGAATGGAAGTGCAGCTAGAACCTTTGAGTAGATAATTATATTACTTTAGTATTACCTGTCTTCATACAGATTCAAAATATGCTTCAGTTTTGGTTTACTTGGACTTAATAGTGGGAGTTCGGAGCCACGGTGATCTGACTGGACCCTTGCAATTCAAGGAATTGTGTATTAGAACACACATGGTACTGGGTAGGAAATGATTTACAACCAATGAGATTTGTTATTGTCAGGATGTGCTCTGTGATACATTGTTTATATGTATACAATTTTGGAATAGTGACATACCAGCATACATGTTATAACCAGTTTCATTGTGAAGCTCAATCCTTGTTACTCGGCAAAAAAATTCCTTTGCAGTGCACAGAGGATAAGTGTTCCAAATGTGTCTGATGTTGGTTGTCATGCATAGCACGTCTGATTCGATCTATGCAAGACATTATGGTGGTGCATCCATGAACATTGCCTTGAGGTTAGCGATGTGCTTTTTTGGTGAATTGGTAGAGATTTGTTTGTATTATGTCGGATTACTTAAGTTCCTTTTTTAAGTTATCCAGAAACGAAATTGTTACGCCATTTCTCAAACGTTTGTTGTTAGTTCTGGTTGTATTAGAATCAAGAGCTTGTTATACATTTTATCCTCTTGTTTCCAAGGATATACCTTATAGGTTGAAAGCTTAATTACCTTTTTTTTTTTTTTTCCTCAAGTGTTTTCTGAATGAAGCTTCTTTATGAACTGGGACCCTTTGTATACATGTCTTTGCTTATATAGAGCTTATGGACACTCGACAGTTTCTCCAATGAATGCCTGTTATATCCTACTCTTGGTTGGAATGATTAAGATCCTTTTTCGGTTCAGTACTTTTTGAATTTAAGTTTCTATATGAATTTGTTTCCCTCTTATATTATAGAGCTCAGCAATAAATTCTCAAACGTTTACCAGTTATGCCACTTGCCATCCTTTTAGTTAGACTAAGTAATGTTATTAGAATTCTTGGAAGTGATATTTCTTATTGATTGATTGATTGATGAAAATGCTGAATTTATCAGGATTTTCTAGTCTATTTTGATGTGCAATACTAAATAATAATGATATCTTTAGTCTCAATATAATTGGACAAGAAGAGAAACATGTGTTTCTCACAAAAGTATCGACTCCCTTTTTAGGTAGCTCTTTACTTCATTGTTTTTGGGTTTGTCCGAACCTGAATTGGATCCGAACCACCCAATTCGCATCGAGTCTAATTCAAATTTGGTTCATATCATCATTCTACTAGTTTGAATTATTCAGATGTAGTTAAGTGTTATTCCATGATTCCTATGTCACAAGACTTGGATCTGAAATGACGATTCAGGCCCCAATCGGGCGAATCGCCGAAACAGCCGAACACGAATCCTAACCGGTTCATTTTTTGCCCCGTTCGAATCCGAACCTGATTTCTCAAACCTTGCTTTATTAAGTCATTTGATCATATACTTCCCTAAGGACGATATTCCCACGAAGAGATTTACTTCCTAGGAAGCACGGACACTTCCCCAGGCCTCCCGTACTCGTGTCGGACACTTGTTGGACACCGTCACTCGCCGGACACTCATTGGAGATGCACCGGACACGCATGTGCCCTGTCCCACGTGCTTCCAGGAGCCGGACACGGTCGAACACTTGCCGGACACTCGTCGGACACTCGCTGGACACGCACCAGACACGGCGGGTTGACGGGTTGTTCGATATAGGGTCGGGTCACAAGCTGCCGTAGAGGATTAGATAGGTTGAAGCCAAAACTGAATCGCAGCCGTTCTTATGCATGTCATTTGGGCCTGAGTATAATTCACTTGTCAGGCTGGTTGTAACGGACGATTACAATTCAGTTTTGGATTTAACCTATCCGATCCTCTGAGTTTTCAGATAGGTTGAATCCAAAACTGAAACATAGCCGTTCTTTTCCATGCCATTTAGGGCTATATGTGATTCACCAATCAGGCTGGGTGTAACTAATGGTTGCGATTCATTATGCATTAAATTTTCATTTTAGTTGTTTTCTATGAGTTTTTTTCGGTTATTGAAATATATATGAATTATGAGCACACATAAAATATAAATAAAAAATATTAATTTATTTTGCCGTGTCCTCGCTGTACCCGTGTCTTCTTTTTTTAGGATTTGCCGTGTCGACGTACCCTGTCATGTCGTAACCGTGTCACTGTACCAGTTTCAGTGTTTCTTAGCTTACTTCTGATCTCCTCAATAAATTTATCAAGCTTTTATCCCTACATTGTACTATTACTCATTTAATGATGTGATTGGGTCTCCCTCAACAACCAGTGTCTTCTCAGATTCTTTGTCAATATTTTAGGCATCGGTGTTGAGCACAAATTTTCACCTTATTTGAATTTTTAACTCACAAATGACACTAATAGCAAGGTGAACCTTTCACCGAGCATCTTTCAAAACACCCTCAATCTAGAAGGACCCGCCTAATTATGCATGATCCCTTTGGTTTTGTGGGGTTTGGGATGGTTTTTCCTCACACTATGTTTTATGCCCCCTCCTTTTTCCTCACACTATGTTTTATTCCCCCTCCTTGCAATCGCCTTCTCTTTTTACTATCTTGTATCTTGAGTCTCTTGACAATGCTACCCACCTTATCAAAAGGAAAATTTCAGGTGTCAGTCTTTATGAGGAAGATGGTTTGGTCTAGAGGAAAAGAGAATGAGCTCTTATACCAGCTGATGCATGAGAATAAAGGACTGTGGTAGATTTAGGATTTGGGTATGGTTTGGGACAGTCTCAGATTAGGGCCAGCATTGTCATATCTGAGTATGATCGGATTTTCCCTAGTGAAGTGGTAAAAAATGAGATTAAAGTTGACAAAGAACTAACATCAAAGGGTGTGTGTGGATTGTGAGCCTTTGGTGATTGAATACGAATTCATGGAAGAGTTTAAAATTATTTGCTTGCTGGACTATAATTGGAAAATTCTTGAGGGTGTAAGTTTTGTAACATAATTTTAGAATCTGGGAAGGCTGATGAAAGGGTTGTGGACTGATCTAAGCTTTACGATTAATAATTTTATGAAGTAGAAATTATATGGATGCACAGTTAAACTAAAAGAAAAAATCTAAAGAAAATCAAACAATAAAGCAAGATAGGTACTAGAAAATCTCACTTCTAAAAGACACAAGAGGCATCACAATTACTGTTTTCTAGGCATAGCATCATAGAACCAAGGCATCTAACCAAGGCATTGCAACAAATAAGTATAATACAAAAATCCTACCTTACTCCCTATCTATATAACATGTTATGGCAGTTCGCGATAATTACAACTTTGGCATCAACAAAAACGACCCATCACAAAAAGAAACATTGACAAAAAGGAATGGGATCAATCTGGCCGTCGATCTGCCATCTTTCTTTTGACAACCACCATTAAGTGCGGGCGAACATCAATGCTAGTGAGAACATGGGGCCAAGTGTAATGCTAAACATTAAGGCGACCCGACCCATGAAGGATGACAGGGATTAATTTCATACCCATGTTTCTCTCTCTCTCTCTCTTTCTCTCTCTCTCTCTCTCACACACACACACACAGACACACACTCATATGGCAATCACTATTAAATGCGAGCGGACATCATTGCGGGGTGAATATCACTCACCAACGATTTCTCTCTCTGGGTGTCCACATATGGCACTCTCTCTCTCTCTCGGTGTCCACATATGGCATGGCGACCACTCATGGACCCTCTTTTTGTGCATACTAAGTCATAGCCATCCATTGCACCAAGGCGCGAGATAGAAAAGTCCACTTTTGTGCTCTGGGTGTACTCAGATTTCCATCACATATGCTGAAGTTGGTGGTGATTCTAATAAGGAGAGTTGTGTTTCCAATGAAATAAACCTTCATGGCAATAATTATTTTGATGTATTGGTTCTTACTTACATTGACAATTTTTATTTTGATTCGTGTTTGAATATTTAATAATTTTATCTTTTTTAGGACTTAAAAAAAAACATTACACACACACACACACACACACATAGAGAGAGAGAGAGAGAGAGAGAGAGAGAGAGAGAGAGAGAGAGGGGGGGGGGGGGGGGGGGGGGGTTGATAGGCTGCAATGTGCGCTGCAAACAATATATGCGCTGCCATTTGTGCATCGTCCAATTATATAGGATTCATTGGATCGATATTATATAACAAAGTGAGTGGGGGTGTCGTGCTGCTGGTGCAGGGTATTAAATTTTGATTTCTTGTCTCGTTTCGGTCCTTGCCAAAACCAAAATTTCGATCGAAATTTTGAAATGATAAAAAAGAAATTGAGCCAACGAGGTGTGAGCCCAGCAACCGAATTGAGCCAACATAGTTCTGACTAGACTGTGACCTTCGCTTGAACTCCTCAACTTCCTAAAATCTCCCGAACTGGTGTTCTCAGGATATCCGTAGGTGTAGTGCATAGCATGCGGTTACAAGTGGTATGCTTCTCGTGGTAGAGGAATTGATCAGGATGTTCGAGTGTTGCCACGTTTTGAAGCATTTCATTCGGGTGTTCTCACGTTTTGAAGTGTCTCAGCCGAGACCGGCGAGATCTAGCAGGATCCGGCGAATCGAACTGGGAATTCGACGAGATCCGGTAAATCTGACGACCTCTAAGCTCCATCTGAGCCAAAACTAGCCAATAAGAAGTATTACAAGTGCGATGAGTCTCGACCCATCCCACTTGTAATACTTCCACTTGGTTGGTTTTAGACTTTTAGCAGTAGCAGATGACTTGCGGCGAAGTCCGGCAACGATCAGGTGAGATCCAGTGTAGTACGATGATGATCCGGTGATTTCGGTCGAAGTCCAGATCTGACGAGATCTGATGAAGATCCGACAGAGATCTGACAAAGATCCGGCGACAAACGGCGAAGTCCGAAAATTTCTGTCGAAATCCAGGAGTTTCGGACGAACCAAAGGTTAAGAGTCAAATTTAGAGGCTTTCGGTCGAAATCTATGGTTTCCAACGAAGTGCTTAAGTTCAATTTATAGGCTCAACTATCCATCAAAATTTTGTCCGAAATGATCGTCATTCCGACACGAAATGACATTTTTGGCATCTTTTACCGAAAGCGGTTGACAACATCTTAATCCTCACAACGAAATGCTTCGAATTTTCTTACGAAAGATGCCTATGCATGTGATTGCGGAGCTGAAAGCCACGAAAGCCACCGAAATTGCTGACAACATCTCACTTCGTGGGAACCACAGCATCCTAACCGAAATTTCGTCAAAATTTCATCGAAACTCTATCGACATTCATAAAAATTTTAACGAAATTCAGCCGCAATACCACCTCAACTCGGGCCCACTTAGTACAACCAAAGTTTTGCTGAATTCGTCGAAATGCATTGAAATGACTCGAAATGCACCGAAAGCCTTCGAAATCCAGAATACTGAGGTTTCGTTTTGGTTGTGGACGAAACCGAAATTTTGTCATTTTGTCTGAAATCTCAAACTATGGTGAGGTGTAAAGGCATTCCTCATAACATGACAAAATAGTTTCGCGGTACTGTAGCGCAACAGTAACCGCGATATTATTTTATCTTATTGTGAAGGCCTTTATACCTCATTATCTCCGACCGTTCCTTTATTTTTTTTCAGTGAATCACCCATCCTCGACCCCCTTTGGCAGTGCATCCTCCACGCCGACCAATGAATCACACCCATCTCCTGCTGTACTTTACCGATCATCCTCCTTACCGGCCTCCTCTGGCACCCAGTCCCGACTAGTGAATTGCACCACCACCATCGGCCATGGGAGCAAGGTTTGAAAACTCGATCGATTCCAGTACGTACCGATTTTACCCGGTTCGAGACTGATATTGCACCTGATTCTAATACCTAGCTCGTACCTGCCGGTACTGGTATGTACCTGTCCGTATCGGCCGGTACGGACCGGTATCAACATGTTTATTTTTATTTTTTTTGATTTTTTCCTCAATCGGTACCGGCTGGTACATACCGGTTCAGGGCCGATCGATACCGTGATTTTGAACCTTGCATGGGAGGGGAGAGTGGCAGGATTATAGGCCATGGGATGAACCCAAGGGGGCTGCCAGCTTGCCACCAGGCCCACCACCACCCCCGATCACCGCCCACCACCGAACGTTGCAGTTAGCCACCGTCTCCAGTTGTCCCTGGCCGGAGGGGGTGGTGGCCGGTGGCAATGGGAGACGATGGCCGGTTGTGGGCGACATCGTCAGGTGGTTGGGTGCCGGTGCCGGAGATGGATGACGGTGGATCGGGATCACTGACGCTCGAAGAGAGAACCTACCTCGATCTGTTTTGACTTCGTGCAATGAAGAGAGATCTCCGGCGGGCTAGTATGTAACCGTTGGATCCGATCGAATCCAGTGACCCGAAATCACAGTGCACTTTCCCCATGCAGCACACACCACACCCTATCACTACTCTATCTCACAAAATCAGCAAATTCTGAAACCTCTAGGCGATACACCATTCATATTTTTACCACGGAATGAACAAGAGCTGAACTTGTACAAGCAAGGCGTGGATCTTTTATTTAAATTAAAGAGCCAAGCTCAAGCATGACTGGCATGCTCAATTAGTAAACAAGCAAAGGTCAAGATCCTCCTTTATCTGATATATTTGACTTGATTTTGCGTGTGTGTTTCTATGGACGAGAGAGGCCATTGATGAATAGTCAAAATTTGAGCTTCACTTGATCAGGTTCTATTGAATTTGGCTTATTTTTATATAGACAAGCTTAGACGAGCCAAGCTTTTTGAATGGTTAAAAGCTAAAGTTGAGTAAACAATGTTTAGCTTTATGCCGCGCCTAAGCTGTCCATGAGTTATTTCAAGAACAGCTTAATCAGGGCTGAGTTGGATTGTTTACAGCTAAGATCGATAGAAAGGTCTTCCAGCCTTCTTTTAATAAGATGTAGATCCTCGATATATCTTTCACTCACCTTTCTTAATGTAATGATTCACAATATTAAATCCACTTTAGCCAGCTACAGGAAGGCCATCAAGTAACAGTTGCCCTACTAACTAATTCTGTCAAAACTTCACTCGCTTGCCATTACCAACATCAGATGTCACTCCCACAAGATCATATATCAATTACTAATCCGAATAGATTTTGAACCAGCATTCACTCTAACAATGAAAGGATCATGAATTTAGTGTACTAATAATATTCAATTACTATTCCGAACAGACGACCTACTAACCAAGTCTGTCAAAACTTTGCTCGCTCGCCATTACCAACCTCAAATGTCACTCCCACAAGACCTAATATTCAATTACTAATCCTTTCCAATTCACTTTAAATTAATAGTTTTTTTTTTGTAGCTTCATGTCATTTTTTGCTCCTTAGTTGCATGAACTCAAATTGTGTAACCAATCAGGTAGGTCTGCCTACCCACCAATTGGCCTTACAGGTTTCTTGGTACGCCCCCTTCTCCGGTTGCCTTGGTCAGGTTTTTAACATCAATCTTTAGAGGGTTGACGCCAGGTTGATAATCTTTGGAAAAAGTCTATTATTGTCGATCCTTCTTAAGTACAGTTGTGCTCCATAATTGGCCACATTTTAATTGGATAAGACTTGGACGATGATTGGTCTCTGCTTCACCATATTTGTGGGATTGTTTACAGACTTGTTTGAAGCTCGTCTCATCTTATGCCTAGAGGAGAGAGTTAAAGCAATCATTGACCTTTCAGAATAGGCCGATCCTTATGTGGGGCACATGCCCTGCTCCTTTGTTTTGTTACTGCTATTGAAGACAAATAGTAGATGGAATGAGGTTTCTAGAATTAGAAGTCAGGGGCAAGAATGCTAGCCGGGTTTGGAACCAGACTCCATGGATGGAATGGAAACTCTTCAAGTTACTCAAAGTTCAAATATCACAAAGAACAGATTAAGAGAGGGAGCAAGGGTGAGGGTTCCCTTTACATACGACTCCTAGATCATCATGTAGTGTTCCTGCTTTTAGGCTCTAAAACAAGGGAGGGCTTTGGAATGGAAGCAGTACTATCTAAAAATGGAAGGATCATGAATTTAGTGTATTTGGAAGATAGCAACTTAAGTGCGCGAGGAGGCATATTGGATTGTAGGACATGAACATTGAGGGTACAATTGATAGTGGTAAAGATATTACTTATTCATGTATAACATAAAAAAGAGGTTTTTTTTCTTCTTTTATTAGTACTGGGTTTAACGACATTGCAAAAAAAAAAAAGGGTCAAGCCTGGTTGTATACCCCCCATTGACTACTTGTAGTCGATTCTTCCAGCAGTTTTCTTTGAAGGGTTTCATTAAAAATGTTCCCAAGTAGTCTTGAAATTTTTAGTCACGAAAGGACAAGAAAAAAGTTTTCATCTCAAGTAAGCCTATTGTTCACATTAGTTGGTGTCAACAGGAAGGAGAAGGAGGTCTAGTCCATCCTGGGCATCTCAAGCGGGTCTGACCCCCTGTTTTGAAGTTGTATTGGAAGTTCCTCCTCTTTAGGACTACAATTTAATTGTTATTTTGTTTTGGATCCCATATTTTAAGTTGTTCAGGACTCTCAATTTGACTATGAGTTCAATTTTTATTTGATTTGCTCTAGATTGAGTGCACTCGCATTTCACATTCTCGTTTGAGTGGAATTCGGAGACATTTTAAGTTGACTAAATGCCGAATGTTGTTTGTTGGTTTCCTTTGTTTGAATTTTCCTACCTATTGTTTGGTCATTTTTAAAATTTAGTTTAGGAGTACTATTTTTAGTATGAAATGTTTAGAAGAAACCTACGTTGTAGTATATTGGGTTAGGGAAGTTTAAAGTCAATTACAATGGAGTTTACGTTGCTTTGAGGCCAATATATACACATCAAAGAGGAGCTCAGATGATTTGTATGATAAGTTAGGCTCCAAAGAAGGTGGGAAAGAAATATACAAATTAGCTAGGACGGGAGAACTAAAAATTAGAGATAAAGTAGATCGAATTAGGTGCATCAAGAGTGAGGGCAAATCCTATTTTGTTAGACGATGAGGAGATTAAGAGAGAGAAAAAGATTATTCTCAGAAATTACTAAATGAGAACTTTACTTGAGGGATTATTCAGAAGATCGACAACCGAGGAGTTGGCATGCTTACCATCATTCACTCTAAATCGACGAAGTGTTGGATGCTTTGAAAAGGATGCAAAAAGATAAGGCACTCGGCCTGGTAGGGATACCAATTGATGGATGGAAAATCGTAGTAGGAACTAATTGTATATGGTTACTGATTTATTTAATGAAAACAAGTGTGAAGCCCGTGGATCGAATTAGGTTACTAATTTAGGATTAGGTGCATCAAGCTTGATTTGGTGACCAATTTATGCTAATACTAGTGTGAAACCCGATCGATGCCCAGTATGGCACACGAGATAACCACCCTGGTCTTAGCCCCAGCCGTTGCTACAACTGGTGCCTGCACCGGTTGTCGCTGTCTAGGCGTCCTTGCCAGTGTCAGCCATCGACGTCGTCGTTGTCGTCTCTTCTTGTGGAAGAAAAGGGACTACCCACTCACAAAGTTCTCTCTCGCTCCCTACCCGGCCCTTCTGATATGTTAAATGGCAAGTTTTTTCATTGGTAATAATAATCATGCGTGTGTAGCGGAGGAATTAAAGTTGACATTTCAGCTCCTCGCAAAAAAAAACAGGACTTTGACAACATTTGGACATATATATATATATATATATATATATATATATATATATATATATATATATATATATATATATATATATTTGCAAGTTGGAGAAATAGTATTTTCCTGAGTAATAAATGATGAAGTTTCATGTACTCTTGGTTCTAATGTAGTTGGAGAATATACTATATCTATTATTGTTATTATTATTAACCTTTTGCCATCCAGTGTTTCATGGTTCAACCATGGTTTACGGTAAGGAAAAATGATATTCATCCATCCAGTGTACCATCTGGGATCGGGCCATCCAGATGTGGCACTGATCACAGCCGTACCTTGCACCCAGCCCTGGTAATCCACACTTAGGCCAACCGTCGGCAAAGGGCCAATTGCGATAGGACAGGATGGATGAACAGCATTGCTCCGGACGGTACAAACTTCATAGAGGAACCGTAGAACTATTTCCTGCTATGCAGCTACAAATTTCTGAGTGGCAGGACCTGATCTCCATCGGATGGTTCGGATATGCATTTGTTCGTAAATGTCATCGATCCAACGGCCAAAAACATCTGTGCCTTGCACCGATCGTTCAGATGGACATCCGGTAATTTATCCACAACCCAAAATTACTTCCTCTTACCCTGCCTTGCATATCCTTGTTATTTCATTTTTTGTGTGGGGTATGACTAACATACCTTCTATTTCCCAACACACTCCATCCTCCCCCGTTCATATCATATCCACACTAAACCTCCATACCCCATTACCTCGTTGCCAGCACGTCCGTTACCGGCATACCTCTGATGCCTCCACGGTCCACTTCTGACGCCACAGTCTCTCCTCCTCCTCCTCCTTTCTTCCCTTTCCCTCTTCCTTCTCCATTGTAGAGCCACCATCGCGTCGCCTCCTCTTCGTCGTCGGAGCCTCCCCTTCCCCCCTCCTCCTCCTCCTATTTTTTCATCGTCGGAGCCATAGTTGCCTTCGCTTGCCGTTTCCGTCGCCCAACATGTTCAAACATTGAACTACCAAACATTTTGGGTGACGGAGAGGGGAAGGGGAGGCAATTGTGGCTCCTGCAATGGAAAAGGGGGGGGGGGGGGGGGGGGCAGAGATGGTTGCCGGAGGCGTTGGACGTCGAGCATCAAGGGTATGTCGTAACGGACATGCCTACATGAAGGTGATGTGGTATAGAGGTTCAGAGGGGATGGGGTATGGAAAGGGGAGGAGGATGGGGTGTGCTGAGAATGAAGAATGGGTATGGGATAGTAGGAGCATTCTTGCCATAAAAAAAGGGAATGATTTTCCATTAGAAATAGGGTATACTCATCATTTTTTTGGTGTGAATAAAAATTCTAATAATAAAGAAGGTTTTTACCAAAATGATCCCTTAGTTGTTCTCTATTGTTGTAACTGAACCCAGTTTATTGGGAGTTGGTTTTATGACCTTTTGTTTTTTTTGGATACTTCCCCCCGCCCTCCCTCCCCCCGGCAAAGTTTTTTCTCCCTAGATCCTTGTTTTTGGGGAGCTTAGTGAACAGTCCAGAACATGAGATCCGTTTAAGCCCAAGGAAAGTGGACAAAATTGCCCTTCACTATGTTTCAAATTTTTATTTGCATGCCACTTCTCTTTAAACTAAAACTAAAACCTAAACCTACTTATAAAACCTAAGATCTAAAGGCTATGGGGTGAACCCTAGATCTAATCCTAAACCTGATCCGAACCCTAAAACCTAAGATATATAGGTCATGGGATAAACCCTAGACTGAATCCTAAAACCTAAGATATATAGATTATGGGATAAACCCTAGATTGAATCCTAAAACCTAAATTGCATCGCAGTAGTTGCTCGTTGTCATTGGTGCTGCTCGTCGTGCCGCTGCTGCTCGCCATTGTTGTTTGTCCTGCCCCCGCTGCTGTGGCCATCGAGGGGGTGGGAGGAGGAGGAAGCCGTTGCTTCTGTTGCCGACACTACTCAAGAGAACAAGAGAAGGGGGGCGGGTAGTTTCGGGTTTATTGATTGAATTTGGGACCACACTTTAAAATGATCTTATGAGTGTCCTATTCAATGTTCATTAACCCGGGACCTAAACATATTGAAAAAAAAAAAAAACGCGGGACCTAACACCCATGTCCTCTTGTTGTTTCTCGGCAAAGGATCTCGTGCGCCTATCTCCAATTGTTGGACTTCGAGAGCTGGTCGGAGTTTGAAATCTGATGATGGCCGGCAACGCTTGTTGTTTCAAGGGTCCTTTTCTCATCAGGCTCCAAACGCCCCCTCACCCTGGCCTGCATGGATTTCAACATCCAGGTCAGGTGCTCCGACACGATCGCCGGGCCGGCCTCAGGAGAAAGACCGCGGATATCACCGGCGAGCCCGACGGCAAATAGAATTCCCCACGTGTGTTTCTTCCCGGTGGCGGCGCCAAGTATCACACCTTTCTGTCCATCGATCTTTACAGCTTAGCACCCATCGATGTCCCCCCCCCCCCCCCTCAATCGCCGCAAAGGATATTGACGATGTCGATTCTTTCACCGAGTTGCATATTGTTGTTGAGTTCCCAAACATGCCGTGGCGATTCCCGAGTGCAGTGCCCGAGGTTCTGAATGTCTTGCCCCTTCAGGGTACTCGTGCGAGTACATAGCACTGTAAGTGCACGGCCCTACTCGGTTTGCGGTCCTCTGAGTACACAATGACCGAGTAATCGTATCATGGGTCCTTGGGTTTGAGCTCTTCATAGCTTCCTCGTGACCATGAACTTTCTCTCTGGTATTCCGACTTCCGGGCATGCGACCTCACCTTTCAGGGATCTCGTTGTCCAAATCCTAAGTCACCTCGGGTAGGCACCCTCGAGCTCGAGTACCCCATCACTCTTGCATGAGTATTCGTCTACTTGGTGCCATGTGTCAAACTCTCATTGGTTGTCGAAAATATCCAACTAAAAAAAAAGGAAGGGTCTAAAAATTTTGTTATTGTTCTGAAAGTTAGCATAAAATCACCAACCAGGAGATAGAAGAGTTGGTAAGCAACTGATGCTTGGATGAGGAGGTTGCCAGTTCGACTCCCCCCCCCCTCTCGATTTACCTAGGAGTGAGGTGGAAAATTATGAGTGGGGCGGGCTTCGCTCTCGAAGGTATTATTAGTTCGAGCATGAAGTGGGCCATCCCTGCCGATCTCAAAAAAGAAAAAAATTGGCATAAAAGGATGCCAAATTCTTGTAATGTGGAGGATAGAAAGGGGGAATAACTCCGATCATGAAAATCTAAGATGGACCAAGCCAATTCCAGAGGTCTAAGTGGAGCATGACTCTCCTCCGGTAGTGAAATCACAACCGTTGGATGCAGAAGAAACGGCCATGATGTACTACTCACTGCACACTTTATGAGGCATACCCTTGTTCATCGTGGCCGCTGCTTCTGCATCCCACGGCTGTAATCGTTACCAGCCTCTTACTGGTTACTTGGGCAGAGCCGAATATGTTCACCTTATCCTTTGGTGTGAGTGGAACAGTCACTCGCGTTTTTATCGCGAGAAATTGGTTAAAGGAAACGAAAAGATGACGACCCGAGAAAATCCCAACATCCCGACCGGGCGATCGACCACACCTTTTCCGTGTCTGGGCCCTAAACGGCTGACGGCAAACGGCCGCTTCTGCTGTCAAAATTAACGGAATCTCCCACCGGCCCCCTCATCAGGTCGGCAGGCCCCACCCTGAGATATTCATAACGTCGTGAGCCCCACCTAGTCAATCTCAGTCAAAAAGACCTCGACGACGACGACGAAGAACCTCTCTCTCTCTCTCTCTCTCTCTCTCTCTCTCTCTCTTCTGTAAACCCTTCTCTCTCTCTCTCTCTAAACTTCCATGGCGGAGGAGAATCCCAGCTCCGAAGCTCCGAAGCCGGAGAAGGACGATACGGACCGAGAGCGGTCGCCTCGGGTTCTGGATCCTTCACCAAAGTCGGAGAGCTCCTCCCCGCCGCCGGATCGAGCCCCTTCTACTCACCCTTCCCCTCCGCCTCCTCCGGCCACGGGAGCTGCTACGGAAATCCTAGCCGCCGCTCCCAATCCCTCCACGCAGCCGGCCGCTGCCCCCGCAGCCGACGGCCGGTCGTTCTCGCAGCTCCTCGCCGGCGCCATGGCGTCTCCGGTGGGTAGCCCCCGTGCCGCCGCTCCGATCCTTGCGGTGCCCGTTGACGCCGTCCGCCTCTCGGGGGTCGCCGTCCCCTGCTTCCTCGCCCCTCTCGCGCTGCTCGAGCCACCAGGGTTCACGGTCAGTTGCCCTAATCACTAAAATCTCGACCTTTTGGTGTGTTGGGTCTATTTAATTATGTTGATTGCGAGTTTTCTTGCAGTATGGACTGATTCTTATGAGGTAGTTGCTTGTGAAATTCGCTCAGCACGAGTTTTCTTCGAATTTTTCTGTCCAAATGGCTAAATTCCTTAGCTGATTTTGTGTAATTTTCTTCGAATTTTTCTTCTTTCTAATCTTTTCTTACTCTAATGCTTAGGTTTTGAACTGTTCTAGTTACCCATATTAACCAATTTCCTCTTCTATCATTAGAAGCATGGAGTGATATGATATGTGGGTTGTGGTAAACTGGTTGCTAGCTGTATCAAGCCGGGGTAATTCAGAGAGATTTCTTGGTTCAGGGACTTGTTTCATTTACATTCCCGATCTTCGTATCTATATGACATGTCGTTTGCGACCGGATTTTTGATACTGGTTCCATAATCATCCTTCCTCATTGCTTGGCCCCTGGTTCAGTTTCTTGTTTCCTATTTAACCAGTCAAGTTGAGTAAAGATGCAAAGATTTCAAGGACATTTCCGGCTATGTTGATCATTATTGCTTGTACCACTACATTTTTCTTTTCTTTCAGGGGCAGTTTGCGATGACCCATCAAGCGGTCTTGGCGTCGGTCACAGCTCAGGCGCGGATCCAGATGCAGGCAGCACATCCTTCACCAGAAATTTTGACTAGCTCATTTCCACAACCTGTGTTAACTGCCATCAGCCCGGTGCCGTTGCAACAAAGGCAGCCGCATGTGCCCGAGGACAACGTATGTACACCAGAGGCCGAGCAATCAGACTCTTCTGTCCAGAAGCCTCATCCTGCTCAAGTCGTTGCGAACACAAACTCAGGTGGTGATGGGTACAACTGGCGGAAATACGGGCAGAAGCAGGTCAAGAGCGGTGAGAATTACCGAAGCTATTATAAATGCACTGATGGTAGCTGTTCTGCTAAGAAGAAGGTCGAGCGTTTTCCTGATGGCCGTGTTACTGAAGTAATGTATAGAGGTCAGCACAACCATGACCCACCTCAACAAACTAGATGCTTGAGAGTGAAAGGGGCTCGTTTTGGTGTGCCGGTGGGGGAGAACGCAAGCTTAGATCTTCAAAGCTGTGAAATTAATGAGTCAGATCCTTCCATATCTACAACAGATAAGAATTCTGGCAATGAAATGCCTGAACAGCAGTTGTTCTGCTCAAGTGATTGTGAAGGGGATGCTGGGATTAAAATTGAAGAAGATCTTCGTGATGAACCCGATCCAAAGCGAAGGCAAGTAGTTAACATATGCTGGTTTCCAAAAGTTTGCACAGTGTGCTACAAACAAGTTATAGTTGATATTTTCCATTCTTTGCGAGACAGGCTCAGCGAATGCACTATTACTTGCTCAACTCCGCCCCTCAAAACATTTAGGGAGATGAAAATTGTTGTGCACACCGCATGTGATATGGGGCCTTCAACTGATGGCTACAAGTGGCGCAAGTATGGTCAGAAAATTGTGAAGGGAAACCCAAACCCAAGGTATGTGGTACTTCCAAGGATCTGTTGCGGTATCCAATACCTAATTCTTGCATATGTATCAAATTGGACACTTATCTATATACTAATCTTTAAGATCTGAACTTGCTTGTATATATTCTGTAACAAAATGGGCGATTGTGTTTTTTTACCATAGCACGTCCAAAACTTGCCATAGATCAATGTTGCGAGTAAGTATTTAATTTAATTATCGGTAATGGTTTGATCAGTGATTTTGTAGGTTGAATAACATTAAGAAACCCTAACCCTAACCCATCTGGAGGCATTCCATGCACATGGCTTAGGCAGGGCATGCGCATGGGCTAACTGGATCAGCTTTGGGGCCAATCAGAACAATCCCTGCCTGGGTCCACCTGGAATCCTCCTCATACAAGTCATGTGCATGGCTTACCAGGTCATGCGCATGCTAATGGGTACGAGTTACATATGCACAAGCATAGGGGCATTCCATGCGCATGTGAGCCTGCCTGCAGTCCATGTGCATGTGTCTGCATATGCGCAATACAAAAGTGCACCCAGGCTCCAGTATGCTTCAGTCATGCACATGTCCTATTCAAGGCATGCACATGAACTTTGCAATTTCAGCGCACTCACTTTTGGCCCCCTTGACGCTACGTGATGAACCCAGATGGGTCCAAATTCCGACAAAACAAATCCATATGAATGTGTATGCACGTCAATCATGAATTTGTATTTAAAGTTTATGCACATTTGTATGAATCGGAAAAAACGCAAACCGAATCGACTAAAAGCGAAAAAACCGATAATATGTTGAAATTCATTTCCCCATTCATAGAAGCTCACAAGCCAACTTGAAGTCCATTTCCCATCCAAAGCATAGAAAGTATACCTTTGCAAGTTGTATGGGGATTGTTGGGTCTTCGGATGACATTTGATGCTATGTGTCCGCTTTGGATCTTGATGTAGACAAGTTGGAGAGCCCAAATCTCCAAAACAACACCTCAGTGTTTGGCACACCCACGATGATCCAGAAGCCCAATTGATGAATCGTCACCTACAATGGATTCATCTTTCATTTATCTTTAATTCAGTTTTTATTTTGTGTAAATCGAACTCCTGAATGAGGAGATATTTAAGTTTATATTTCTGGTTTGGGTAGGTGCGAGCCATGTTCGCATCCGGTTTGATCCATAGAAGACGAACTGACTCATTAATAGGTTAAGTAGGATACTATCATATGATTATAAGTGAGATCGAATCTCGGATGAGATTAGTGTACGATGTTGTTATTGCCAAGTGGCTCGGAGAAAAATTCGAGGAAAATCACTTATTTATCACAATGTAGTTAAGGCGTCGCCTAGGCCATCGCCTCGCCTAATCAAGGGCCTGACTGCCTAGGCGTGGGCTAGGCGGGCGACTGACGCTGGGCGGGTGCCTAGGCGGGCGCCCAGACGCCTAGGTGAAATTAGCTGGGCGCCGCCTAGGCGACATCATATGTTTTTTAAAAAATCGGGTTTGGGTTTGATTAAACGGGTTGGGTTGGGTTTGATTAAACGGGTCGGGTTCAATTTGAACCCGACTTTAAAAATAAAACATGGGTCAGTGGGATTGAACCCGACTTTAAAAATAAAACATGGGTCAGTCGGGGGGGGGGGGGGGGGAGATCGCAGCTCGTTAGAAGAGGGGTTAGGGTTTCGGATGCAGGCGGCAATCGCAGCTCCCGGCGACTGCCTCCGATCGCATCCCCCGGTGGCTGGCAGCAATCGCATCCCCCGACAACTGTCTGCGATCACATCCCCCCTCCTCTCCCTTCCCCCCTCCGCGGCTGGTTGGCGATGGCTGCCTGTGATCACATCCCCCCTCTTCTCACATCCCCCCTCGGTGGCTGGCTGGCGGTGGCTGACCTGGCGGCAGCAGCAGCAGCAGCATAATTGGTAGGCCCTGATCGCATCCCCCCTCCTCTCACTATCTCCTCCTTCCTCTGGCATCTAAGAGGCACCAGGGATTGCTTTGCGAGGTGTTACGGCAGTGCTCGGGTATGGATCTCCTCCCTGATTTTTTTTTTTTTTCCGTTTAAATTCATTGGCATTTCTACTTGCAGATTTCCTCCGCCCGGCCCTTTTAAGTTCAGACTTTTTTCTCGTTCATTTGCTCTGTGTGAAAATCAGGCCCTTTTAATATCAAAATTTTGTATGTTGGCCCAAGCTCTGTGTATGTCTCTGTCTTTTGTATGCTGGCCCAAGCTCCCTCTAATTCCCTCTCTAAGATAGATCTGCAAGCAAATAAAATTGTAAATACATCATAGTTCAGAAATTTGTAATATTTTGGAATGTTGAAATAATAATGAGAATTTGCAATATTAACATAAAGATCTGCACCCATATTTTTTGCATACATTATATGTGCAATGACATCCAAAGTTGTAATATTAAATTATTAATGAGTTGTAATATTTTACAAGTTATAACATTGCCAATTTGCAATATTGTAATGTTAGTTGATTAATTGATTTTTATAGACCTCTCTTATTTAATTTGTCTTTTGTTTGATGTTTTAATTTTGTAGAGATGGCATCCGGAAGTGTCAAATCTTGCGATGTAGGGTGGAAACACGCTTATCTGAAAGATCCAAAAGACAAAAGTAAGGTTACATGCAACTTTTGTCAAAAGGAGGTAGTTCAAGGCATATATCGTCTCAAGATACACTTGGCCCAATATGGTGGGAATGTGGCCAAGTGTGAAAAGGCTCCTGAAGCTGTGCGAGATGAAGTTCGAGCATTCCTTGCTAAGAATTCGAAATCCTCAAAAAAGAGTGATGGGAGCATGGTGTCGCCTTGTGAATCGGTGGAGCAGATACAATTATGTTTGGAAGATGACAATGAAGAACCTGAAGAGGTAAATTTGACTTCTGGAGCTCCAAGGCCTCCCAAAAGAAAAGGCCCAATGGACTCTTTCTTAGCCCCGGATCCAGCGAAAGCATACAAAAAGAAGAAAGGAAAGCAACCCACACTTGAAAGTGTGACAAAGAAGGGCGAGCGTGAGAATGCAGTGCAATATATAGCTCGTTGGCTATATCAAGCTGGAATTCCTTTCAACACCGTGAGGTTGAAAAGCTTCAAGACCATGGTCGAAGCGATTGGTCAATTTGGACCGGGATTGAAGGCATCGAGCTATCATGAGGTGCGGGTGCCATTACTTAAGAAGGAGGTAAGTTACACCTATGAGCTTCTAATGTCTATTAAAGAATCTTGGGGGACATACGGATGCACAATTATGTCTGACGGATGGACTGACAGGAGGAATAGGATATTGATAAACTTTTTAGTGAAGTCTCCATCGGGGACCGTGTTCTTGGAATCTATAGATGCTTCGTCCTATATGAAGACTGGAAGGAAGTTGTTTGAGTTGCTAGACTCGTTCGTTGAGAAAGTCGAAGAGCAGCATGTGATCCAAGTTGTGACCGATAATGCTTCGACATATGTAGCGGCCGGAAAGTTATTAATGGAGAAGAGGAAGCATTTGTTTTGGATGCCTTGTGCGGCCCATTGTATATATCTCATGTTTGAAGATCTTGGTGAGCTTCCAAGGGTGAATGGGTTGTTGGAGAAAACCGTCAGTCTTAATGGGTTCATATATAATCATGGTTTTGTTTTAAATTTGATGAGAACACATACCAAGATTAGTGATCTCCTTCGCCCGACTGTCACAAGGTTTGCAACATGCTTTCTAACCTTACAAAGTATCTACAAAAAGAAAGATGCTTTAAGAAAGGTGTTTACATGTGATGAATGGATTACATCGAAATGGCCTCGTGATTTGAAGGGGAAGAGGGTAATGAAGACTGTCCTATTTAGTTCCTTTTGGAGTGGCATTGTATATGCCATGAAGATATCGGCTCCTTTAGTTCGTGTCCTACGATTGGTTGATGGTGAGAAGAAACCCCCCATGGGGTACATTTATGAAGCCATGGACCTAGCTAAGGAAGTAATCAAAGAGGCTTTCAAAGGAAATGATAGGAAATATGTATTTAGATCTTTAATTGTGTTAGTTTTAAAGTGTAAATTTGTTAATTTATAATGATTGAATCATTGATATAGGTACAAGCCAATATGGGAGATTGTTGATCGGAGATGGGATGCACAACTCCATCAACCTCTTCATGCAGCCGGATTGTACCTTAATCCAGAATTCTTCTATTTGAATCCAACAATGGGTGGTAATGGAGAGGTCATGCAAGTTTTGTTGGATGTGATTGATAGGCTTGTCCCTGACTTGGAATCACAAGACACTATACATAGTGAGCTGTCGAAGTATAGAAATGCGGAAGGTCTTTTTGGAAGACCAACGACAATCCGACAAAGGGCAACAATACCACCAAGTTAGTAAGCATTAGTTAATAAACTTAATATGTTTGTTATCTAATACATTTATAATTGGTATGAAACTAATCTAGTGTAAATTGTTATATGATAAACAGTTGAATGGTGGAAAACTTATGGGAGCATGACTCCTAATCTTCAAAAACTAGTATGTCGTGTTCTTGGCTTAACTTGAGCGCAAGTGGCTGTGAAAGGAATTGGAATGCCTTTAAGCATGTGAGTCATGCTTGTGACAATATTTGGGTTATGTTTATTTTCTTATATTAGTTTTGTATAGTTTTTTCTAATCTTATATTTATGCCATAATAAATTTTTGTTTTTTAGATCCACACAAAGAAGAGGAATAAATTGGAGCAAAGCAAGTTGAATGATCTAGTTTATGTCCGATACAATGAAAAGTTGGTAGAGCGGTTCAAGAATAGGAATTCATTGGACCCTATTACATTGTTGGACATAGACGATTGTAATGAATGGCTTACAGGAAGTATGCATGAGGAGCTAGTGCATGGAGAGGGAGATTTGACATGGGGTCATGTTGCACAAGCTTCCGGTGCTGACGACCTCCCTTCAAGATATACCACTAGATCCCAACGGCAAAGAGGTGAAAGCTCACGGAGGGTGGTTAAGGAAGAACCGTTGTTTGATTCAGAGGAGTCCGAGTCTGATACTGATGAGGAGCAATACAACAAAGAGGCAGATAAGGACGATTCAGATGGGAATGGGAGTGATGATGATTTGGATGCTATTCCATGATATGCTTGATGAGGATTGATGTCTGATTTTTATTTATATTTTTTGGGACATGTGAACTATATAGTTTTGGACCTTTAATTGTGCTATTTGCTTAACGCTATTCCTTTATGGTTATGGTTCGTTGTTTATGATATTTGCTTCATATTCATCTGTTTGTGGTTATGGTTCTAAGATTATGTTTTTTGTGTTGATGTGTGATAAATGATAATGTTATTCTTATTTGTTGCATTATATTATAGTTATTGTTGATATGTTTCTATTTAAAACATTGACATTATTCTGTTTGAAGCTCACTAGATTATCTACATCCTAAACATTAATATTTGAATAATTTCTTTATCTAGAAGATAGAAATATACTATTAGTAAGATTACAGATTAGTTATATGTATATCTTATATATATTTATACTTTATTTATATTTTTATCGCCTAGGCATCGCCTTGACGCCTTAACTACACTGATTTATCATCATATTGCTAAAAATTGGAGGGAAATGAAAAATGGGTAAAATGAAGGTTTTTTGGGGAGATTTTTTTTATATATCCCTTTAGAATGTATAAATGCACCATTATGATCAAAACATATAAAAAACAATCATTTATTCTAGAGGACACTCAATTGCGACTCTATAGATGAGTATGTGAATTGTTTGACACTTTATGTGAACTGTCAGACAGTTTCCAACAATCTATCACTTTCATTGGGTTTAAATAGATGAAAGGCCATAATAGAATGAAATCCCAATTAATTTCATATTAAATATATGATAAATATGTTGAATCGCATCAAACTTGATGCATAGCATTTTTATCATCAAATTTTATTGAATAACTTAAGATAAATACCAAAAAGATAATTTTTAAAATACCTCAACTTTAAAACTTTGAAAAAATCCCAAATCTGCAAAGAGAAGCCCCAAATCCGCCAAGAACAAGTTATGGAGGCCTTAGATTAGGTTAAAAAAAAAACCAAATATAACAAAAAGGGTAAGAAAATATGGGGAAATGGCAAAAAACCCTTTACAGGCGAAACTGGGCGACTTTCCTCCTTGAGGTGATTTATTGACGATAATTGATAATTTATCAACAATAAATTGGGGATAAGTCCCTGATATCGCGTAAAAAGGGGATTCATGGCAGTTTTTGTATTGCTGCCTAGGGAAAAGAAAAAATATTGGGGATAAATCGCTACTTGTCGGGGATATTTTAAACGATGGATGATATTAATAGGGATCCAAAAGAAGCCCAAAGAGGACCCAAGTCTCCACAACCTCCGGCCTCTCTCTCCTAAGGCCATACGGATGTCATACACACCGCTCGGGATATGAGCCGCTATTCCCCTACCCCTCTTTCAGTACGCCGTACTTTTTTTCTTTTTTAGCTTCTTTCTTCCTTTTTTATTTGATTCCTATCATCCAACATACAAGTTTGATTGATCTGAGGGCCATTGAAGAAACCCTAAAGGCATCTATGCTATGTATTTCATGAAAATTCTGCACCATGGATGATTTGAAGATTGAAAAAAGAAACCCTCTTGTTGAAGAAGCATTCATCACTTGTTTGTGAGATTCCTCCCGACAACTATTCTCGGCCTCTTCATCTACTTCATCTATTCGAAGCTTCTACCCCACGCTTGCATTTCTTTTGGTTTCCAACGAAGGATCGACGTTGGAAAAGCTAATTCCTCAAAATTACAATTGTCTCGGCTTCTTCATAGCTTCTTTTGGACCACGCTCCCTCATCTGGCTCGTGATCCTTTGCACTGGTCAAGAACGGTTTGGTCCCTCTATCGATATTTTTATGAGATAATCGTCCCTCTTTATGTGGCCTAATGCTGATTTTATCGGGCTTAACGATCGGTATTTGGCTTCTTGTTAGTCTTATCCGTTGGATTGCCTCTTCTTTGATCTAATTTTATTTGTGACTAAAGCCTACGTTCGATATTATAACACTTGTGCCGCTGCTGGAATCTATTTATAAAATCTGAAATTACATGTTCTAGTTCTACTTTTTATTCTTTATTGAAATAAACGTATGTGGGCACTTTTAGGATGAGATAAGCATTCTATTATATTACTGAAAATTGAATATTTAGCGCTGAAATTGACTTTAAATAGCTGAAATTTTGCACTTGTGTTCTTCGGAGAACCCTCCATGCATCTGATCTCCAAGGTTGTATAAGCGTGTACAGACACTAAGACTTCGCGTCACACTTGGATTTTACAATAACCGAGTAATTGTGATGAGGACCAGACCTGGAGGCTGCACCGTCTCCACCAACAATCGGCCCAAGATGCCCAATTGTCTTTTTAATTATTTGGTTTGTCATTTTTTTCACAATTATTAGGGCAAATTTGGACTTGGGTAACAAGTCACTTTTTGGTGTTTTTTCTATCTCACATTGTCCGTGGATGGTTATGGATGTAAGTCGGTCTGTTATATAAGGAACTGACCTTTCTCTTTTATTATGATGAATGCTGAATTATATGAAAAAATTGAAGTTGTCATGTCGTATCAGAGCCTCAGTCACCATGTGTCGTACCATGGTGACCGATTTTGTGATAACCCTCTAACATATTGACACCAAGGTCTACACTCGATTTCTTTCATTAATGAGACTATGAGAGCTTCTCGTCACATTCTATCACCAACATCTGCTTGGGAAGAATAACATGCATACAAAGTCTTAAGGAAGGTATTTGCTTTAAATCTGTCAATGGAGCCATTCAGCCAATGGTTTCTCTAGGATCCTCCTAATTGGACTTGACAAGAAAGATATGATCATGTTATTAACGTGCTTGATAAAATTAAGGTTGAATGGAAGCAATTGAAGATCCAAGTTCAAGTCCGATAATAAGTCATATTGGGACTCTAAATGTTTTTATACCTCCATCAGTGCCAACAGTGGAGTTTTCCTAAAGAGAGTCCATAATCCGACAAGCTTTTTCGGGCAGAGCCTCCGATCCTAGTGGAGCTTCCGTCTTTGTCTCCACTGGAGCTTCCGCCTCTGCCTACAATGGAGTTTCAGCTTCTGCCTTTGCTTTCCATGGAACATCTAGTCGAGCCACTACTGGGTGTCGACTGTAGCACACTGAACCCTATGGTTAACTTCATCGGTCTAGAGATTCCACCCACATCTTAGGTACTCTGTTTGTCATACTTAGATGTGACTTCCTCCATGCTAGCTCATCAACCCGTCCAAGGGACTTCGGATCTCCCCCCTATTCTCTTCTCCCCCCATTTATTTCTCTTCGAGTTTTCTACGCCAAAGAAAGACGTGCGAGATGTCATCTTGTTTCATCCTCTCTCTGTTTCTGTGACGAAGAAGCAGAAACAAGAAGAAAGAAGAAGATGAGAGCAAGAAGAAGAAGAACTGCAAGAAAGGGGAGAAGAAGAGGTCCAAAGCCTTCTCCCATGACATGTCTTTATTTTGCCATGATCTGAGAGATATTGTATTTGATTTCTGAGGGACCCGGTATCTTGTTTTTGGTTGCATAAGATTTGCCAACCAAGAGAGGAACCATACCATGGTTTCATTCTCCCCCTTTGGGCAAATTTGGGACAACAAGTACATGAGACATCCATGCAAGAGGATTTATTTTCAAGCCTTATATCAACTCCTCCTTGCATGCTCGGTTTTCTAAACACACAGATATTACATTCAAGCTCCATAACTAAAACCCTAGACTCTAAAATTGAAAGCACATCCAAAGTCTAGTATCCTGTTACCTACACACTAACTAAAACATATTTATACCCCTCATTCCTCCCATGCAAGAGATGTTAGTCTTAGCACAATAAGCATAATCAATATAAGGAAGGAGACGATAAGCAATATAATCAAGTGTGCAGATAACCAAGGATGGAGAGTTTACATAGAAAACACGAATAAGCGTTTCACTTACGCATATAAACAAGGGTTTGAGAAATCGGATTTGGGTTCGGATTCAGACCTGTAATAAATGAACCAATTCGGGTTCGGCTGGTTCGACTGTTTCAACCCAAAAAATTAAAAGTAAAAAAAAAAGAAGTAAAAAACTAGGATTTGATTCACCCTCTTTGGGCATGATTGGTCGTTCAAATCCAAGTCTTATGGTATATGTAACTACAATATATAGAGGGATGGGTTCCTATGACAGTGTCATAGAGACTACCCTATATATATATATATATATATATATATATATATATATATATATATATATATATATATATATATATATATATATATATATATATATATATATATATATATATATATATATATAAGGGAGTCTGCACCTGAGGTTTAACTTCGTTGCTGCACCTCTCGCTTGTTTATCACTCTAGAAGTTTAGAATTTGATGATTTTTGGTGGATGTAATCTATAGGGTAAGGTGATCATCCTCACCAAAAATCAGTAAATTCTAGAACTTCTAGGGTCATCAAATATGCTAGGAAAAATTAATGGTTACAATGAATGGTCGGTAAAGGTTTGAACATTTGATGACCCTAGAAGTTTTAGAATTTACTAGTTTTTTGTGAGGATGATTACCTTACCCTAGAGAACACATCCACCAGAAATCACCAAATTCTAAAACTTCTAGGATGGTAAACTATACCTGAGGTGTAGCAATGATGCTGCACCTCAGGTCTAGGCTCCCTTTTCCCTATATATATATATATATATATATATATATATATATATATATATATATATATATAATTCACATTAATAAAACGATGTTATAAACCAAATCCAATTCAGGGGCATAATGTGAGTTGGGGGGTTTGGATCGGCTAAAATCCAAATCGGTTCGCGGGAATAGGTTCGGGTTCCAACAAACCCTTAAACCATGATGTAAACTCGAGGACAACTAGTCGTCCTCGACTTTAAAGCACTAAGATAAAGGCATAATAGCCTATGGAATCAGATAAACACACAAAAACAAAATACGATAAGCAATCGCTCATACGCTATGCAACATCATACACCCAAACACTTCAGCTCCTCCCAACACAGATCAACAATAGAAACACATCTACCAGCAACTCCACTAACTGCACTACCACTTGACACCGAGCTTGGATCTTTACATAGTGTGACCTCCGATTTTCTCACCCATTTTGAGTTGGAGGTTTTGATGAAGTAACATTGGTCCAAGTTGTGCAAGCTGAACAATCAGACAGGTGTATGGGAGGGCAACATATGACTTCTTTTCTCCAATTGTCCTGTCTCTTCATGCTTTTCTTGTCTTCTGCCCACCCCTGCCAAGCAACCTATTCCTTGGGAATGCTTCATGCCACCCAGGTCTTGAATGGGCATTCCTCCCCTTCTCGTTGTGAGAATGATTTTGCTCGTGGGGACTACTGCTCAATCCAACGGAGCTAATGTCAACATCCCTTCTACAAGCCAATTCATCATCCAATCCGGCAACACTTCCTGCCAGCGGTCAAAGAGGAAAGAAAGCGTGGGATAGATCCTATGGGATGAGAGACAGATGGAGTTCTCGAGAAAAGAACCCCTACATCTCTTTGTAGTAACCGGTTACCACATGTTTTTTCTTCTTCTTAAAATATAATTAAATAAAACATATTTTCTAATAGAGCACCATGTGGTGCTACAACCTGAAGCACCAGTCCATTTTGGGAGTATTTTATAGATGAAGTTAAAGGTCTAACTGACCTCCCAGAATAAGTTTCCAGAAGTTTGGCGAAGGTCTTAGGACGGTGAGTCCATGCTTTGCTAACCAGTCAAATTGACAGGCACACATCCACGCATGAAAGGGTTGTAGAGAGTCATAACAACAAATGCATGGATGGAAGCTAATGCTCAGCGTCCCTCAAAGCAATTGAGATATAATGAGCGATGGTTGGTCATCGCAGACTTTAGGGTCCAGGGCAAGCACTCTTTCTTTGAGAGCTTCCTCTTCCCATGGATGTTCCACTTCGTTCATGCTTGCAGCTTGGGTTTTGGACAAATGATGGTCGATCTGAAGGAGGATGGAGGAAGCATCAGTCATACATCCATCATCTCTCACCTAACATTGGTTACGGAGCGACTACACAAGATCCATCCTCATCTAGATGTCATTTGGAATTCTATGATGCACTGATTTGTTTTGGTCAATTTGGAACAAGGTTGGGGAAGGATTGTATCGGTGTTGGGAGAATAGTTTGTACTTGACTGATGAAATAAGTTGATCAATATTTACACAGCAGACTTCAGCATTACATTTAGAAAAAGAGGAGCTGCTATCGCTGAAGTCTGGCATGTAAATATTGATTGACTTGTTTCATCAGCAAAACACACACAACTCTCCCCAACGCCAATACAATCCCTTCCCAACCTCATCCATAATTGACCGAAACAAATCAGTGCAGCATAGAATTCCAAATGACAGTAATCCGAGGATGGATCTGGTGTAGCCTCTGTGTCACTAATACGAGGTGAGAGAAAATGGATGTCTGACTGTTGCTTCCTTCAGCTCGACCTTGTAGTGTCCAAAATCCAAGCCGCAAGCATGAAAAAAATGGAACTTCCGTGGGAAGAGGAAGCTCTGCAAGAAAGAGCTCCTTCACCGGACCTTGAACTCTACGACGACCAACCATCGCCCATTCCAGGGGCAAGTAGACAACAATGCCAAAAAAATGGAATACAATGCTAGTTCTGATCAAATGGACTGGTTAATCTGATCGTTACACACATATTCTTCCACCAAAGGTTAGCATGCTTCACTAGGCCTGCGTTCTCTGTTCGACGGTGTTAAACGAGCTACTTGTAAAGGAGCATGGTTATCTAGACCTTCAATTCACTAGAAGGGAAGAATGTCGTGTCAGGGCAGTACTTGAACTAGTTTGATGAAACCGTCATCCCTTCATTACAGTACTATTAGACTTACTATTTATATTCTCAATGTTTTAGGCATTTATGTATCTCAGGTAAATTTGCATCAAAGTTACTATGTTGTGCAAAGTGTAATGGGTTACATTCGATTGTATTTTGAATCTCCTTGGTTGCATGAGCTTAAGTTGCATAACCAGTAGGTAGGTTTTGCTCTCCGCCAACTGGCCAAGTTGCCTTGGTCAGGTTTCAGCCTTTCAGGATACCAATCCTAGAAGTTGACACCAGGTTGATAGCCAGTGGGAAAATTCCTATCAGTGTTACTTATAGTCGACCGATCTTGATGGGAAGACTTGGATGATGATGACGATGATGATGATGGATTATTTTTTCAATGTTAATCATATTTCAAGGTCAATTAAGATGCTTCTATGCTTGAGTTTATACGTAATATGAGAACTGGTTAAGTATCACAACGTAAGTAACTCTATGCGTTGAATACTCGATGTTTATTATTGATGAACTCTGTGCATTATTTCTTTCTCATGGCCCTTTTTTCCCTATGTTTTCCAGAAGCTACTATAGGTGCACCCATACTGGATGCCCCGTCCGCAAGCATGTCGAGAGAGCTTCAGATGATGCAAAAGCTATTGTGATGACTTACGAGGGCACACACAACCACGCTATGCCTGGCCCCAGAAGTAGCAGCGACCCGCCAGCTAGCCCTCGTCCGACTGCCGCTGCAACCGCATCGACTATGGGTGAACAATTACATACACCGGATTCTTCACTAGAGCGAAAACCCTCAACCGAGTCACCACCGGATCTAGAGAGAGAAGCGATCAGTGAGAAGGCACTAGAGCTTGGAGGCGAGAATGCTCTTCTTGGCATTGGGTTGAAGTCGTCTGCAGGAGTGGATGGTGGCGGGACAGAATCCGAGGGTATGAAATGCACGCGTTTTGATGAAAATCGTGCGGCGGTTGCAGTGCAGAACTCGTGATGACATTCAAAAGCCGTGGTGCGCTTCAGATGTTTCCTTCAGGCTGGTCTTTCAGTTGATTAATTAGTGTGAGCTTATCTGTATAGCCTTGAGTTCATTGGTATAAAGTTATAAACTTAAAGCATTTCTCCTCATCAGCATCTTGAGTTCCAAAGAGAATGACATGGGTTGAAGCCCTAGTTCTATGCCAATCATGTCTGTGTTGCAGAAGACGGTTGATCATAAAGGATCAAATGACAGAGAGTTGATCGGACGGTTCTGCATGATACTGAAGTATTTGATTGCATGTTTCTTGAAGTGTTGTTAATGTTATTTCTTGGTTAACATATAATTTTTAAGATATGTATTTTGTTCAGAAATTTCTAATTGGACTGTTATTATGAAAATCAAAACTTAAACCTATAAAGCATGCTAGTAAGCTTTTATTAAGTCCCCACCTGGGGATAGGAGAGTGGGCAAAGCAAACGATGCTTAGGTGAGGAGGGGAAAATTTTACCATACAACCGTGGGGCCCACTGCCCGGAGAGCCTATAAGCACGCTCTTGAGTGCTGGGGGCCACTACCCCCATGTGCTGGGGCCCACTACCGAATGTCTCTTGAATCGCAATGGGCCTGGGGTTGTATGGTATGCAGGATGTGGTGCAAATTTTCACAGTGAAGAGGTTGTGGGTTCAATTCTTCCTCCCCTTGATTTATCCATCAGTGAAGAGGGAATTTATCCAGGGGATTCATTCGAGCCTGAAGTTTGGCCAGTGCCTGAAAGGTTTCGGGACACCCATCGATCTCAAAAAAAAAAAATTTAATAAATAAAATAAAATTTCTTAAACCTATAAATCATTCTAGTAAGCCTTGTTGAATAAATTAATATACTTTATTAAGTAAATAAATAAAATAACATTTCTTAAACCTATAAATCATTCTAGTAAACCTACTTATTTCTAATAACTCTCATAAATAGGGTACGAATGCATGGAAGCCGAAAGCTTCCGAATGGGGTTGATGAGGCAATAGTTTGGCTGCCATGTCTGTGTTGAAGGGGACGCTCAGGTGATAGTTAAGCTCATCAATGATTCGGAATGTCCAACACCGTGGATATTGATCTCAATTATTAAAGATTGCCGCATGATGTTGCAGCAGAAACCAGGAACCCCGGTCAGATTCGTCCCTAAAGGGGGCAACGAAGTAGCCCATAATTTAGGCAAATACTATGTGAACCACTCTTGTTTTCAGGATTGGTCATCCATCTCGATACCTATGTGTGTCCGAGACTCCATTTGTAATGATTTGAATGTTATCAATAATAGACCAACATCTCCTGTAAACCCTAATAATTCTATGGACTTGGTACCTGATGAACTCAGTAACCAGGCAAATCCACAGAATTAATAGAGGTTATGAAGGATAGTTGAATTTCCACAAAAGAAAAAAAGCAAAATGAGGGGTATAAGTTTGAAAGACCCATTCACTCATTGCAAAGTACATTACTGTCCGCTGCCGCCACCACAACCACTATCACGACATCACTATAACCAAAACTGGCCACAACCACCACCACCGGCCGCCATTGCTGTCGTTGTCCCCTGACCAACTCCACCGTCTCCGTCGGCTGCCGTGGTTGCCGAAACTACTACTGCTGTTGTTGCCATTGTTGTTGTCACCACTGTGGACCACGACTGTTGGCCATCGTCACAGTCAGTCGTCGCCACCGTCAGCCATCAGCACGACCGCTAGCTTCGTCGGCCTGGCTTCCATCGTCAATCCCTTGCAGTGGCGTCGCCTAGAACGCTAGTACATGCAAACTAGACCATTGGAGTTTTAGGAAGTTCCATTTCAAATCAATTTCATTCCATGATTCCATGGTTCATTTCTTCGTATTACTCCATGCTGCTACCAAGCAACAGAATGGGCATAATAATTCTCCCTTCAAACTTTTCATTCCCATTTACATTGCAGCCATAGGTTTATGTTTTGATTTGTGATATATGCATGTCCGTGCCTGCCGGCACTGCAATGGGCCGTCTTCGGTGGCAACACATCTATCGGCACTGTAGCGGGCCGTTTTCGACGGCAACACACCTGAACGTCTTCAGCAACAAAACATTTTCGACGACAATACCGGCATTCATAGAGATAACCATTTTCTCGCCCGTGCCGATTGGCACGAAACGGGAGCCTTCGGCGCAACCAACTCCCCCTCTCCCTATAATCGATCAATCACAGTTGTTTTTATTCGAACGGATTCATTGAGATCGACCAGATGGTTTGGGATGGTCGAAATTTCAGCAGGCGGGTTTATAGGTGTTGATGCGAACAACGATCACGGGATGAATGGTCAGGTTTAGTGCAGTTTAAATGGGCCGAGATTTTAAGGGTTTAGTGCGGTTTAAATGGGTTAGGATTTGAAACCAAGGGGAGGGAGTTAGTTGATGGGGAAATAGATATTGTGCATTGATTTTTGAACGAATGGTTAGATCTATTTGGTTCATTTTTGTCCAGTCAGCTTGTCCTAGTCAACTTTCGTTTTGTCTAATCAGCACAAAACTGACGTGTCATGTTATATAGATAGTGATTGCCCGTGCCGATTGACACAAAACGGGCGCTTTAAATTTTTTATTTGTTTTGATTGTGGGTAAGAAAGAGCGAACGGAATGGGGGGAGAGATCATGGACGCTTTACATTTTTTATTTGTTTTACCTAAAACCGCACCGTTGCATCCCTACTCACGAGCACGTGAGATCCAAAGGCTCCTTTGAGGAGATGTTTGCAACTTCAAAGGGTTTGAGACTCGTGCTAGAAGAAAATAGTTGATCACTTTCATTGATGAACTATCCATGTATTCTAATGTCTTTTTTTAAAACAAATGGTAAAACACATCTTATTTCTTTCATTTATTCTGTCAAATGTTGGGGAATTGGCTTGTATCGATCCCCATCCCTTTTACTACGGAAGCCTTCAAGACCTTAGGATGGTGCTCAAGGTTTCAGGATCGGATCCTGTAAAGATCGCACAACCATATCGAGAATTTGATACACTGGTATAACAGTAACAAACACAACGATTTCACCAAATAATCAAGTATTTGGATTATCACTAGTAAGATAAATACAACATGCAGTGGTTACTGTTTATCGGACCTCGTAAACCTTCGCCTTGATCCTCCACATAATACATCCACAAAGTAGAGAACAACCCATCGGAGAAATACAGAGATATACCGGATGATCACCAAGAGATGAAAGTGCTCGCTGAAGTAGAAGGCGAGGTAGACGCGTCGAAGAACCCGGATGAAGACTTAGATGAACTTGAAGGAGAAACTGGAGACGAATCTCCACTCTCTTCCCTTCTTTCCTTCTTCTTCTTCTTCCTTCTTCCTCTCTTCTTCTTCTCTTTCTCTCTTCCCTCCTTCCTCCCTCTTCTCTCCTTGTGGCAAACCATAAACCAGGTTTTTTATTCTCTCTCCGTCCTTTGACTCGTTCTCAATCCTCTACCTAGAAGAACCACTTCACTGTGGTCACTGGGTGCCATGCTCCCTTGAGCATCCAAGAGCAAGGGGAGAGCACTATGTCGATGCCTTCGGATCCTTCAATCTTCTTCCGTTACTCGCTTTTCTCCATCAGACGATCTCAAATACCTCTGATAGCCACAACTTCCTTAACCGTAGAGTCACCATGCTTCTTATTTTTTAGGGGAGCAAACACATGGCTGTAGGATTCCTGAAACAACTCAAAAATCACCAATGACTAATGGTACGAGGCATCGATTCACCCGGGCGACTCGCCCAGTTACCAGAGCGAGTTTCACCAGAGTTCTATTCGCAAGAACTGGCCCAGATTTGCCTGGACGACCTTGCTCTGTGCTCTGCCCATCGGGTTGGGTTTTAAGGGGCCGAAACTCAACATCGAGAACATAAGACGTTAACTTTATCACTCCCTACGCATGCTTCCTAATCCAATAGAATTGCTAAAAAAAACCCAAGGCTATAGGTGGTTGATGAGGAAGATGATATTATTGGAAAAATCTAATGGTAGAGGATCGCAACGGAAGCGGTTTGCCGGTCGAAAGACCATTCATGGTGTGCATTACACAATCAAAAATTTCATTGAAGCTAATCTACATGTGTATGTACGTGATTGCATGTGAATCGAACACCCTATCGTCAATCTAGTGTTGCAAATATCTAGCATGCATACAATTCGAAAGTATGCTAGATCTACATGTTAGTGTATTGCATACCTTTCGTGCGAATCTTTTAACCGTGGATAATTATCTTCTTTGTCGATGGAGACGGAAGATTGTCTGCGAAGAAGCCGATGGTTTGCGGGAAGATGATGCCTTTTTTGTTCACCCTATCGCACACGATGCACGGCAAGTCAATCCCGAATCTCTAAGTATCTCCGAGGAACAACCTTTCTTCGTCTATGAAACACCATGCTAGAAAGACAAATTGAAGTCGCAAGCGAGGGAGACGAGAGAGAAGGAAAGGAGGGGTTGGGAAAGCTCACTATGGCCGACCCCCTCTTCCCCTCTACTCTTTTATAGGGTTGCATCCCTCTAGAATTAGGTTTCCTAGAAACTAGGGTCGGCCCCCTTTTCTCTCCCCATAGTCTCTATCTCTTCTTAACTTATAGGCTTGCAAAGACCTAGTCAAATCCCTAGGTTTATCCTCTATAGCCGGCCCCTATATTGGTGGCAGCAACCTCCTACAAACTAGGTGGCTAGCCTTGACTTGGTCTCCCAACACCTAGGGTCGGCCCCCTAGTGCATAGTGGCGTATGGTATTACCAAAACACCCCTATGTCACTAGTTGGTTGTCCAACGTGTGCGAGAAATTGCAAGAAACACATAAATGAAATGCACTAGTGATTTCACTATTCACCGGGGTGCCCTTAGTAAACGCATAAAGTGCCCCAAGTAAAATCAACTAGTCAACTCATAATATAATCTGGTGCATCGTACCCATGAGACAGAGTCCATTTATGGTAAGAGATAACTACATGTGTCTCTGTACTATTCTAGGGTTTTTCCTCACTACACACATATAGTTGAGAATCTACTGTGCACTAGTGTGAAGCATACACGGTGCGTAGGTTTGGACTTTTTGCTTCCTCTAACTGTGTCCTGTATTTCAAGGAGATGGTTCAAGGACCATACATAATGTGGATAAGATAGAATCTTCAGGGACCAGGGTTCATGGCTTTCAACTTAGACTCGATCGACAGACTACCCGAGTGTATCATCGACCCTCTGAGTCCGAGTTAACCTGTGTAGCCACCTAGAGTGCGATGCAGGCTGCACTCCAATTCCTCCGGACTTACTATGTTCTCCCTCATACCCTTCTTCTCCGCTTAGTAGTGGTAAACCCGTCGTCCCTCTATATAGTGCCATGACACGACTTGAGCGGTGGAGAATACCGTCAGACTCGAGTGCTCATATGACTCGGTTTCTTCCAGGTTGACTACGTACATCGTACCTCCGATTAGTCCGTCGAGTAACAGGATCCGATTAACAATCTAACTGATGACCACAAGTCTTGGGTTTAATACGACATAAGTCAGACCAAGGAACGCACCTCCCGTTAGGGGTGTGGATAACCTGTAGGAGTGGCACGCTGATGCGATGTCAGCCGGGTAACCCAGTACATCGTGGTTTTGGATACGCAACTGGACCCTCACACATTGGTGCGCCAAAGCACTACTCAACTTGTTGGCTCACCAGTCATGGTTTCTCAGGCTTTAGGATCGTTTTACCCTAAGCAGAAACACAGCTTACTGCACCGGTGTCTGTTTATCGATCTATGCACCGTGTTGGTTTTGTTCGCTACAGTCACTGTGTATGGTGATGACCATGGTGAAGACTGTTGTATTAGATGTGGTCTAGGGCATGTGAAATCTTGGTTGATTAATGTATGTACCTTGATGAACTTACCCGGGGCTGTAGCTTCGTCATGGGTTGGCCACGCGCGAAGCGGAGGAGCAAGCGAGAGCGAACTTACCTACCGGAGGGCCGCAAACTCATCGCGGGCAGGTCACGCTCTAAAGTAAAGAAGAGCGGACTTACCTACCATGGGGCCACAACTTCGTCGCGGGTAGGTCGCGCGCTAAAGTAAAGAAGAGCGGACTTACCTACCGGGGGGCCGTAACTTCGTCGCGGATAGGTCGCGCGCTAAAGTGAAGAAGAGCGAACTTACCTATCGAGGGCCGCAACTTCGTCGCGGGTAGGTCACACGCTAAAATGGAGGCAAGGGAGAGCCAAACTTTCCCCCCACACAAGGTCGGCCACGCATCAAGGCCGGGAGGGGGCCCCTGGTTGGCTGCGCATCAAGTTGGGAGAGGGGGGAGCCCAACTCCCTCCCCAGATGGTCGGCCGCACAACAAGGAAGGAGGGGGGAGTCCAACTCCCCCCCCCCAAGGTGGTCGGCCATGCATTAAAACGAAAAGGAGGGCGACAGTTGAACCCGAAAATCTCGGGCGCACAGCGGTTACAGGGTGCTGCCTACGCTCCCGAGATTTTCAGCCGAAATTACCGGGAGCCGATCGCGCGCCACATCCCCACTACCTCGACGGTTGAATACTCTGTGGAGGCACGTCGTCTACCCGTCCCGCACGGAGCGCTCCAACCGTCATCCTAACACTATAAAAGGGGACCTACCCCTTCAGTAGATGGGGACCAAATTCTGGAGGAGGTGCTGCCCAATTCTTTCCGGAACTTACAGAGCTAGAGAGATTGAGGTTACGGAGGTCGGTATCTAAACCAAAGTGGCAGTGGTCGGTATCTTAACCGAGATTGCAGTGGTCAGTCGGTATCTTGAGTGAAACTACAGAGGTCGGTATCTTGGGTGACCAGTCCTCAGGGTGTAATTGGGGTTAAGGTGAGAGATTGTAACTGTTATCGTTGTTTTAGTGCATTCTCGCCCCACCCGTGGTTTTTTTTCCCTTCGACGTTGAGAAGGGGTTTTTCCACGTAAATCTGGTTTTCTTTGTTTATTGGCTTGTTAGATTGTGCTTGCCACCTGAACTGCCCGGTTCAAGTAAAAATCCCCCATAATTAATAAATGAGTTGACATTTTGCTTTATGGTGTGTATATTTGTACATTTTTATGTACAGGACTGAAATAAGCCATGGCTACATAGTAGTCCATCTAAGTGGGAGACTCAGTAGATTGATCCTATGAGCCTAAATCGTTCACAACTCTGATTAAGGTTGGTCACCCTATCAGGTTAAGCTGTTGGAATGACAGAGCATGGGTTTCTCTACCATGGTCATTGCTAGGCACATTGTCTGTGGCCGAACAGAACCAACACGGTGCATAGATCAGTGAGCAGACTTCGGTGCACAAAGCCACGTTTCAGCTTAGGATAATCGGTCCTAAACCCTGAGGAACCGTGATTGGTGGACTACCCAGTTGCAGGTAACTTTGGTTCACCAACGTGTAAGGGATCTAACCACAACCCAATACCATGGTGTGCTGGGTTACTGGACTGGCATTGCATCGACACGTAACTCATGCAGGTCATTCATACCCCAATAGGGAGGTGCGTTCCTTGGTTTGATATACACCGTACTAAACCCAGGCCTGGTGGTCAACAATCGAGCTATTGACCGGATCCGGTTGCTTGGCCAAAGCGCCCGAAGGTGCGATGAGATGATCAACATGGAAGGAACCTAGTCAAATGGTCACTCGAGTCTAACGGTGCTCTCCACCACTTGAGTTGACACATGGAACCAAGTTGAGGGATATCGCATTAACAATACCAAGTAGAGAGCAGGCGTATGCGAGAGAGCGTATGTCTAGGGGGATTGGAGTGCAGCCTGCGTCGCACTCTGGGTGGCCACGCAGGTTAATCGGGTCTCGGAGGATTGACGGAGACACTTATGTAGTGTGTCGATTGGGCCCGATTGGAAGTCATGAACCCTAGTCCCTGAAGATTCCACCCTATCCACAATCATGTCAAGCCTTACTTTCTCCTAGTCTAACTATATAATTAGGGTTGAAGAAAAGATCTCATTACCACTCTGCGTTCCATGAGTGCATCGCACTGGAGCATGGAAGGTGCGCAGGGCTGAGTGCGTTCACTAAGGGTCAACCCCAGAGTGGTGTAAAGATGCGCGACCTCGCCTTAACATCATATATGGTCAGTTCTGTGTGTGCGCGTTTGCACTAGAACGCGAGATGGTAGTTTAGTGAATTTTACTTAAGGGCACCCCATATTTTACTGAGAGCACCCTAGTGAATAGTAAAATCACTATTAGATTTGGAAGATTTTTTTTTTTTTGAAGTAGATCGCACACCAACTCGATCCTCGGGATCGGATCCTTCCGCTGCGCCTCTGATTCCATCCCAACAAAGACTCTCATATACTATCACCCCAACATCTTAACATGATGAGGCGATCAACCTGATCATAGTTGCGAACTAATTTAGGCTACATGGGACCAATCTACTTAGTTTTTAACTCAGTGGACTACCAAGTAACCATGTCTCTCTGTTCTAATAAGAACACATAATAATATTATGTACCAATATACATCTCATGTAATAACATTGATCCTTTATTAATAGATCAAAAACCAGAGTTTTAGAAGCTTAGAACACACCAATTCTAACAGATATTGAATTGGATGTTCCTTTGAAATCGGTTAATTAGGAACCAAACTAAGTTAAATCTAAAGTAAGAAGAAGAATCAAGAGAGCAAAAAAAATAAATCCTATGAACTTGAGAAAATTTCATCGGAGTTTAAATGCAAGCCGATCAACACTTCAGTCATGCTAAACAAAAAACAAAGGTGAACAAATGATGGAAGCTGAATGAATTCACTATAATCCATTCGACTGATAGGAAGCCTTATGTTTTCCGACCGATGCATTTACCACACCACGTCAATCAGGAGCAACCAACAATCATGTCGGCTGAGAGCGACCGACACGGTATGCATATCGATATGTCTGGGATGCTACGGTGACACATCTATCATTATATTTTTTTTTATTAAGTTGGAAATGCTAGTAATTTGTGGGGTGCAAATACCAACACCCATAATCAATCAAGAGGGGGTCCCCATATGTGTAAGAGGGGGGGGGGGGGTCCCCATATGTGTCACTCACTCTCTCTGCTCAGATTCCATTCAAAGTGGGTTGAAAGCTCAATGTCATGAAGTCTAAAAGGACATGCCTCTTCGAAGATTGTAGGGCATCATAATTTCGATGTCTAGTTCCACGTGTCATGCTAGATGGCCATCTCACCATGATTGAGTGCGATTTTGATCACTAGTGTCGTAGGCTCAAATCAAACTATTACTGGTGATTTGACTGGCCAGACCAATGGGAACCATGATTACGTCCACCCTGGTTGAACAAAATCCTACTCCCTCTTTCAAAGAGAATGAATACATGGCCCCCTCCAATGTGCACAACTAAATCTCCACAACATTGCACCCAAAAGCCAAAAAAAAAAAAAAAAATCCATGTTTGCACAAAAATCATACCCCCTTTTTATTTTTCGAATACGGATAATAAATGAAGGAGAAAGAGGAAAACGACGATGAAGGAAGGAGGCCACAGAGGCGGTGATCTGCAAATATCTAACCCCGCTCCTCGGGTGCTACTTTGAAATGATATAAGGCACATACATTATTTTTTTTTCCCAAGTAATATGAATAAAATGATATAAATTTTGTTCTCCAATGATTTAGTGTGATCCACATCTATGTTATACAAAATCATCCGCAAAGATATATATCATTTTTAGCGATCCATTGTAAAAGCACCAATGTATTATTTGCTGAAGATTTTTTTTCTTTTCCCGATCTTATGCATACGCTAGTTGTGATTGTCCTTTGACTACACATACAAATGCGTATATGTCGTCCGCTGAAGCTGATCTTCAACATCCTACCAAAAAACAAGAGAAATGTTGTTTGAACAAGCCAGGCCCGCTATTGCTCCATGGGTATGGTTTGTCAATCGGATTGTCAAACCAGTTTGTTCAAATAGCGTGGAAAGTTGTCCCGTACCACAAGCGAGTGGGGCTGACGCAATTAGGGGTGTGTAGGATCCAAACCAAACCGACTAAACCGGCCAAACCAAACCAAACAGACCGATTTTGATAGGTTTCGACACACTCAATGAATCAGATTGGATTGGATTTTTTAAAAACCGACATGATTGGATCGGCTGACGGATTTGTAAATTTAAAACCGACCTAAACCGAACCGAACCAAACCGATATATGTATATACACATAGTATTTTATTAAATATATCATATGCCCTCGTATACGCTTGCTACTAACAATCTTTGCTATGTTGTAGGATGACTCAAAATCAATCATAAATCCTATTTAGACCTAATGATTTGATAATAATTATTATGTTTTAAGTTAAAATCAGATCCTAATAGAAGGGTGAAACCCCAATAAAAATATGAGCCAAAGTCCAAACCGATAATTTCAGTTCGGTTTGGATTGAATTGAAAATCCTCAACCTATGGGACGGCTTATTGGAAGAAACCGAACAGTAGGTAGGTCGTACAGAAATTATGCAGCAAGGCTCCCCGGCCTGTACCATAACGTTGCTGGCCTGATCCATCTGAACCGTCCGATGGAACTATGGAAGGCAACCGACAGGTGAATGGCGCTCACCTCACCCGGACATGACTTTAGATGCAATCAGTACAGCCACCTTACGGTACGGAACACCCTATTGCATCACTACTCTGACCGTACTGCTGCTACATTGCTTACGGCCCAAACGTGGTGGTCCACTCCTTCTATTAGAAAGAGTACAAGTATAATCTCCCTCTTTATCTATTTAATGAATGACATGGCACATCACGATTGGACCATAAACAAGTGTAACAAATTAATCGAATAACAAAAATACTCTGGTGTAGAAAACTTTCAACACAACTATTGTACCATAGACTGTGGGACTCGTTGCGGTTCAAGAGACATGGGGTACTAGGCATAGCACATGGGGTAGTGGCCCTCAGCACTCAGAGCATATAATATGTTCAAATAGCATTACTCAGAAAAGATATTGTGCGAAAAGTTGGGTTTGAATCCTCTTCTCTGATGATTTGGGGAGCTATAAGTGGAGATCCGATAATCAATGACCATAATCTATAGCCATGGGATGAACCCATGAGGGAATGCCATCACTCTAGGCTTTCGCCCACCAGCTGTCACCACCTTCTTGCCACTCTCCGTCACCGATTGTTCGTCGTCGTCCCGTCGGCCACCACATGCTGCAGGGGAGGGCGGTAGCAGGTGGTGACAGTAGGGATGGCAACGGTGTGGTTTCAGTGCGGTTTTAGAAAAAAATCGAAACCGCACCACAACACCGAACCGGTACACCGAAATCACACCGCACCGCGATGGTGTACCGTATGTAAAACCGAAACCGCACCATGCGGTGCAGTGCAGTGCACCACGGTTTAACATTATAATGGTTTAAACGGTGCGGTTTTAGGCAAAATTGAAACCACACCAAACCGCAACGGTTTTATATTTTGGCAAACCATGCGGTGCGGTTTTTTGCGGTTCTCGATTTTAAATCGCATCGTTGCCATCCCTAAATGGCAGGCTTGATGGCAGCGGGCGGCCGATGATCGGTGACAGCAGCCGGTGTCAACGGAAGGTGGTGGGTGGCGGCGGGGGGCCATAGATCCTGGCCATTGATTTTCGGATCGCCACTTGTTGTTTCCCAATTGGTCAGTGATCCAAGGGGAGACGATCATCATAGGAGAGGAGCCGAACCCGAAAAGTAGGGCTTTGTTGAGGATTTTATAATCCTCAATCAAATATTTTCTGTGGGCGGCTGCTTTCCAGTAACTTCGAGTCAAATCACTACTTGAGAGGGGACGAGGACTCATCAAGCTCCAATGAAAGGTCAAGATGGTAATTCCCAGTACCATGTCCGAAGTCCGAACCCAGAGGCACAAGTAAATCCCCGCCGTAACTCTCGGCCTCCGGTTGTCCGCTCCTCCCCTTCGGCCTTCGGAGCTTCAGCTGCCAGCCCACAACTCTCTCTCTCTCTCTCTCTCTCTCTCTCTCTCTCTCTCTCTCTCTCTCTCCTCCCCTGTTCTTCAGGTTCAAGCAAAGGCATCGGATCCAGAGCGAGAAACGACCACCGTTCTCTTTCTCTCAATGATCATGCAGATCGGGGGGGCTCTGTTCGCCCCTCTCCGTCTCTTCTGCTGATCTGCTCCTCTCCCCCGTCCCAAATCCCGGAGAGGGAGAGGCAAGGATGAGCCTCTCGATCACGGTGATGACCTTCAACCTCCACGAAGGGGGTCAGCCGCCCGACGGCCCCAACTCGTGGGAGAAGCGCCGGGAGCTCTGCGTCAGCGTCGTCACCAGCTACTCCCCCACCATCCTCTGCACTCAGCAAGGTCCCCCCACCCTTTCCTCTCTCCATCCATCCCCCACCCGACCCAGATCCCCGATTTCCTTCAAGATTATGATTCTGGGTTCGTCTTGATGCTCTCTCTGCTTGCAGGCCTCAAGTCGCAGTTGGAGTTCCTCCAGCAGTGCTTACCAGGTGGTGGTACCAACCTCTTCGGCCCTCGTTCGATTCTGCAATCTGTTTAACGGTCGACCCTTTTCGATTCCTCAGGCTACGACCAATTTGGGGTTTCGAGGAAAGGAGCGCAGGACGCCTCGGACGAGCATTGCACCATCTTCTACGACAAGGACAAGGTATTGGGTCTTAATCTTTCTCCCAGCCGCCGCCATGCCGACTGTCGCTGTTGAGGGATCTAAGCTATTATTGGATCCGATGAAGGTGGAGCTGCTCGAAGGTGGTACATTTTGGTTGTCGGAGTCGCCCTCTGTTCCGGGAAGCACGTCGTGGGGGTCCACGGTGCCGTGCATTGCGACATGGGCGATATCCTTTGATGCCATCGGATTTCATGTTTTTGATGTTCGATTTTGGTATCTTATTTATGCGCCACCGGCCGGCATCGTTCGTCGATTGTTGCCTTGACATGGTTTCCTTCCACACATTTCAACTCAAGAGAGTTGAGCCGCCGGGTTTCAGCTTCCAGATTGTGAACACAAACCTGGATGAATTCAGCCCTCGCGCGCGGAGGCGGAGCGCCCTGCTCACTTGGCAGCACATAGCATCGTTACCTCCTAGCTTGCCGGTTGTGTACTGCGGAGGGTTCAACACTCAGAAGGAATCGACAACGGGGCGTTTCTTGCTTGGAAGATCTAGGTATATCCTGATGCGTTCAGTACTTTCATCCTGTGTGTGACAGTGCCAGCTTGTTGCTATGCTTTTTCAGTAGTTATTCATGCTTGCCAGCCTTTGTTGGTGCTCTCATACAATTTTGGTTAACTAGCTTAGAGGTGGATCCAACGTGCGCAAGTTATGTTTCCACTTGAAAATTTTCCGGGCATTAATTCTATCGTTTACTAGATAGACCCATTTGTGAGGAGTGGATATTCCTCAATGTCTTCTTCACGTAACTGTATGGATGAAATGGTAATCCTCATCTGCAACCCATTAAATGAAAGGCTGAATATATTGTTTGGAGTTGAAAATGCAGTTGCTTATAAACTGTTTCTAACATTGCTAATTAGAAACTTAGATATGTGAAATATTAGAAACTTAGATATATATGTCAATCAATGGGGAGAAGAAATGGCATTAACTATGATTCCAGACTCGGGATTTTTTTTATTAGTTTGAAGCACAAATGAACATTATCATATTCATAACATACTCGAAAGTCCATCTATATTGAAGTATTACATGTGTGAAATTTGTGATGCTTCGACGATATGCTTATAGTCTTGGAGACTCAGAATTTGACTAAGTCTGGACGACTACAAATTTCACATATCTTAGAGCTTCTAGGATCTCATTAGGCAGTCCACCACTTCTTATAGCTTCGATCCATCAAACTTCTGATTCTGCACTCCCACATTTTTCTACAAGGAAGCCAGGGATGCCACCAAATAATCTCTTTCACAAACTCTTATTTGAGCCGACATTTCTTATTAGTTACGTATAAAAGCAATATAGTCCGGATTTGGAAAAATTTCCTGCGATGATTTTCATTATCCAAAATGTGTAGGCCTAAGTGAGAAAGGAGACTTCTTTGCGCCAGGAACGTGATGATGATTTCAGACTCTTCTCCAGCCGGGTTTTAAGGGTAGAAAACTGATAGCTATCGTCTTTCGGGTAGTCCTTTGCTCTGAATATTTTCTTTTGCAAAATTCCTCCAATGCGTTGTTCGGGTTGCTGGCTACCCTCAGCTACATGAGCTGTCACAAAAGCTCGAGCTAGATAATCCGAGTTCATTAAAACTGGGGACTCCGTCAATTAAATACAGTGGATAAGAAAATTCAGATATATAACAAGAGGTAAGCAGAAGCTTGAACAGTAGGGACAAATTCTCATATAGGTTCTCTCATTCTTTTCCCGGTAGGAAAGCTATGAGTTGAAGTAAATATTAACTTGTACATTCATTAGTACCTTTTTTATAGCACGGAGGTGGAAATCTTGCATCATACATTGCTTTTTTACGTAATTAATAAAAAATGCTGGCTCAAATCCGAGTTTGTGAAGGAGGTTGTTTGGCAGCATCCTTGGCTTCCTTGTAGAAAAATGTGGGAGTGCAAAATCAGAAGTTCAGCGGATTGAAGCTCTAAGAAGTGGTGGGACTGCTGAATGAGATCATGTGAAATTTGTAGTCTTTTGGAGATTTCGTTTGGGCATGTCAATGCTAACGCATGGCTGGTGCCATACTGCCATTCAAACCTTGTGTGCTCTCACTTCTGGAGACACCTCCAGAGAAATGCAGGTAGTCTATTCAAATATCTGCTTGCATTAGATGGGGTTATTTGCCCTTTGTAACACAAGAATATGATTCTAGGCACGATAAGAGGAGTGTTGAATTTCAGTTTTATGATTTTCACGAGCACAAAACGAAACATTTAATATTCAATAAGATATCGGAAAAAATAGAGGAGTGTTGAATTTCAGTTTTTTGATTTTCAGTTGATTATTCATTTACAACTATTCTAGATTGATAAAGCATTTAATATTCAATAAGATATCTGAAAAAATAAGGGGCATATTGCAAACAATCCTTTTTAAGGGTTTCATTTTAGGATAGGTCCCGATAATCTTTTCCTCTAAGTCTAGGTCCACATTTCAGCATATTAATTGTAACGGCTCTTTTGGTTAATAAAAGACTACAATAGCCATGGTTAAGTTGTCAAATTTACCAAACTGCCATTGTCTATATGATTCACCTGATCCCTATGAAACGAACAGTTTCGAGACCTAGTGTGGGACCACTACAACTGCTACAGTGATTTCACTGTAGTTGTTACAGTAATTTCATTGTAGCAGCTATAGTGATTTCGTCGTGGCTGCTAAAAACACATTGCTACAGTGAAATCACTGTAGCAATAATACTCACACTGTAGCAGCTATAATGATTCCATCGTTGCTGCTAAAAAACATGTTGCTACAGTGAAATCACTGTAGCAATAGTACTCAATTTTGTAGTAATAGTACTCACACTGTAGCAAGTATAATAAAATCATGGTTGTAGCTATAGGGATTTCACCGTGGTTGCTAAAAACACGTTGCTACAGTGAAAATCATTGTAGCAAAGTACTCAATTTGATAGCAATAGTACTCATTCAATGGAGTATTATTTGTATATATTTTAGTACCTTTGCTATAGTGAAATCATTGTAACAGCTATAATGACTTTGTCGAGGCTGCTAAAAATACTTTGCTACAGTGAAATCACTGTAGCAATAGTACTCAATTATAGTCGTAATAATACTCAATTCAATTGAGTATTATTAGCTTAAAACTAAGTACTTTATTATAGTGATTCACTGTAAGGAAGCCTTTTTAGCCGCCACGGTGGATTTCACTGTAGCAACCCGTGTATGATACTCAAATATACAAAATAATCCTCAATTCAATTGAATATTATTTGCATAAAATTGAGTTTGATACAGTGAATTTACTGTAGAAAAATATTTTCTTACATCCACGGCAAAATTACGGGTTGCTATAGTGATTTCACTGGAGTTGCTATAGTGAAATCACTATAGCAACCCATGCCACTATTCCCGTTAAAAAAAAACTGTCCCTATATCATCTACTGTTATTTAATTTAGGAGGATCCCATGGGTATTTTTGGTATTTAAAAAAAACCTCATTCAAAACGGTTGGAGAATGATCTGTTACATGCAACACCCACAGGAGGGGATCACCCTTTAAATTGTTTTTATTCCATGGACCTATGCTTAGTTGAAACTATTTTTTGTCCTACACCTTTCCGTGATGCTATATAGTGGACATGTACTTCATTTTCCCAAAAAATAATAGACGAATTATGTAGTTTAAAAACAAAATAATTTTGTGCTACATGCTTCATAAAGGTTAAATTGATAGAATGTTTTAGTAAGACTACATATATCATATTTATATGGTCAAGAAGTACCAAGTAGTAAGTGAATAATGTGATTTAAACCATGTGCTATACGACTTGTGTCGAAGTATGAGCTGTAATTCTCTCATTGTTGTCACAACACATCTACTAGTGGACTATATAAATACTATGATATACCACCTATGGTGGATTCATGTGGTTGGAACTTGTCAGGGGGCACCATTCTTGGGCTAAGCGCCATCTTTCAGCCCAAAACTCGAAAGAGTCATTCAAATTATATAAAGCTCATCCAAATTCTTATTTTTTTTTATGGTTAGGTATGTGGATTTGGATTAGGCCAAAGCTCAAACTATTTTGTGCGAATCCTCAACCATGCTATAAAAAAAAGTAGTAATGAATGAACAAGTCAGCATTTGCCTCAACTCATACCAGGCATTCATTGGCCTCGAACTCGACAACGACATGAAGCTTCGAGGAGAATATATGGTCAACAAAGAAGTCCTTATACCATGTCATGCACGAGCATTGTAGTTATTCAACACCATTGATGCAGTCACCATGCAACATGTCCCCATGTGTTCAACCGGCAAGCAGATGCGCTGACAAACCTGGCCGCCACACTTACCTTTCTAGAGAATACGCATCTGGTCATCCCTATTTGCCGCTGATGGGTGATCACTTCCAATGTTCTAAAAATTGCAAGGTGCTAGTCGGGAAGTGGGGGGCCTTCTAGTGCCTAGGCGACACCTAGGCGTTTGACTTTTTAATTATTATTTTGATATAATATATAATATATATTTTTTTAAATTACTATAAATTCAAGATTATCCCAACCATTATTTTAAAGAACATGTATCATTTACTATCATAATATCCATGATGTTAGTACAATCTAAACCATAGATTCAAGATTATTAATAATAGAATAGCATCTATACATGTTCTAGCACCTAGGTCTGCCTAGGTGGCCGCTTGCCCCACTTAGCCCCACCTAGCTCCTGGGCCGCTTTTCTGCACTGCCTAGGGGCTAGGCTGGGCTCATTGTTTGAGATATGGTTCTTTATTTTCTTTAAGCAGTCTTTACTTATTTTGTCATCTTGTGCATATCCACATAAGCAATTCGGGCTATTGCACTTGAGTAATAGTTCGGACCATTCATCATTATTGTGTGTTTACCCAAAAAAATAAAAATTCATCATTGTTATGTGATTGAGGACTTCCTAAATGTCGCTCACCTTTATACTAATCTCTTCAAATGTTCATCATTAGATAGAATTAATTTAGATTGAACGCACTAGCAATAACATGAGTTCTTACTTTCTGAATATCCACAAACTGTCATTTTCTTGTTTCAGGGAGATAAAATGTATTTTTTGGTAGTTCTAACACAATTGTTGTCATTTCTCGTGTCATTCAAGTGGAAATCTGCACAATACATGTTAGTTACAAATGCCTGATTAATTTTTCTTATCCCAACCCCATCATAATGACTCCTTCATAACATTTCCATGAGAGTTTAGCCTAGCATGATTCATTCATGATCTTGAAATATTGGTTTTTTATTGTCCATTTAACATTGTCCCTTTTTCAACATATGGGCTATATATCTCCACTGAGTGAAAAGTTGAAGCCCCATGATGAACTTGGTTTCCATTTTGTGGGTGTAGCACAGTCTATTTATTTTCTACTATTCTGTAACATAAGGTCTGTCAATATGTTTTTTATGGAGTTGTAATTCGTGCTTTTACTTTGTTCGAAATGCCCCATACTCCAATCGGCTATCTTTATGATCTCACCAAGTTGGACCTTAAATCTTTTGAATCTATACGAGGTTCCCATCTGTTTTGCAAACTTGGTTCTATATATGGTTTGAGAGATGGAATGGTTAGTTTCTGATATGATGAAACTTTTAGTTGTGCTTTTGAAGCATCTTTAAGTGATGTCTTAACTTGGTAGAATGGCATGGATTGAATGCAGAGTTCTATAACCAAGGACACTAGCACATAATATAAAGCGCAATACCTAATAAGAGAAAAGTGCGCGCGCGAACACACTCACACGCACACACACACAAGTACACAACAACAATATAGAGAGAGCGGGCTACAGCTAGCTTAGCCTATCCAGTATCCGTTCCAAAAAGAGCTTGTGTTGCTGCTTTTCCTCTCTCTGTATAAAGTTAGTCAGTCCCATTGAAGATTATGTGCAAGGATCGTTTCGCTGGAATACTTGCTTGAATGTAGCTAGTAGCTTCTCTCCAAAATAGGAATTTTGTCGCTTGTTACAGTATGACTATATCAAATTCAGAAGTCGAAAGCAGTTCATCGCTTGTGGGAGCTTGCTGATGTGAGGAAGTCATAATCTATCTATAGGATTGTCAATTTGTCTATCTGTCTGGTGAACAGAGAATGGAAGAGATCACATACACACATGCAAAGGACTACCCTAACATATAAATTAAGCACTTAACTAAACACTAAACTCACTAATCAATAGTTTGAGCGACAGGAAAATTGTGTGGTATGGCACTTCATAAAGAAGTCAACAATATGCTTATGTCAAATAATGGATATTGGAAAACAACCTATGTGTCTGTGAAAATTCAATTGCCTATCAGAGAGTTTATAAAGAAAATGCTTGCGTGTGATTGTAGTAGCCATGTGTTCCATCAAAAATTTCTTTTAATGCTAGAGAGGAAAGACAATATCTTGTCTCTTGATTCTCTCAAGAGTTAAAGATTACCTAGGAATATGCAGAAGTCGATAATGGAATGACACATTATGATCATAACCCAATCAACATAGGCAAGGATATGAATATTGAAGGAAGAGGGAAAAATTGAAAAAGAAAGGAGCACTGCTAGAGCTATAGGGAAAATAGAAAAACAACATTGTTAGGAAATCATGGAATTTGGATCACATGTGGAGATGTTTTTTTTTTATAAAACATGTGGAATGTGTTGGGACTTGGGAGGCAAGTTTTTTAAACTATACACCGTGACAATCAAGAATAAAAAAAAACAAATGAAGAAGCAAACCACGAGTGATTATCCTATGATGAACTAACTTAAACCTGGTGGGAGGAGCTTGTATAAAACTATGATAGATGTAGGGTCACCAAAGAGTAATCCTTCCCCAGATGTAGAAGTAGGGCCACCAAGAGATTACTCTTTCCATTAGTAAAAGTGTAACAATACATTTCAGTGGCAATCCAAAGGAATATGGAGCCTTAAAGTGCAGTTTTTTCTTTCATTTGTATTTGGATAACTAGAGTCATCCATTCTTTCGATCTAAACAAGAAAGTCCGGCATCAGTCTTGATTCACCGTAGGACTTTATTGCCCTCCAATTGACTCATCAACGTATTGTTCAACTCTCTTGAACAATACCTTGATGAGTCAATTGGAGGGCAATAAAGTCCTACGGTTCCACCTTAGAACTTAAAAGTAAAGGCTGGACCACTTAAAAGTGGCAGACCGTGTGGGGCGTGAGTTGAGAAATATATCCCATGGGATTTGATCGCATGGAGACGGCTTTCCGTCCTTTCGAACTTCATGAAATGTCCCCTCCCCTCTTACTACCATGTTGTCTCTCTTAGTTGATCATTTCTTTCTTTTATTGGGATTACATGACCACGGACAAAGAAAATAAATGGCTGATAGTTTTTCTTATATAGGGAAGGTGCATTTGAAAGAAGGGCGATGAAGTATATAATGATTATTGACACCATGAGTGTGCTGTCTTAATTTTGTTCTCTTCTTCTCTTTGGTCCTCTTTCTTCTTTTCTTCAATTAATTCTGTTTACTCGATCTACTGTGATACTGTTTCTTGCTTGTTTTTTTGTACTCTCCATATCCCATAATTGATCTATTTGTTCTTATTATGCTGTTTAGATCAGATATAGCTGAGATATAATAAGGTTTAATTTTGAGTCAGAGTGCAATATTCTTTATAGGTTCGAAAGAATTGCTGACTTGGACTAAAATTATTGATTTATGCACCTAATGTTACAGAATATGCTTCTTTATCCTTATTTCTTTCTACCATTTCTTTGACTAAATCTGCAACTAGCAAACTCAAGCATTCTTTTGACTTACTGGAGAAGCTTGAACAATCACGAATGGAAGATCCTTCACCAGTACCACCACATCACCTGCAAAAATAGATGGAATTTGTGAGGAACTCAAAACACCAAAAGAACTTACTAAGCAAGAACATTGAAGATAGACCTGCCTAATCCATTGCCTCACTAAATTTTTTCCGCCCCAACAATTATGTCGAAGCCTACATTCAAATGTTTATGATAAAAGAGGTTGAACCCAAGATGAAGATCGATAAAGAATTGGATAGGATAAAACAACATCATCATACCACCATCACATTCTGAGGAAACTTTGTTAGATTGTAATAGATGGGATTGCACAGAAAATTTCACTACGACAAAGATAGTGAAACTAAACTTGAAGGTGGAACAAAAGAAAGCACCTTATTGGTTTGCTTAGGTTCTCAATTGCGATCTTTCATTGTTTGTTATCCATTGTTGAGAATCTTTATCTATTGGCAAGTACAAGGACCAAGTGCTCTACGATGTGATACAAATAGTTTCATATCCACTTTTGATGAGGCCTTGGTTGTTAAATCATAATGTGAAGTACACTTCTAAATATGACCTCTCTTTTATCACGACGATATCAAAACTAATCATGTTTCTAAATTCTAAAAAATGCTCATAGAGCACAGACCAAAAATCCAAAACTTACCTTATTAGATCAAGTTGGCTTTCAACCCCTTTTGCCTCTGTTGAGGGTGATTAGAGTTTTGTGGGTCTCGACCCTCCCGGGCGTCGGTAGGGGGGGGGGGGGGGGGTTGGGTTTCCGGCGGATCCGTCCCCTCCTCTCCGATAGACCTTGATTCCCTCCCCTCCTCTCGTTTTTGGTGGCTTTTATGTGGGGATTTTTGTCCGTTGGTGTTATATATCCTTCACCTCTTCTGATTTTGGGGTTTTATTGGGGTCGCCTTCCTAGCGCCGATTGCTCTCTGCTCCGGCGGTGCCCCCTCTCCGGCGTGGTGCGGCGACTCAGTTCAATCAATGCGGAGGCCTTTGAATATGTCTTGGACCTTGCCTTGGCTCGATGTGGCAGTTCCTGGTCTCAGTGCGGTGCGGTAGATCCTGCTCGGCTCAACGGGGTGGTTTGGGTGTGCTGGACGACGGGTCCTTCCTGGCTTCCCGCGATGGGTGGCCTCTTCCTTGGCTAGTCCCTACCAGCTTCCCATGGGTGGCATGGCCCCTTGCCTAACTCGGTGTGGTCGCTTTCTGTTTTTCTTTCTCTTTTATGGAATGGTTGTAAGGGCGTGTTACCTTCTCCTCCTTTTGTCAGTGTGGCGGCTTGGTTTCTTGCCACGGTGGTGGTGATTCAATGTTGCTTTCGTTGGGCTGTGGCGCCGCCTGAGGTCTGCTTCTGACCTCCCTTTGTATTACCCAAAAAAAAAAAAAAATCAAGACTTATGGAATGATGCATAAGCTTCCAATGAGTAGTTCATTTCCATCCAGAGGCATCTTTAATCCTAAGTTCCTAACCATGATGCCTTGAAGGTACCCTAACAATAGTCATAACCATCAAGCCATGTCTCGTCTATTTGGGTTTGGCTTTATGAATCATTATTCGCCATTGATTATTTTGGCTTGAAAGTAACAAGTCTAAATCTTCAGCTTGAGTATAAATTAAGCAAGAGAAAGAATTGACACATCGGGCAAACATGGCTAACAAGTCGCACTAGGAACATGCCGGGAAGCCGTGGTAACAATTCGAATCATGATTTGGCTTTGATGGCCAAATTTCTCCTTTATTTTGATGTGAAAACTTACTTTTAATAAAAAAAAAATTGTGTGTGTGGGTGGTTGCAAAATAATCAAATGGGGACTATGATTGGAGGTTAGTGGGAGTTATTACAACTTAGATTAGACTCTATCTAGTCAATCAGATGGGCTACAAAGGCTTATATTAACATGCCATGTCATCACTTGAAGAATAAAGGTTGATCCACGGGGGGGGGGGGGGGGGGGGGCACAAATGGGCTGTTTCTTAGATCCCCAAGGATGTTTGGTTACCGGGAAAGTTATTCAAGAAAAGAATTCATTGAGAAAATAGGGAGTTGATCATGTGGACCATAGGAAACACGATGAAGGAATAAACAGAATATAGACACTGCTATTGGTGCTTTTGTCTCCTGTTTCTCTTCTTCCTCCCATTTCTCCTTTCTTTTGTCAATTTCTATTTAGTATGTTTTTTTGACCTACCTTAATACTATTTATTGCTAGTTTTGTCATCCAAAGATTATAGTTATCTATTTGTCCCTAATGTGTTGTTTAGTTTCTAAGATCTAGTATGACGCTATTTGTTACGAAGAGTGATTGGATGCTTTATTTGATTATGATCTATATTGTGCTCTAAGAGCATCCGACGAATATGACAGGCAAGTAAGATTGGAACCTTGGTCTATCTTGTGCTCTAAGAGCATCTTCAGGAGGCTCCCTAATCGGCTCCCTTCTCCAGACTCCAGAGTAGGGAGGGGGATAGTGAAAATAGTGCTCCAAGGGGCCATCTAGTCGGCTCCCTAGAGGGAATCATTACTTGGATCGGTACATCTGGTGAGCAAGTATCGCTCACTATTTTCGTTGGGCCCAATCTATATGTTGCATTTTAAAAAAATATGACCAGTGACATCACCTGATTTCCAGCATCTGGTGACCGTTGTCTTAAAAAAATGATAAAAATAATAATAGGGAAATAATATGGAGGCCCTTGAAGTTGGTTTCAAAAAGTGACTATTTTTTATGTATGCCTCTCTTTCCTTAAATAGGGAAATAATAGGGAGTCCCTTGGAGATACTAGTGCTCTAACCTTTTGAAAGTCTTAGAGGCTTATTGCATCATCTTGGGGAAGAAGGTGAATATTCCTAAGCCTTAAATTATATTGTATCCGAAACAATAATTGTATGACTTTCTCATGATGGCATACTGATATTAGAGCATCTAAATACTTTTAACAAGATCATTGTTGGTCTTCTAAGCTTCGATGTAAGTTGAAGAAGATAATAAATCATTTGTTCTTCATACATCTCTTCGAGAATATTTTGAGGATGATGATACATCTCTTCGAGAATATTTTGAGGATGATGAAGGTTATTATGACAACTATCTTATTGAACGAGATTAGTAGAAACTATATCATAGGGATGAGGGTTAAGATTTATTCAAAAGATATAAGAAAATAATGTAAGTTTCAGTCAAAGTCCAAGGTAAGGTTCAATGTTGTAAGTGCAAGGAGTATGATAACATCATGAGAAAATATCCATATAGCAGCAGTAATAAAGAATATTGGTGTAAACATGTCTTGATAATCTGCAAAGTATTGGCACTTCATGAGAAAATATCCATGTAGTACTGGTTCAATTCTTTTGTGACCAAAAGGGAAGATAGTATTGTTTATGTAATAATTTAGGATGAGAGGTTATTGTTATTGGAACAGTCATAATATAGATATTTGATGGAGCAATGTGTACTCTAAATGATGTACGAAAGATACACAGGGATATGCTATCATTCACTCTTCTGGACTCTAAATGCACTATTATTCAACAAGACGTGGAGTTAGAATGTGACATTAGGCATCGTGATCCTAATAAAAGAAGAGAATTGTGGAAGTTTATATAGATCAGTTAACAATATTATTGTAGGTGATCATGGGTGGAACTATATGGGGCCACTTTGTCTATAGGATTGCCAATCACGTGTATTTTGGTACATATTATACACTGCTGAGTACACATTGCTCCATCAATTTTATTCTAAATGTCCCAATAGCAGTAATCTCGTATACTGAATTATTACCTAAATAACAATATCTTTCTTTTGGTTTTAAAGGAATTGAACCAGTGTTACATAGAGCAAATATGGTCAAATTGACCTGAATATATAATGTACTCGTCAGAAGAAGTATCAATGCTTTGAAGACTGCCAGAATATGTTTATCATCAATATTCTTTATTACTGTTGTTACAAGGATATTTTCTCATATTGTTATTGTTGGGGGATATTTTTCGCTAGTCTGAACGGTTACCCTGCACAGAAAAAGCATAAGAACGGCTGGCTCCCTCTGGAGCGCAGACCCTCCAACGCTCAAGTCAGAACAGGTACAAACAGGGGAGTGCTGTAGTAGTTGGAAAGTGTTAGGGTTTTGGGTTTCGAACCTGTACTTTGGAGCCGGGGGTGGTACCTTTATAGCCTTTTGCAGCCCGTCAGAGCCTGACACATGGCGGCTTCTTCCCGCACCTTCTATGCCTCCATATGCCAGCCCACATGGGCTCTGACGGCCTTTGTCGTCTAGCCTGCAAGGCGGTGGAAAAGGGGGGCGCACCGGTCTTGTCATTGCTAGGTGATGGTTCTGGAAAGTTCAAGTCTGGGAGGTCCCAGACCGACTTTGCCAGTTTGCCGGCTTCCGTGGACTGCAATCGTCCACGTAGCTCCATGGGGGTAATGACACCTGTTGATTTGGCACCGCCTTACTGTAGGTGACCTCCTTGGACAAAGGGCGCGAGCTCCTCGGCTGTTTTGCCTGATCAAGCTAGCTCCTGAGCGAGCTGTGGGTGTCGTGCCTTAGCGAGCTCCTGAGTGAGTTGTGGGTATCGGGCCTTGGCGAGCTCCTGAGCGAGCTGTGGGTGTTCGGCCTTGGCGGACTCCTGAGCGAGCTGTGGGTGTTCGTAGATATCATTCTAAGCTTCCTATTAACAAAATGGGCGATCTCTCCACGTGTGAGCTAGTCGCCGGACGGGCTGTGAGCACCAGCCACTGGGCGACCTCTACCACGTGCGAGTTGGTCGCATGCGGTCAGGGTCGACCCTGGGCAGGCTGTAAGCCATGGCCGCAGGCGGTCTCTGTCCAAGAGACGCAACGATCCGCTACTGCAAATGCCGGGCGGGCTACGAGCATCGGCCACTGGGCGACCTCTACCACGTGCGAGCTGGTCGCATGTAGTCAGGGTCAGCCCTGGGCGGTCTGTAAGCCACGGCCACAGGCGGCCTCACGTAGAGAGCATAGACTTGCAGTACCTTACAAATGAGGTTTCGAGGAAGATGTTCTGTCCAAGAAACGCAGCTCTCTGTTACTGCAAGCGCCGAGTAGGCTGTGAGCACCAGCCGCTGTGCGACCTCCTCCGCTTGCGAGCTAGTCGCATGCGGCCAGGGTCAACTCCGGGCGGGCTGTTAGCGCCAGCCATAGGCGGCCTCGCGTAGAGACTAGGGGTGCAACTTGTGTCGGGTAAAACCGAGAACCGACCCAACCCGACCTAAATGGGTCGGGTTGGTTCGGGTATTTTGACTAAATGGGTTGGTTTGGTTCTAAGTTTTATGGATCTGACTAAATACGGGTCGGTTCCGGGTTGAGGCTCGGATAGACCCGACCCAACCCGAGAACCGAACTCATATATATTAGTCCACATATATATGTCACGGGTTTGGACTTTTGGGCTCCATCACATTAGCACCCAAGTAAATGTTATTTGTTTGCTAACGTTGAACCAACTACCAAGAGAATTCAACGGGTGGCTAAAACCTAAAGCCCAACATGGACCTTTAGTTTGCTAGTAAATAACCGATAACCATTAATTTTTTAGACCAACTCCCAACCCGAGAACCGATCCGAACCAACCCGACCTTAGTATGGATTGGGTTGGTTCGGGTCTATACCCAAGTCGGGTTGGTTCGGGTTTCAATATGGTAGAACCGAACTAGTTCGGTTCGGTTCCGGGTTGGCTCAAACCCGAACCAACCCGACCCGAGTTGCACCTCTAGTAGAGACCCCGGGCGGGCTGTTAGCGCCAGCCACAGGCGGCCTCGCATAGAGACTCCGGGCGGGCTGTGAGCCACGGCCACGGGTGTTTCTTCTCTCTTTGTGTCCTATTTAAATTGCCTCCCGCTACTGCCACGTGGACAATAAACTGGTGAGAATTTTTGCCACGTGGCTAAGCATAGCCCGCTCGCTCAGGAGTCTAACAAGGTTGTCCCACTCCAGATCGCGCTCCCGACTAGCGGATAGCCGACGAGCCGATTTGTGAGCTTGACTTTTGAGGAATTGGTTGTTAGAAGATCTGGTTGCTTCCTCTAGAGCCGTGGGCGAATTCCTTCGTATGCGAGTTAATCGTATGCAGTCGGGATCAGCTCCGGGTGGGCTATTGGCACCAGCTGCAGATGATCTTGTGCCGAGGGTTATGGCTCCAACCACAGACAATCTTGCGTCGAGAGTTTTGACTCGCAGTGCCTCATGAGTGAGACCTCGAGGACGATGCTGCTTTGTCCAAGGGACGCAGCTATCCGTTACAACAAGCGTCGGGCAGACCGTGAGCACCAGCCGCGGGCGACCTCCTTATGCGAGCTAGTCACACGCAGTCGGGGTCTACTCCGGGCGGGCTGTTGGCACCAGCCACAGGCGACCTTGCACCCAGAGTTTTGACTCGCAGTGCCTCATGAATGAGACCTCGAGGATGATGCTGCTTTGTCCAAGAGACGCAGCATCCGTTATAACAAGCATCGGGCGGGCTGTGAGCACCAGCCGTGGGCGACCTTCCTGTGCGAGCTAGTCGCACGCGGTCGGGGTCCACTCCGGGCGGACTGTTGGCACCAGCCATAGGCGACCTAGCACCGAGAGTTTTGACTCGCAGTGCCTCATGAGTGAGACCTTGAGGACGATGCTGCTTTGTCCAAGAGACGTAGCTATCCGTTGCTACAAGCGCTGGGCGGGCCGTGAGCACTATCCGTGGGCGACCTCCTTCCTGTGCGAGCTATTCGCACGCAGTCGAGGTCCACTCCGGGTGGGCTATGGGCACCAACCACAGGCGACCTTGCGCCGAGAGTTTTTGACTCACAGTGCTTCATAAGTGAGACCTCAAGGACGATGCTGCTTTGTCCAAAGGACGCAACTATCCGTTACAACAAGCGCCGGGCGGGCCGTGAGCACCAGCCGCGGGCGATCTCCTTCCTGTGCAAGATAATCTCGATGGTCAGGGCGGGCTCCCTGGAAATATTCTTTAAACTCCAAGACCTGCTCAGGCCACCAAGTTACTTGCTCAAAAATCGGGGTTGGCCTCGAGTCTCGTACCCTCTGGAGGGGTAGTTCCTGTTTTGATTACTGAAGGTCACCATGGGCGTGCCCCGAAGCAGGGGCGACCTCCCTGGGGGCTCCTGCTGTCTCGTCGTGCTGTTCTTCTTTCTCCTTCTCTGTCTCCAAGCGGGATGACGATCTCGACTTGGAGTGGGTTATGTGGGGTGCCACACGCTTGATTCGCGCACATGACGATCTAACTTCCGCCAGATTCTCTCCGTCTGCCTGTGATGTCACCAGGTCGCTCAATGAGCTAAGCTGTATGGCATCAGGCCGCGTAATGTATTTACGTCGCGTCTGCCTGTGATGTCACCAGGTCGCTCAACGAGCAAAACTGCGTGGCAATCAGGCCGCGTAAGCTGCTTCCGCCGTGTCTGCCCGTGATGTCACCAGGTCGCTCAATGAGCAAAACTGCGTGGCAATCAGGCCGCGTAAGGTTCTTCCGCCGCGTCTGCCCGTGATGTCACCAGGTCGCTCAACGAGCTAAGCTACGTGGCATCAGGCCTCGTAAGGTGCTTCCGTCGCATTTGCTCGTGATGTCACCAGGTCTCTCAACGAGCTAAAGTGCGTGGCATCAGGCCGCGTAAGATGTCTCTGCCGTGTCTGCCCGTGATGTCACCAGGTCGCTCAATGAGCTAAGTTACATGGCATCAGGCTGCGTGTGTGATTTCCCCGACGATCCGAGGACCATACCCCGGACGAGGTAGCTAAATCGATAAAAGATAAACGACATTGCAAAAAGATCGATATGCATGAAAATTCGACATGTGCGAAATAGTGGGGTCCTATAGCTCGACAAAAATACAAATCGATAGAAATTGAACCAAAACAGAGTGTAAGGGCCAAGTTCAACGAGCAATGAAAGAATCAAAAGCTAGCTACCCCCTGTCCGGTTAAGGATCCTCAAAACCCCGGTTTTGCTTATGCGGACAGTGGCCTTGCCTCTAGCCTTCGACGTTAGTGACTTGCGACCTCATCAAGTTGTCTAGCTTCGAGGGATTACCAAGAGATTTTCAGATCGCCTAAATGGGTGGTCACCCATTCAGGTCCCCTTAGATCACCCCAGGGTGCTTTCTTTCATGGCATGTGAATGCGAAGGACCCCGGTCATGCTTAAAGTCCCCTAGACAGTGGACTACCCCGACGATCTTCGTTCGGGACGGCCACTGAGACCCCGGTCTTGCTTTAAGTCTGCACGGCGGCGGACTGTTCTTTGAGGACGCTGCGTGCGAGCTGTTCTCTGTGGATTACGATCGAGCACAAATTTGAAGACTCCTTTAGTCCAAATACTTCATTGGACAAAATGGTTTACAGGAGGGCGCCTACTCGCAAGGTAGGAGGCTGCTGCTGTTCGGCCATCTTCCCTCGGCGATCCAACACTACATCTTCGAGCTTACTGTGTTGCTGGACCAAGGCGAAGAGCTCGATCATGGTGCTGGGATCGGAAATGACAATCGCGTCATGAAGCTCACCTCCTTCGGGGAGCGCGCTCCGGAAGGCACTCACGGCTATCCGGTCTCGCCCGGCTGAATCTTCGAGGGCGAGATAGGCGTTCCTGAATCGCATCGAGAAGCACCGGAGGGTCTCCCGCGCGTCCATGGTGAGACCGAACAGTGATTCGATTCGCTTTGGAGGTTGTCGATTCAACGGTACTATTCCAGGAACAGCTCGGACAGAGCAGTGAAGCTTGGGACCGAACCTGGAGGTAACTTATGAAACCAGTTCAGGACCGAACCCGCCAAGCTGCTCAGGAAGGCACGACACAGAACATGGTCCTGGTCGCAGAAGAATAATAACTTCCGGTAGGCCAAGAGGTGGTCCACGGGTCTTGTGACCCATCAAATAACACGAATTTTGGCGGAGTCCAGTGCTGAGGGAAACCTCCCTGGTGAACCTCGTTCGTGAAGGGCGAGCTCCCTCCACGGGCGGCGAGCTCTTCTAAGAGGTCGACGGGTATGCTAGGTAACTGCCAGCGCTCGGGGTGATTTCCCAAAGACAACTGCGCAGGCCCCAAGCGATCATGCATGCTTCCTCGAAGTCGGTCCGCACCCTCGCTGCGGTGGTGCACGGGGGCGACGTCCTGGCGATGGCTCCGCCGCTTCACAGGTAGCCGCCTCGGCGCAGGAAAAGGTCTGTGCGAGGCTGTCACCTCACGAGTCTCCGCGCGGGGTAAAATTTCCACCGTGGGTTCCTCCTCACACTGATGGTGCGGGTTACGGTCTCCCCATCGAGACCTTACCTTTGGCTCGTTCGAGTTCGCACTTTGGCTACGTCGTCGAGGAGGGGCCATCGGCGGGGTTGACTTGTTGTTGGAGAACTGGGTGACGAGTCGCTGCAGCCGCTCGAGAGTGGTCCCTTTCATCATGCGCGCCACTGCGTCCTCCATAGGGGGCTCCTACTGGGATGCCCGCCATGTGGGCGTCATTGTGGGTTGATGCGAGGCTGGGGCAGGGGGAGGTTGCGTAGGGGGAGCGACCCCCGCCGACACTCCTGGACGCTGGGGCGGGATCGTTGACCCTCCAATCCGTGGGCCAAGCCCGGAGGAGATATCAGTCCTTCGGCTCGTCATCTGAACCTGGCGCAGTCGCACTAGCTCGTCCATCATGGCCCGCTGAGTGGCCAACATCTCCAAAAGGTGCTAGTCGCAGAGCGAGACAGAGGTTGGGAGGCTTCAGCGAGCGGCCCGCTTCGCGTAGACCCGGCACGGGCTTTCACCCGTCTCTGTCCCCGCGTGGCCGGAGCTATCAGGGTATCTTCGAGTAAGACGGCTTTCAGCCGTGTGGTTGTGGGCGTTCTCGCAGGAACCAGTCAAAAGATCCCACAGACAGCGCCAAATGTTGGGGGATATTTTTCGCTGGTCCGAGCGGTTACCCTGCAAGACAGAAAAAGCGTAAGAACGGCTGGCTTCCTCCGGAGCGCAGACCCTCCGACGCTCAAGTCAGAACAGGTACAAACAGGGGAGAGCTGTAGTAGTTGGAAAGTGTTAGGGTTTTGGGTTTCGAACTTGTACTTTTTAGCCGGGGGTGGTACCTTTATAGCCTTTTGCAGCCCGTCAGAGCCTGACATATGGCGGCTTCTTCCCGCACCTTCTATGCCTCTATGTGCCAGCCCACATGGGCTCTGACGGACTTTGTCGTCTAGCCTGCCAGGCGGTGGAAAAGGGGGACACACTGGTCTTGTCTTTGCCAGGTGGTGGTTCTGGAAAGTTCAAGTCTGGGAGGTCCCAGATCGACTTTGCCGCCTTCCGTGGACTGCAATCGTCCACGTAGCTCCATGGGGGTAGTGACACATGTCGATTTGGCGCCGCCTTACTGTAGGCGTCCGTAGACAAAGGGCGCGAGCTCCTCGGCCGTTTGCTTGATCAAGCTAGCTCCTGAGCGAGCTGTGGGTGTCGTGCCTTGGCGAAATCCTGAGCGAGCTGTGGGTGTTCAGCCTTGGCGAGCTCCTGAGCGAGCTGTGGGTGTTCGTAGATATCATTCTAAGCTTCCTATTAGCAAAATGTGCGATCTCTCCACGTGCGAGCTAGTCGCCGGGCGGGCTGTGAGCACCAGCCACTGGACGACCTCTACCACGTGCGAGCTTATCGCATGCAGTCAGGGTCGACCCTGGGCGGGCTGTAAGCCACGTCCGCAGGCGGTCTCTGTCCAAGAGATGCAACGATCCGCTACTGCAAGCGCCGGGCGGGCTACGAGCACCGGCCACTGGGCGACCTCTACCACGTGCGAGCTGGTCGCATGTGGTCAGGGTCAGCCCTGGGCGGTCTTTAAGCCACGGCCACAGGTGGCCTCGTGTAAAGAGCTTAGACTCGTAGTACCTCACAAATGAGGCTTCGAGGAAGATGTTCTGTCCAAGGGACGCAGCTCTCTGTTACTGCAAGCGCCGGTCGGGCTGTGAGCACCAGCCGCGGTGCGACCTCCTCCGCGTGCGAGCTAGTCGCATGCGGCCGGGGTCAACTCCGGGCGGGCTGTCAGCGCCAGCCACAGGCGGCCTCGCGTGGAGACTCTGAGTGGGCTGTTAGCGCCAGCCACAGGCGGCCTCGCGTAGAGACTCCGGGCTGGCTGTGAGCCACGGCCACGGGTGCTTCTTCTCTCTTTGTGTCCTGCTCAAATTGCCTACCGCTACTGCCACGTGGACAACAAACTGGTGAGAATTTTTGCACAAACAGTTATCCTGCATTGTTTGCACTCACATCATTGAATCGTACATTGGACTTTGACTGAAAGCCTAAAACTTATCCTTGCACCCATCACATATTATGGATACCTTTTTTCTTACCTCTTTCGACAAAACCTTGACCATCATTTCTATGATGTAGTTTCTCCTAATCCCGTTCAATAAGATAGTTATTGTAACATCCTTCATCAAAAATGTTTATTTTCTGTAGAAAATAGCATCACCAAATCCTCAAAAGTAATCCAGAAGAGGCGTGCGAAGATCAAGTGCCTTATTTTTTTTTTACTTATTCAAAGTTTAGAACACCAACCATGATCTTGTTAAAAGTATTTATATACTCTAATATTAGTGTGTCTTCTCTGAGAAAATCATATAATTATTGTTTCAGGTAAAATATAATTTGAGAACTTAGAAATATTCACGTTCTTCCCCTAGGTAATGTAATAAACCTTCACGGCTTTCAACAGGTTAAAGCACTCGTATCTCCAAGCGACTCCCTAATTTTTCTCTATTATTTGAGGTGAGACTAGCTTCCCTAAAAAATAGACTTTTTGTACCAACTCCAAGGGCATCTCTATTATTAATTTTTATTATTCTTTTAAAGACGATGGTCACCAAGTGCTAGAAATAGGTTTTGTCAACCGATAGATTGTTTTTAAAAGTGCAACGATTATCAGATGGGGGCCAACAGAAATAGCTAGCCCTACTCGCCCGCCAGATGCAGCGAGCCAAGTAACGATTCTCTACTTTAGAGAGCGGTCTAGAGAGCCATTGGAGTGCTATTTTCAACATTCTGCTTCCTACTCGAGCGGAAGGAGCACCTTAGAGATGCTCTTAGAGCACAAGATGGACCAAGTTTCGAATCTTACCTTACCCGTCATATTGGTCTGTTTGGTGCGCCTACGCCGCCTTGGCGCGCATTTAACTATTTAGCTCACCACCACCCTCCATTTGGTCCCGCCGACACCCGACCTACGACCATCAAGCCCTTTTTCAATGATCGTCCTCTTCCCAACCCTAGTACTCTCCTCCCAACATTCTACTATCCTCAATACCTTACTTTGCCCTGTACTCCCTTCTAGGCCTCGCCCCCCCCCCCCCCCATGCTCTTTTCCATGAAGAAAGAGAAAAGGCATTGTCATATTTTAGTTATTTGAGGATCACAAATGTTGACTCTAATAGATCATTTTGAATCAAATGCCCATTGGCTTGCCTGAAGATCATGAGCGCCACATTACTCTACAACCTATATTAGGACTTAGGATTTTTCTACCCAGTTGGTATAACAATGTCATAACACGAATAGGGTTCTTCTAAATGAAAAATCCTGAATTTACAGGAAAGAATCCAATAACCATTCATATCAAAAAAAAATTCCTACTCATAAATTCTAGGTAATTAGAAAATACTTAAGAAACACGAAGCATACATTTAAGAAAACAGAAATATCAGTGACACGTAAATGGTCTAAACTTAGGGTTCATACGGCTTAATATGTGCTAAATAAAATAGTGCGTACGAATACTTTTTTACAAGTTAGTGATGATATTTTTCCTATAATAAATGATACATGTTTACTAGACTCATAGAGAGCATGGTTCAAATTACCGAGTTGTACCGGAATTTCTCTTGTCGTGACCGGTTTAGTCATTAATATCGGTTTGAACTCGGTATCGACTGATACCGATAACTCAGTCCATATCGGCATTTACAACCAATTCACAGTCCAGTTGTATATGCTTGATCCTGATTTTTTGGGAATTTTTGGGTGTTTCTTTTTGGAAAGGGCATTGTCTGTATCGCCCTGAACCGACCGATACCGAGCCAACTCGGCCAAGTTGAACCAATTTTGGACTGGCCGATTAGGGATCCGATACTGAGTTATAAAATATGATAGTGAGTTCTCTTAATAACTAACTTTAATAAAGGAAAGAAATTTGTACTTCGGACAAATTTAAATAAGCCTATCCTTTATATTTAGTTCTACATAATTGTATAGGCTAATCTTATTTTCTCGACTTTGCAGAATATGACACCACGCCAATATCCAATACCAACGCCTATGCCCATATCAAGGAGGTAACCACATCTATAAGAGGGCCTTTGAGCTCTCTTCACATGCTATAGGAGCCCCCCATAAGACCACTCCAAACGAAGATGGCCTATAGTTCAACCTTTTACCTAGGGTGCCACACTGGCTCTAGAATCTCGTTCAACTCCCCACCCGTGTCCTAGTTTGAATGCTTCAACTCCATCTTAAATCACTTATCTATTTTAGCTACCGTCATCTTATCAAAATAAATCTTAGTTTAATAGGAAATATATCATTCTTTGTTTTATCATTTTCTTGAATGCATATATCATTGAATTCTTTGACATAAAATAATAAATACATAGGTTATGATATAAATTATATTACCTCACACAGGATCTTTCTACACACTTTGTGTCATAAGTTTTATTTTGAGATCTTCGTTTCCAAGCATCCGCACCATTACTCATTGTTACAGCCTATTGCCCTATTTTAATGGCCTATAGGGCCCACAGTATCTAAGAAGGTCGTTTAGTCCTCATTCAATCAATAATGGTACCATGCAAACTCTCGCATAATCAAATAAAACATTCAATCACTCTTTCAGCAGGTTGAGGAATCTCTCATATTCAAGCTGAGATTGGCAATGAATATGTGTTCAAGCTCTCAAATTACTTGCTGGGCTTGTCATATAAAAGGGATCTTTGCATACACCTGCCTGACAAATATTGGTATTACAAAAACCACCCCACTTTTAAGTTTTATGAATAACCCTCTAGCATATTCTGAACTTTAGTAAAACCCGTTGGGAGGGGGGGAGGGGGGGTTATGTAATATCATAATGTTACCATGCGGGGGCGTTTACTAAAGGTCATAATATACTAGGGGGTTATTCATAAAACTTAAAAAGTTGGGGTGGTTTTTTGTAATATCAATGTTTGTCAGGCAGGTGTATGCAAAAATCCCTAATTAGGGTCCGTTCTTTTGGGGAGTAAATTAGGTTGGACATTGATTTACCTGGGTAATCTCACTTTGTGCCACGTTCTTTTGTCGAATGTATTGGGTAAATGGTTTTCCAATGTTCCTTTGTTATCTAGTTTGGTGGCACGTTAGAGTCCCACCAAAAATGGTCGGACATTGATTGCCCCACCGCGAGCAAGACATTATTTGCCAAGATCTATTTGATCCATCAGAAATTTAGATGAATTTGCCTAGTTGAAAAGAACACGAGACATTTAAGTTTCCGAGACATCATTGTCCTTGCCCATGAATGTCTCAAGCAAATGAATTTTCCATCCCATTTATGTCTCACCAAAAGAACGGTAATGGCTTTAGAGGTCCTTGCTTACCATAATACTAAAAGATGGTAGCCACTGAGATAAAGGTGTGATCATTTTTAGGGTGTGGGGCAAGGAGGAGAAAGCCAAGGGATGACCCAATCTTTGAAATATCTATTGACCGCATGTCCATGCTATTTTTCCTGAATGCATTCGAGATAATCATCAATGTTTTATGTTTTTTTTTTCTCTGTCATCACAATCCAAGACCTTTTTTTGTTGATTGTTTATCATTCCTTCCTACATCTACAGTGACTAAAATAGATTCTGATTGTAAATTTTGAACATGGACATCGAGAATATTTATCTTAGTGTATTTTAGATGAATATTTCAATAAGGGTGTTTCTTCATGACATGACAACAGAGAACATGGTGTGATTGGAGATATGAGAGATGCATGGCCCAATGCTCACGTCCGGAAAAATGTCTCGCTGATCCACACATATCATGGGTTTAAGGGTAACCATCAGTGCCTATTCCTTTTGCTTTTGATTTGATTGACTTCATTCTCTAGGCTTCTATGATTATGCTTCCAAAATTGTATCCCACGTGACATTCGACGTTAGATCTCATTTTTCCATTGATAAGAAATAGTTTAAGCTCTAAATTATGTGGTTTCATTTAAAGTGAAAATGCAAACCAGTTTAATTATGGTGCTGCAGGTGACAAACAGGGTGCTATGGAGTTCCTGAAGTTGATGTTCAGAGCTCTCTGCCTTTGCTGGGATCGGCAGACTCAGGATCTGCACATCGACTGGATTCTGTTCAGGGGCCGTTCGCTGGTCCCAGCTTCGTGTGAGGTGGTGAATGATCATATTGATGGTCTCTACCCGTCATCTCATTATCCGATATTCGCTGAGTTCGTGCTCCCTCGTACCCTGCGGCTGCTTGATTCGCCTACTTGAAAGAAGATTGAATCCGCGCTTGTGGCTTTGGATCGGCGGGAGGGGGGTCTTGTTTCTTCCCGGGATCTGGTTAGTGTTCTTGAGCTATTCAGTTTGTTGCGAATCTTCGGAGGCTCTTTGACAGTGAGTATTGGACAAGGTTTTGGAGGCTTGGGGAGATCATAACAAGGAACTGTTGAATCAAGATCTCAAACCCTATGTGTAACAGAGTTTCTGTTTGCATCTTGTGTTGTATTTCCATTGTGGACCAGATCTAGGGCTTTTGATTTTGTTGATGAAATGTAGGTAATAGTGTGAACACTTTTTTTTTTTTTTTTGGGAGGGACAACCCAATGCAAGTCATAAACATGTCTTGGTTCCACGTTTTGTTATGTTCTTTTTTTTTTTTTTATTGCAATCCTTCCAAGATTTGTTTTGTTTCTTTTTTTTCGTGGGCCATCTTTATTTTACCCGTCATATTTTTCTGAAGTTCTAAGAAAATCCTATCTAGGAATTGATTGATAATCCAACATCTTCCCAAGAAAGTCCTTTCAAAATATTTCTTTTTTGGGTTTTGCTGTGTAGGCCTGTTAAAGGGCAGGGCCAGGGTAGGGTTGGAGTCAAATCGGATCCGGCCTTTCGTTTTAGGAGGTCGGCTCTAATCTCACCTAGCCTTTCAGGGCTAGAAAATGATGGGCCCTAACTCGATCCTTAAAGGGCCAGGGATGGGCCAGGGTCAAGGGCCAAGTTGATATCACTAAGATAACAATTATCGATATGTTTATTTATTCAGTTAGGTCATTAAGGAAGGGTTAATTTTTTTTTTCTCTAAACTACTCTTATACTAGTGCCTTTAGACTTTTGGCTGTCATTTAAAACTCCACTCATGTATTCATGCTTGAGACTGATAATATAACTTAAAAAGTATAATAAGTCTTATGACTGTTATATAATTTCTAATACTAATATATCAAAACTTGATAACTCCAATTCCTATAGGGTCACAATAAGTGACCGAGTAATGACTTATTAGTCCCACTTAGCAGTTGATTTAGTCCCTTAATAAGTATTATATATCTATATAACAAGGGACGTCGGTTTTGTGCTGACTAGACAAAAGGGAACCAAAAAGCTGACTAGGACAAACTGATTGGACAAAAATGAACCAAATAGATCTAACCATTCGTTCAAAAATCAACACACGATCTCTATTTTCCTATCAACCAATTCCCTCCCTTTGGTTTCAAATCCCGACCCAGTTAAACTGCACTAAACTTCTAAAATTCCGGTCCATTGAAATTGCACTAAACCTGACCGTTCATCCCGTGATCATTGTTTGCATCAACGGCTATAAACCCACCTGCTAAAATTTCGGACGCCCCAAACCATCGAATCAATCTAGAGGAATCCTTTCGAACAGAGACAACTGTGATTGATTGATTATAAGGTGAGGGGGAGTTGGTCAAGCCGAAGGTGCCCACATCGTGGTAATCGGCACGGAAGAGGAAATGGCTATCCCTATGAATGCCGGTGTGTTGTCATTGAAAGTGTTTTGTTGCCGCCGAAGACGGTCTGCTGCAGTGCCGACAGGCACGGGCATGCACTAGTATTATAATAATTTATGTATATGGAGGGCAGGGCCTAGTAGGGTCGGGCCATAGGTTTCCGTGGCCTGACCCTTTTCTTGCAGGGCATGTGAAAGCTGGGCCTGGCCTGGCCCTCCAAAGGGCAAAATTGACAGGCCTACCGCTTCGGTACCGAATTGGAAAATCAGGTACCATACCAAACCCATCTCCACCATCCATCTCATTTACCTTGCATCTTTAGTAGTGGGGGCATTATTCTAGGGGCCATGGGATGATCCTTAAGTGGATGCTTGAGATCCACCAAAGGGCCATTGGATGGTCCCGAAGTGGGTGCCATATAATTTCCCTTCTTTTTAATGCCCTTTTGAATGAAAGCGATAATATTGTTCCCTCGTTGATTTAAAAAAAAAAAAGAGGGGGGGGGGGGGGGGGGGGTTCCGTTTAGGCCTAATGATAGAGGACCAAAATGCCTCTCTATTAACTTCAAATTTTCATTTTTGGATGTCACTCCCCTCTAAACTAAACCTTAAACATATTCCTAAAACCTAAGATCTACAGGCCATGAGGTGAACCCTAGATCTAATCCTAAATCTAATCGGAATTCTAAAACCTAAGATCTACAAGCCATGGGTATGAACCCTAGAGTCCTAGATCTAATCCTAATCCGAATCAAACCAAACCCACTCGCTGTGCCACCGATGCTGTAGTTGCCACCTACTGCTGCCGCCGGTTGCTCAAGAGAGAAGAGGTAAAGGGGAGAAGGTGGGGGGGGGGGGGGGGGGGGGGGAGGGGGCAATTTTGGATTGAAAAATTAAATTTGGAACCCCTATTAAGGAATCTTATGAGTGTCCTGTTCATCAACCGGATCTGTTGCATGGGACCTAACACCCATTTCCCCAAAAAAAAAATAGTACTCCAAGGCAAAACATTTATAAGAAAAAAAGTTGCACAAATTTGCTGTATTTTACTTTGAATGAGATCTTGGATCTCCCCTGCTTTTTTTTGGGAGAGAGGCATCACAGCCATCCAACCCCCTCTCAAAGATTTGTCTAAAATTGGCAAAGTAGCAAATATTTCTTTAACAATATTTGATTATGAGTTTCCCAAATGAAGAACTGAACATTTTATCGAAACATAGGAATCAAATTTTAAAAATAAAAAAAATTCACAGTTGCAGATGTGTTGCCAAACTCGGAATATTACGATTTTTATTGAAGTTTCTGAACCAACAGGCACCTTCTATACAAACCATTCCAGCTTCCAAGAAGCACCCAAAGACATTCTGTGCTCATCAGCATAAACCTGTTCTCCTCACAATTTCACAACGAAGATCTCTGAATTAGCTCGCAAAATCAGTCAGCTCGAATGATCATCTTTTGAATTTGATCAAGAGGCGGACCTGATGCTCGATGCTCGCCCCCTTTAAGCCGAGCTCAACGGCTCAACTGGGACAGCATATGGCGAATGCCAATCAGCATCGAAGATCGCCTGTAGCTGCGATACGATGGCAGGATTATATGTCCCGAAGCTCACGCCGGCCGTCGTGTAGAAGTAGTCCCACACGAGGTTGCTGGTCCCGATGTGCGCCCGCACGTCGCTGACCGCGTACTTGCCATGGTTAACCCGAGAATATCCGGGGTACGTATTCCCCGTTACGTTTCCGCGGCTTTTCGCGGGTCCGGTCATGTTGTACCCGGGCACTTTGTAGTACTTGATCTCCACTTTGCCACCGCAGCGGTTGTACTTGGACGACGCGCACAGGATGTTCGAGTAGAGGAGAGACTTCAGGTATTGGTCAGTATTTGGGATGTAGTGTGCCCAGTAGGCGACTAATATGTTGACTGTCGCTCTCTTGGAGAAGATAACCTGTGTCCAGATGCTTTGTTAGAGATTTGAAGGATTCACAAAATAACATGTTGATAGAACTTTGTAAATAAAAAGAAAACATAGTAAAGAGGAGGAATATCCCTTAGATGGTGATTAGCCTCCAAAGATAGTAACCAGTTATGAAGTAGCTACATATATAGTTATTATTTTACCAGTTAGGAATATCCCTTTGATGGTGATTAGCCTCCAAATATTTGTAAACCTACTACTATTTGAAAAGATCTAAGAGGGGATAGATGTACTAAAACAGAATAAACTATAAAATATTCCGTAGTTTTTATTTTACGTTACATATGATTACTGGAGCCCAATCATTGCACCCCAATCACTAGTCCTCGAGGGTTTGCGGTATCAATCATGCTTCATTCATGATATTGGGCTCATCGCCAGGACTTTCGATTGGTACACATGGTAATTGGTTTTTATTGGAGTAGGCCCCACATGTCTCGGAAATACAAGGTGTCCCATGCCAAAAAGATTCACCTTGAATCTCAACCATTCAATCCTCGCACCAATGGGACTTTTATTTGATGGCTATAGGAGCCTTACAGGGTCTTATTGACGGGAAAACTAATTTCCGTGGGTTGTGATGCTTGTAGGCAAATTACGATTTTCCCATCGCAAACAAATAAAAGAGTACCTCACGAGAATAAGAAGCAAAATGTTTGAAAATAGAAGACCAAGATGGATTATTAGTGCCCTGTAGGAACCCGTTGATATCATACACTTGATCTTCAGGAGATCTCCATGAGAGGACACACCTATATTCAGTTCCTGATCAAGTGGCTAGGAAGACCCACTTGGGAGACCCCTTGGTATTGCAAAACAAAAAAAAAACAGATCAAGAATATGGATCCAGAGGTCTACGAGGAGTATCCTCCACACCTCTCGACCATAGTTACCAAGTCGGAAAACGGGAAAAAAACGGCAAGGGAAAAAATCGGAAAAATATGATGAAAACGGAAATAACGGGAAAAAAACGTGAAAATATCGGAAAAACAAAAAAAATCTTAAAAATTATACCAAGTATGTATATATGTTATTTTCCAACATTAAGTAATCAAAAGTTCAAAACATATAGCATATGCATTTATTACGCACGAACAAAATAAAAACCGAACTCAATTTAAACCAAGACCAAACCCAACGTGTTTTATACGCGTTTTTTCCATTTTAAACGCGTATAAAACGTGTATTGACGTTTTTTTAAAAAAAACGAGTTTTTTTCCTGTTTACTACGACTTCGGATCGATACGTGTTTTATACGCGTTTTTTTCAAAAAAACGCCCGATTTGGTAACTATGCTATTGACAGAGTCGAGAACTCTCTAACCCAAGGAGATTGATGCAGAAGTAAAGTTGGAGGTCAAACGGACTTCGAATCATCGTTTAAAATTTTAAATCTTAGTCAAACGTTACTCAGATAGGATTTGTGTTTGCATATTGTTGCAGGAACACGTGGCATCATCCTAGCGGAGTAACTTAGCAATGGTTATACCAGCTAGGGTCTTTTGAAATCTTTTGATGGTTTCATAGAATCACAGAATTCCAAGGCATAATCACCGATTGGGTGTCCCTCAAAAAGACCACAATATGTCCAGAAAGCTGAGCCACTACAAAGCAGAAACCCACTGATCTTTACGAGGCCCCCATTGTCTGAGATCTTAACAATACAACACTAATTGGAAATACAAGCAACCTTAAAAACCCAGGAATCCCAGGTCTAGACCTGAACTCCTCAGAATTTCAGAAGGAACCAAAGATAAAGGAAAGTGCATGTCACCCAATAAATCCAGGAATCTGTGGTCTGGGACTTGTGCTCCCCCCGATTCTAAAAGTGTAGCATGGGGAATGACATGTGGCCTCATAAATCCTGAAATATCTGGTTCAGGACTTGCAGGTTCTAGAAGCTAAGTGTTGTGGAGCAAGTGAGAGTAGAACAGCAACCCACTAAGTCCAAAAGAACACCTAGCTATGAAATTGCTGCTCCAATATCGCCAGATGGAATTTATGCCCTGGAACTAACTTTTGGTCATGTAACCTGGATAGTTGAATACTTTTGGGGGATTTAGGCGTGCGCCAAGCTAGAATGGGTGGGTTGATATAGAATTTCACAAGCAAAATATGAGAGGGGAAAAGTGAATTCCATATTGAAGGTGAAGAAAATGTTTCTACCCATCATTTCAAGAAAGCAATGATAAGAGTTCCAAAAATTGAGGTGTCAGAAAATGGGCTCGTCCAAACCCAAACAGGTTCAGATATTGGTCGATCCGAATCGCTGAATCCACATTATGCCACCTGAATCGAGTTTGATCCAAATTTTGTACACATCATTGTTCTATTATTAGAATGTCATATATGTAGTTTGGATTTATTCCATAAATAATATATCATGATGAGATTTTGAATTGAAATGACCGATTCATGACCAAATCAGATGAATCAGACCCTAGTTTTTTGTTTGTCCTACTTTTTGAATATTATTGGCCGAAACAGCAACCGGTTATACCTGATCTAGTTCGTTTTCTCCCCCGGTCCAAATCCAAACCCGAACCAGGATTCCCAAACCTTTAACTCCATAACACATACAAGAACAATTTTCCCAATCATGTATGAAGCGGGAAAAGAACCAAATTTATGTACCTCTGATATTGCAGATGAGAGAGTGGACCAATATATTGTTGCTTTCAGATATTGCGACTGCCCAAGCCAATCCATGGAACTAATTCTGACAGTTCCCCCAAACCGCACAGATTTAATTGTCTCCACCCATGCGTGTTCATCTGCCTGGAACTTGCCAAATGACAACTGCAAAGCGGATATTTTGAAACATATAATCCAGTTAAGAATCCATCACTACAAAATACTTGTATAAACAGATCTTTTGTAAATGTGGCATGTTAAGAACATGAGAATATTATCAATAATGAGAACCACCGGTTAGATGTTGATATTATCTGGTACAACTAATAGTTACCTCTACAATTAGTTAGGAATTTAACATACATTATCTATTTCCTAAGAGTTCAGGATGTTTTGACTATTCCAATACTGACTACCTTTTACATTTTATAAATATAATATTAGCGACATAACATGAGTTTAATTGTCTATGCAGTCAATGAAGATGGATTGTATGATAGATACAAGGATTTCGAATAGAATGTGGTGGTGTAGATGAAAGGACGTCTATAATAGTGGGAACAGTAGTAAGGATCGGACTAAACGATGATAAAGCGAGGAAAAAACCATTTTACATAACTTGGCCATGCAACAGAGCAGAGACAACCTGCATGGGAACTACAGTATTAGCATCATATTTCGAAAGTAGACATTGCTGCCATTGAGTGACAAGGATCCATAACAGGAACGTATTTGAGTTATTGTAAGACATTATTGCATTAAAGGAAGTTTAAGTAGATAAATCAAGAATATAGTAAGGGCAAACTATTTTAGTTAGTTTAACCATGCACAATGCAGATCAAAGACAAGCCACACATGTAGTGTAATTTTAATGGAAATAATATTGATATTGAAGTGATTTTCACAATTGATGACCAAGAATAAAACAATGTGATTGTTTTCGGAATCTTGATTCTATTATACAGAATAATGGAGGAATAGATGATGACATATCTAATAGGCTTAGAGCCAGTTGGATGAAGTCAAGAACAGGCGACTAGTCGCTTCTGGCGAAGCAACGAGTTCATTTCAGGATCAGTTTCAGTCAAAGACGGGATGGGTGGTTTCAGACGGGATGGGTGGTTTTGGTTCAGTTTTGATTTATTTTAAAATTTCAAAAAACTAAAAATCTAAAGAAGTAAGGAAAATTTTGAAAATCAATATAAGCCAGAAAAAAAATTAGTATATTAATATAAGGATCATAGAGATTTCAAGCGCACGTGTCCAATCAATGCAAATTGCAAACATAACTACTGCTAAAATAGACATACATAGTTAATATGAACATGGAAAGAAATAGAGTATACAATAGCTAGTCCTAACACTCCTAGGAACTCAGAAATCGACTCACTAGCTTTCGATGATAGTATTTTTTTAGGATAATAGTACTGGAGGTACTCATACCCAAAAAACGATGACACATTATATTTAAAGTGATCATTTTAGTGGCAAAGAACCACAATATAAACAATGGACAATCATACATTTTCAATTGATAGGATATAGGCTTAGATTCTCTCTTTAAGTTGTCCCACAAAACTCAACAGATTTATAAATTTACATTAAACCCATGACGCATTTTACTACCTATTGAGACCTTATAAGAATCGGTGTACAACACGACTTATATACGATAAGTCCAATACAAGATTGATAGTGTACTATGAAGGACATTTGTTTGCAATAAGTAGAATTAGTATGGTACTACGGTCACATTCGGGTACCCCCTTCTACACCATTGCTTCTAGCAAGGATCATCCAATTTGGCAAATTATCCAAATGATTTCTATCATTAAGTTATGAATAAATTATAACGAATATATGTGCTCCATGTCTCCATTTAAAAAATGCTCCTTGTCCAACCCTCAGAGCCACATGCTATGCAATACTCGATACTCACTTCATATTAGTCTTGTTTTCAAAAGGGTAAGGTTTTTACTTTACATCGACTTTATTGTTAAAAAGCTGAAAAATCATAATTCTAAATTTTCGCAAAGTCTAGAAGAAAAAGGTGTTCTTGCGAAAGAAATTTTTTATAGATTCAAAATATTTTACAGGTCTTTGGGTTTTTATGTTGATCTTATACTTCCAAATTTTTTGAGATTTTTTTCGGTCTAAAAATATTTGAGTTTTATGTTCCATCGAACTTTCTTTTTGAGCAAAAATTGTAGTCTAAATTTGTATAGAAACTGAAAGATTACATTTTTTATTCCTTTGGATTTTTATTTTTTGATATTTTTATTAAATCCAAATAGGGGGTATTTGCTTATTTACATAAAATAATTTAAAGTAAATGGAGTTGTAAACGACATTTGCTTAAATAGTTTTTGTATAAATAAGGTTGATGTGCAAGTTGTCTACTGAAATACCCCTTTACCTTGAAAATCAGTCTGAAACCCAAAACCTGGAGGGTCGAGACCGGTTCCGGCCGAAATCGATCTGAAAAGGTCTAACGGATCGATTTCGACCGAAGCTCAAAACCCTGGTGGAGAGGAGCTTCGAGAATGCTATAGGATCAACGCATGCCTTTAAGCTTTAAGGGTAATCTTACAAGACAACAATAAGACCCACAATGTTATAACTTATATGGTACAGAATGTTAGCCTTTCAAAAGAGCTCAATCTCATAAGATGAACATGATAGAGATGAGGATAATGAGGTGGATGTGCGGAAAATACTAGGAGGGATAGTGCGGTAAATGGATGTATTAGAGGAAGTGTTGGAGTGATACCGATTGAGGACAAAATAATCGAGATTATATTAAGATGGTATGAGCATGTACAACATAGAGGAGAAATGGCCTCAGTAAGGAGAGGATCTTGGATTACTATGGAAGATTCAAGGAGGAGGGCATACTTAAATTAACACTAATGAAAGTTAGAAAAGCATAGAAAAACTTTCATTGACAACAGATAGATGAATGGCGAAGGATTCATAAATCGGACCCCAAATAGATGGGACATTGCACTTAGGTTATGGTTATTGTTATAGTTATGGCCTTATATATTAAGATGGAAGAAGGGGAGAAGGAGAGGACACAATTTAGAGTTGTAACCCTGCATTTCTAATGGACTAAAGCAGGAACATGAATTCTCTTTCACATGGAAAGAAGAAGCGCATATCATCTTTTCACGTGGATCAGAAGCAAGGTTTCTCACCTCAAAATATCGCTTCTTTTCTTTCCATAGCAAGGTATCGTTATCGCAATCCAACTCAAATTAAACTCAACCAAACTCATAAAAGTTAGGATGTGATCCTCTAAAATGGATTCTTGTATCCAGCCACAAATCATAAAAATAGAATCCAACTTGGAAACTAGGTCCTACTGAAGGCCAACGCCTCCTAACCAGAAAGTGTCCTCTAATCATGCTCACTACAACAATCCAATTCTTCTTTCATCCAACCCTGCTCAAATCTAAATCATTCGAACATGATTGAAGGCCACACCTCATTGTGGTTAGGCCAACAATGCAATATTCAAACCATCATAAATTCTTTTCACTTTCCTCTACAACTTTCATTCTTAACCTTACACTTATGTACATGTTTCTAACTTAAAAGTCAACTTCCACACAGCTGCAATATGTACTGACAATGATCAAATCCCCTCACTACACGGTCAAAAAATTTATCCACCCATTACCCAGACTGATCAGTAAATTTAAATATCAAATAGGAAAAATATCACTGTCAGCCCAAAAAAACTCATCCCTTCTTCAACCCGAAATGGGATGGCATGATTGGGATATCTAGAAGATGTCATACTGTTATATGATTATCATTATGGGAGGAGTCAAGGCATGCTCCCATGTGAAGTGAATAAGGAATCTGTTGAGCACACAGGCATATGAGTTTAGGAAGATTCCTAATACAAGACAAGTAACATTCCACAAATGCTCTTTAAGAACAATAACCACATATTGACAGACATTAGTAAAAGACCAAAAAAATTTAAGTCCTTTTTAGGCCTTACAGGCATATTATAAACAAATGTACAAGACTCAAAGAACATAAAATGGATCCAGTAGAACAAGGTAGCATTAACCATTGATATTAGTCTCTTGAGAACAATTATTGCCCCTTCCAGTCAACAAAGAGAGTGATAATGAGATCAACTAAGCTTCAGCTACTTGAATGCCAGTGACTAGTCCAGTTTAGTACTAATAGTTTTAGTTTGAATAGTCACTGGCAACTGCACTACACATCTGATCTAGTATTATGTGAACTATTGACTCGAAAGATTACCTTAAAATTGTTTACAACTCCTGCCTTCAATGGAAGAGTTGATAACTTTCTCACCCGCATAAAATTAATCTCAAGGTTCACATTGGGCCCAGCCAGAAGTGATACGTATATACAAATGTCTGGTAGCAGGTTACTGATACACCCAGCAGGCACAATGAAACCTTGGAAACCAATGCTTCACAGGTATATGCCTGTGAGAGGATATTGACCATTGAAAGGTCATATTGTCAACACAACTTCCTCAAGGCATAATAAATTTTATCTAAGTTTCTCAAACCTTATATGCTAACCAAGCATTTCGGATATTCGTAGCTTGAAAAGCTGATGTTAGCAAAGAAGAATTATTATGTGTTTACCTCAGGTGGGGCAAATGAAAGATAGCTTGCTCGATGCAGCGAAGTAGAGATATTGCATCCAGGAGTCTCCAGTGGAATGCGGAACATAGAAGGGCTAGACAATATTGGATAGCCATCTACATATGGGACTTCAACGTAATGAGGTAGAGGAGACCTGCTCAAAAAAAGGCATCAAACTAATAACTAAAGGAATGACCCTGAAATTTTCTTGCATGCTTCTTACTTGCCAGAAGGCAGGATTTAACCCAAGGCCACTATGAATCATATCACTAGACCAGATGTCCTACCAGAAGAATGTTTCCATATGAAAATGGATTTGCATGAGAATATTTCGAGGAACTTCATGCAATAGGTGTTTTTGGCTCATACTTTATTGCTTGACAAGATTTAACTGTCACAAAAGAAAATGAGATAATATATATTAGTATTTTCCTGCTCAAGGAATTCTATTGTCACGAGTGTGCCGGGCTCAAAAATTCCTTTAAACTTTGCATATGGTTTTCCCAATTCCAATAATCAGTTCAAAAGATATGGCCTAACAAAGGATAATGGGTCTGATTGATGAAATCGGACAGATCCTAATGGGTAAACGGGTTCGGGAACTTGAGTGTCCCAATTAAATCAGCGGCTGCAAATATAGACGGTTTGGGTTCTTGGCCTTTGAATGAAAATCAAATGGTAATGATTTAGTAGGGTAATGTGTAATAAGGAACCGAGGAATTTAATAGAATTTCTTCTTTGTGGCGTTTCTTTGTGTATTGCACTCAACAGGTGCAATAGATCAAGACGAAGGCAAGTGGTGGATGCGGCTCCATGGGGCACGGGTGCAGGTATAGGTGCGATTTCTCCTCTCTTTTTTTTTTCTTCGTTCTTCTTTCCTTTTTTAATTCTGTTTGTCAGATCTGAACTCCTCTCTTTTTCTTGTTTGCGTTTATTTATGTTTAGATCAACAACGGGAAGGACAAAGAGGATAGAGAGGAGGCTTTGGGTGACAAGATTCGGATGGCGCGACGGCGGATCATAGGTTGTGGACAAGTCCGATGGGAACCAAAAAGGGGAAGGCGGCTCTGGGGTCTGCAATGGCTGGTGGCTTTGGAATTTGGGAGTTTTGTTCCTCTTTGTTTTTTTTCCCAGATCTGTTGTAACACATCAAGGTCAAGGGAAAGAGGATGATTGTGTTGTTGATGGGTTTGTATTGAGTTGGTTGTGGTTGATTAATGCGATGATGGAGAAGATAATGGTGTATTCTTCTCTTTTTTTAAAAATATAAAAACGATTACTAGTGATGCAAGATCAATGAGAGGGATATGAATACGAGAGACAATATGAATGAGTTCAACTTCGGATCCCTAGGCACCCGAAGAAGAAACGGAACAAGGAGTCTAGACATCCTAGTACTCATACTACATCCATCAAGGGTCGTTCATATGATAACATTGAGTGCCCGCCAGATATTGAGACAGAAGGGAAAATGGCTCAATATCGAAAGGTGGCCTTAGATTCGAGATACACTCAGCATGAGCGAGCTGAGAGAGGCTGGATATCAGCACAAATATTATTCGGAGGTTACAATGGTGCGTCAGGGGCTGATGATGATGAGTTTAGTTGGACGAGCGAAGAAGAAATTACTTGGACGAGTGAAGATGATTGATTTTGACTTTTTCATAATGAAAACAAAGTAAATATATATAAATATCTGATGACTATCAAGTTTTTTTTTCAATTTACTGGTATTCCACATCATGGTCCATGCAAGCTTACTATGTGTTTGGTATGTGTTTTCTTAAAAAAATTAATATAAGTATGAACAACTATAAAAGACTCGAATTTTTTTTAAAGAAAAACCCATCAAAAACCCTGTTTTTGACTATTTCAAAAATTTTACAGCATTTCAATTGAATTTCTAAAATTTCGATTTTGGCTTGGACCGAAACTAGACACGAAACAAATATTAAAAACCTTGAATCCAATCCAATGGACCAACGGCAATCATCATTCACAAAATTTCTCTTAAAGAAATCTGAAACAATTATATACTTATTCAATGAGTGCTTTATTCAAAAAGTCATTTTTTGTTTCCACATAACTAGTACAAACTGACAAAGTTTTCTGTGGTCACAAATAATCAAGGTATGAGAATTTGGGTTCATGGCCGGGGTCACACAGAGTAAACATGAACCAGTTCGGATTCAGGTTTGGGCTCTTCGACTATTTCGGCCAAAAATATAGAAAAATAAATCACAGCCAAGGTCAATTTGCCCGGCAAAAAATAGAAAGCTGAACCAAATCCGAATTAGATCCAATTCGGGGGCATAATGCGGGGTTCAAGGGATCGGATCAGTCAAATTCGAACCGGTTCAGACGAACAGTTTTTTGTTTGGACAAACCCTCAAATCATGCAAATAATTCAAAAAAGGTCGTAACCTACCAAAAAAGGAACCCGGCATTATTCAAGCAATATCATTCGGGAAAAAGATGCTCCTATAGAAGGAGAAAAAACTACTTCCAACCAAAATCAGGTATGGTCAAGGTTAACAACAGTATCACAATGTGCCATAAATTCAGTAATTAGACAAGAGTTCGAAATTAAACATTTAATTAAATTCTGCTTGATAGCAGTGATTAGATGACAATTAAATATACCTGCATCTCTCTTTATAATGGACAAAATGTGACCAGCATGGCACTTTTCTTTTAGCTTGCCACTGTTCATCCCATACTGTTTTTGTGTAAGCTGTTGAGTTAAGGGAAGAAAGCTTCCAGAGGTTGTTGAAATAGACCTCCAACCTTTTGGCTATACTAGGACATCCAACAAGATAGATTCCAACCTCTTTCACCTAGAATATAACAAAATCACCCAAACTATTAAAAGTGCAATGCTTCAAAATTGAAATTCATGAAAGAGGCTTTATCTGAATCATAGCAAAGCCTTCTGGGATACTTGCCCAAAAGTAGCTAAATGCCAAATGGTAAGGTGCAGTGCGATAACAGAATTGGCACTTTGTAGTAAGAAAAACTAGAACATACATCATATTTCATTCATGCTGATAAATATCACGTTTATAAGTCAGTCCATGAAAAGTACATAAAACCAGTGTTCAAAAACTCGAAACTCAGACTCGACTCCAAAGCCAGCCGAGTCGAGTAAACTCGGTCTGTCTCGGCCGAGTTTTACCCCAACTCGGTCCGATTCATCCAAATAACTCGACTCAAAATATGGCCGAGGCGAGTTGACTCGGTCTGATTCGACCGAGTTCTTCCGAGTTTTAAAAAGTGCACAAAACTATATTCTCAATTGTTGATGTGCAAGAACTTGCAACATGAAGCATCAAAACATCTCTGACCACTCACCAACAATGTTTTCAAACTCGGACTCGGAAAGCGACTCGTTACGACCCTTAACGACCCAACTCGGAAGAGTCGACTCGTGGCGCGTAAGAGTCACAAACATAGTGACTCGTTAGACTAATATATATAATATTAGATAAAATAATAGAAATTTGGAAAATAAATTAGAGATATACATTGCATCCATATGCCAAATAGTATCTCAAAATGCATCAAAGTCATGTAACTACCAAAATATAATAGATAAAAATGATCGGTCAAGTCAGAAACAAGTCTGACCATGACTCAAACGAGTCAGACACGAGTCTGACCATGACTCAGATGAGTCAGGCGGCCTGCGAGTCACCGGTCCGAGTCGAGACGAAATCGAGACCAAGTCAAGTCAAAACGAGTAGACTCATCCGAGTCAGAACGAGTCTAAAAACACTGCACACCAAGCTTGTTTTACGTGAAAAAATGCCAAGAAGCAAATGTTGGTAAGAAGAAACTGCAGCTGTGACTCAGATAAGAACAACTTTGTACTGAACCTAGGAAACTAAATACCTGGGTAAGAGATTTCCAGTCATTGTTGGCCGATCCAATATAGATGTCTTTACCATCTGAAATCCAAACTTTTGCATGGACAATGCCTGATCCCCACCAATCACCAAGCAGCAAGGTTACATTCTGCACGTTTGGCCTTCCTGAAGCGAGATCAGATGACTCTTGGTCGTAATCAGGAGAGACTCCGGAGTGTTGCACGATCCTAAAAGATCAAATGACAATTAGCCAAGATAACCAGTCTTTCTGTAGACCAAGATATGGATTAATTTGGAAATTATCAGATTCCTACGTTGAAGAAATGTCTAATCACGAAAACACAAAAAAAAAATCTTAGCATATGCTTCTTTTGTTGGAAACTGTAAAGCAGTATTTATATTTAAAGAATCAGAAAAAAGAAAAAAGGCAGCCAAAACCGTGGAGATAGGTGTGGTGGATCAAAGAGCAAATAAAACGAAGACAGCACCTCCAACATTAGCAAAGCCTGATGTACATCTTTAATACTCAGAATTAAATATCAATACATATTCTATACAAGATATCTTAGTATTCTTAGCCATAGCATCTGAAACCATTTCACCTCTCAAACAAGGGAGAAATGAATATAATTATCACTATGATATGTAGACATGGACACGGGTGTCGAGTGTCGACACGGACACGGGAGTCGGACACGGCAACATCATAAAAGATGGATACGGAGACACGTGGATATATATATATCTATCAACAAAATTATGAAATTGATATAAATAAAAAATTAATATCCCTTTGTAATTCGACTCCTACACGGCCTACCATTTTCCTTTGTTCACCCGATTGGAGAAAAGAGAGATTCACAATATTCGGTTTAATAACATAGAGTGATGGTATTATGCCGTGTTGATATGGGTGGACACGGGAATCTGTGTCGACACGGGTTGACACAGCTCCGAGGGCTCAATTAGAGGTGTCCCCCATATCATAGAATTATCACCCAAAGGAATGAGGAGTCGATCACAAATTTCACCCAGATATGATAAGAACATTTGCAGTAGTCCTCATCAAAAAGAACCCGATGCAAGATATCCTACCACTCTTCACAAATAGAACCGTTTCAACTAATTCGGGTTCGAGTTCACTCCTTTCAATTGTTTTCGGCCAAAAACATTAACTAATAATAAGCTATTATTAAAAATTATAAAATAAGTAATATGGGTCTGATTCATCCCAATTCGGTAGTTTTAGTAGGTCAAATCCGTAGGTTTGGGGCCTGTTTCGTTTCAAAATCGTCGAAACCCGAGTTGTTTCATTCGAACCAGCTTGGGTTTGTACATGGAAAAAAGTTTGATTCGAGGGTGTGATCCTCCTTCAATCGAGGGGGTGATTATCCTTCAATCGGCATGAGGTTTAACTAGTCTACGCAACCCATCTCTATATTTAATTTATTATATACAATTAAATTCAAAACCGGTTGAGTAGATTAGTTAACCTCATGTCGATTGAAGGAGAGTCACCCCCCTCATCATCGCATATTGATTATGTTAGCATTCATAGCATACTATATAGCATGAGCAAGTAAGAAATGGACAATGGGTAACTCATCCTTTCTCTTTTAATGCCTATTTCCCATTGCCTACCTACACTTGGAACAAATGCAGTCACATAGTATCTCACTCTTCTCAATCCAAAACAGAGTAAAAGGCACACACCCACCCATTGACAGACCCAATGAAATACATAACAAGAAGAGAAGCAGAGATGATTGCCTGATGTTGACCGTCCGATCGGCGGCGGCCTCCAGCGACTCATAAACCTCGCGCCCTTCGCTGGCTCCGAACCTCTCCATGTCGTCGGCGGAGTAGCCGAAATCTCCGGACTTGGGGTCCTGCGGCTGCGCCAGGAGCTCCCAATACTGCACGATCAAGTCCAGCGTCTCCGTCGTGTTCCCCGCCAGCCACCGCAGCACCTCCCCTGCTCCGAAAGAAGGAACGAAAATGGAAAGTTAAACCCTAGATAAAGAAACCCTTTTGAATCACATGTTAGAGAATCAGAAAGGAATTTATACCAGAGGCCATGAGAATTCAATGGCAATCTTGCAGCGGAAAATCCTCCTTTGATTTATGACGATGACGATGTACAACCGAGATGCAGTCTTCCTTTTCCCGGATGAGAAGACAACTAGGTTTCCCTCTTATCTTTGTAGTGTTTGAGATGGATGGGATCTCACAGGAAAAACACTCAGAGAGAGAAGGGACCAAGAGCTCTTACTTTTGCCTTTTGCACGTACTTCCCATCAGAATAGTGCAGTGGGTTATAAAATGGGAAACCCACCTTTTTAGGGATATGGCCACACCTTCATCTGTCGGTTAGAATAACTGCTGGTAACCGTTCCCACTAATGGGATTTAGTTGGGTCACCTTAATGGGTTGGGCCAAAAGCCCAACATTTCTCCCACTTGACCCAACTTATACATCAACCCATAACAATTTGAAAAGAAAATTTTTATACATGTAAATATATATATGAAAATAGTTTTTAACAAAACTTTTTGGTTTGATGAAGAATGAAGAATCGGTACCACTTAAAATTATTCTAACCAAAAGGTTAACTTTATACCTTATTGTGAGATAACAATGATATGAGTCATGGCGGCAAATACCTCATAATTTAGTATGACCTTCCATGTACCACAATATCATGGAATACTCATAATTGGTACTTTATATGGCCTTTTTTGTTCTTTATGAATAGGTTGACCTCATCCCTATTCCTTGGTCCAAATTTTGTGTCAATATAGACATTCTGCTTAAACTTTATCCATAACACTTTATATGGAAAGCATAATAGAGAGAATCATCATAATACATATATATGCATACTGAATGTGATCACATAACTTAAAGTGTCAAAATACATATCACTACACAGCAAAAAAACTAGATAGACCCATACCCCTTACATGTACAGAATACAATCCTGGTGCTAGCCCTTTAGTAAGGGGGTCTGCTAACATCTGCTGTGTGCCAATGTGATCTATCGACACTAGATGTCTCTCTGTCCTCTCCTTGACAACATAGAGCTTGATATCCATATGTCTGCATGAAGTGGAGCTCTTGTTGTTGTTGGAGAAAGAAACGGCAGCTTCATTATCACAGTAGATTCTTAGTGGTCTCTCAATAGAGTCCACTACTTTGAGACCTGTGATGAAGTTCTTAAGCCAAATACCCTGTGAGGAGGCTTCATGTACGGCTATGAACTCAGCTTCCATTGTGGAGGAAGCAGTTGTCTTCTGCTTAATGCTTCTCCACGATATTGCCCCACCAGCAAGTAGAAAGATGAATCCGGTAGTGGATTTCCTACTATCAGGGCACCCAGCAAAATCTGCATCTGAGTAGCCAATTACCTCTAGGTGGTCAGAAGTACGATATGTGAGCATGTAGTCTTTAGTTCCTTGCAGATATCGCATAACTTTCTTAGCAGCCTTCCAATGCTCCATGCCAGGGTTACTCTGGTATCTACCAAGCACCCCAACTACATAAGCAATGTCTGGTCGAGTGCAAGTCTGTGCATACTGCAAGCTCCCAATGGCTGAAGCATATGGGATGTTAATCATCTGCTTCCTTTCTATTTCATTCCTAGGACACTGCTCTGAATTAAGTTTATCCCCTTTAACCATGGGTGCTATTCCTGGAGAGCAATTTTGCATACCAAATCTCTCAAGAACCTTTGAGATGTATGATTTTTGAGAGAGACCAAGGATACCCTTGGATCTGTCTCGGTGAATCTCTATACCGAGAACATAAGCGGCTTCACCCATGTCTTTCATCTCAAAGCGGGAGGAAAGAAAAACTTTTGTCTCATGCAGTAGGCCTAAGTCATTACTGGCAAGCAAGATATCATCCACATATAAAATTAAAATTATGAACTTACTCCCACTCACCTTTAAATATATGCACTGATCAACAGTGTTTTCTGTAAACCCAAAGGATAAAATTACCTCATTAAATTTGAGGTACCATTGGCGGGAGGACTGTTTAAGTCCATAAATGGATTTTCTTAGCTTACATACCAGATGGCTTTTGTCCTCTGTAGAAAACCCTTGAGGTTGTACCATGTACACCTCTTCTTGAAGATTCCCATTCAAGAAAGCCGTTTTCACATCCATTTGGTGTAGCTCTAAGCCATAATGAGCTACTAGGGCCATGACTATCCTGAAAGAATCCTTCGAAGAAACTGGAGAAAAGGTATCCGTATAGTCAACACCCTCCCTTTGAGTGAAACCTTTTGCAACTAATCTGGCCTTATATCTTTCCACTTTACCTTTAGAGTCTCTTTTAGTCTTGAATACCCATTTGCATCCGACTGGTTTGACTCTTTCTGGTAAAGAGACAAGATCCCAGACATGGTTTTTAGCCATAGAGTTTATCTCTTCTTTCATGGCATCAAACCAAAATGAAGCATTTTCACTTTTCATGGCTTGTGAAAAGGATATGGGATCATTTATATCTTCGATGACATCATCGGGTTCTTGAAGGTACACCAAGTAATCTGGATGAATAGCCGATCTCTTTACTCTTGTAGATCTCCACACAGTTGCCCCTTGATCCAAATTTTGTGGTATTTGGGTAACAGGTGGTGGCTCTTCATAGGGTGGTTCATTAGTAAGTGGTTCTTCCTCTTGAATGGTTTCATTTAAGATGACCATAGGATTAACCATACTGATATCAATCACAGGTCTTGTATCTATATCCTGTGATTCCTCAAAAAATATTTCTTGAGATAATCCACTCCCACTGATATTGCCATCTTCAAGAAATCTAGCTTTTCCTGTTTCCACAATCTTTGGTAAATGGGATGGGCAATAAAATCTATAACCCTTCGACCTCTCAGGATAACCAATGAAATATCCACTGGTTGTCCTAGGGTCAAAAGCCTTTATGTGTGGGTTATATAGCTTAGCTTCAGCAGGACAACCCCAGACATGCATATAGTTCAAGGATGGTTTCCTACCTGTCCACAACTCATATGGAGTTTTCTGTACAGCCTTAGTAGGAACTCTATTAAGTATATGCACTGCTGTCCTTAAAGCTTCGCTCCACAAGTATAAAGGAAGGGTTGAGTGATTAAGCATTGCCCGAACCATTTCCTTAAGCGTCCGGTTTCTTCTTTCAGCTACACCATTCTGACTTGGTGTGCCTGGCATTGTGTACTGAGGTACTATGCCTTCATCGTTAAGAAACCTTGCTAATGGCCCTTCTCTTTGTCCCATTTCTGTGAACCGTCCATAATATTCGCCACCCCTATCAGATCTAACTACCTTTATCACTCTACCTAATTGTTTCTCTACTTCTGTTTTGTAATCTTTAAAGGCTTGGAATACCTCAGCCTTGTCATTCAGTAAGTAAAGATACATGTAGCGTGAGTAGTCATCTATAAAAGTGACAAAATATTTCTCTCCACTTAAACATGGAGAGAATGGTCCACATACATCCGTGTGCACTATTTCTAATATCCCATTGCTTCTTTTAGCACTCTTCTTGGAGGTGTTGGTTTGCTTTGCCTTTATGCAGTCCACACATATCACAAAATCAGTAAAGTCTAAAGGTTCTAAAACCCCTTCCTTTACCAATCTTTGGATTCTTTCTTGGGAAATGTGTCCCAACCTCCGATGCCAAAGGATTGATGAATTTTCCTTGCACATGCCATGCTTATTGCCAATCAAACTATCATGCTGGATTAATGAGGATTCTTCTAAAATAGGTTTAAGCTGAAGCTTATATAAACCATCTACTAGTGAAGCAGAACCAATCATAGAGAGATATTTACAAATAGATACAGATGAGTCTAGAAAAGAAAAGGAAAAACCAAGTTTTACAAGCCTAGAAACAGAGATAAGGTTCCTACTATAGGAAGGTACATAAAAGGTGTCCTCTAAATCCAGCATAAATCCCGTGTCCAGAACTACTCTGCAGGTCCCAACTGCTTTCACGTGTGAACGCATCTTGTTCCCTGAGAAGATGCTTCTTTCACGCTCAGTCGGTTCCCTTCTGCTCAGAAAGTCCTGCACGGTATTGGCAATGTGCACAGTGGCACCTGAGTCAATCCACCAACTATTATATGGAACATTTATTAAGTTACATTCATAAGAGACGAGTGATATACCTTTCTTTTCCAGCCACTTTTTGTACTTGATGCAATCCTTCTTTGTATGTCCTTTCTTGCGGCAGAAGAAGCATTTCACATTTCCTTTATTATCTTTTGGCTTGTAATCACCATCAGACAAATGTTTCTTCTTCTTTTTCCAAGGACCTCCCTTGCCTTTTCCAGCATGTCCACTAGTCCCTGGAAGAGAAGCCATATGCGCACTTTGCACCTTCTCTCCCTTCAGTCTTTCCTCTTCCTCAACACACATTGTAAGCAAGTCGTTAACTGACCACTTTTCCTTATGTGTATTATAGGAGACCCTCAAGAGACCAAACTGAGGAGGCAGGGATACAAGGATGAAGTGTACTAGAAAACTCTCAGAAAATGTGACTTGTATGTCACTCAACTGAGAAGCAATGTCTCTCATCTCCATGATGTGTTCACGGATGCTTCCCTTACCCGCGTACTTCATAGATGTCAACTTTGACATCAGGGTGCTTGCCTTGGATTTGTCAGAACTTATGAATTGCTGCTCAATAGCTTCCATGAATTCCTTAGCTGTCTTGGTGACAGGAATGGACCCTCGAATATTCTTAGCCACATGAGACTGCATAAGCAGTAGGCTAAGCCTATTCGATCGTTCCCATTTTTCATAGAAGGTCTTTTGAGTAGCAGTGCTTTCCGCCGTAAGTGAGGATGGCTCCTCCACTCGGAAAGCCAAATCTAGGTCCATGCACCCTAATGTGAACATAATTCTTTCTTTCCATTCCTCAAAATTTGACCCATTCAGAAAAGGAATTCGACCATTATCAGAAGCAACACTAGGAGAAATAACTGCAAACATAAAATAAAGTATACTCACATCACAACCACGAATATTCATTTAATTCAAAGTAAATCTAAGGTCCTTTATGATTCACCTTGATAACATACCTAGTGAATCATTATAGTCTCTCCTTTGGGCGAGAACTATAATATTCGATAGGCTTTGCTCATTTGCGATAAAATAATTCATCGCATTTGTGAAACTATCGAAGTATATACATCAATTATAAGTATGCACTATGCCTTTGGACATAAATGCATATTAGAATTGATTCAATTCCTAAATATTTCACACTACTTAAATCTGAACATAAAGTCCCTCCTTTGGGAGTATAACGTTATTTCAATGATTTAAAGCACAAATGCAATCACAATTTAATGGAAGAGACCATATACAAAATTGAATATTCTTAAATCTTCATGAGAAAGTCACTTTGGTAACTCAAATTCAATCCGATTTAATAATATTCAAATTCCCATTTAAATTAAGATCACTGTAATTGATGCCAAGGTTTGGTTATGATATATAATTACTATGAAGCATGCATGTTAACTGTTCAAGCTCCACAAAATATTATGTGCCACGTGCTATAATTCAAAACAGAGCAAGTGAAACATAATATAGTATTACCAAAACTCAAGAGGACAACACATTGCATTGCTTTATGTGTGTGCTGTTATGTGTTTCCATGCACTTATTATGGATTGGTTAGTGGGCCAACATCCTAAAACATTGGCCAATAAAGAAACCGGGTTTAGTGGATAACTTCTATAATGGGCTCTGACCCAGTAGACACGTAATCAATGCATGGAACATTATCCAAAAATCAGCATGTAACTAACTTTCCGAACGGCTGGGTTACGGTTTCCGTAACCACCCCATTAGTACCCACTTGTGATCCATCCATATCGATCATCCTCCGGCGTTTTGACATCTGGTGAGTACCTACCGCATGATGAGGGTGAGCACCCAACACATGTCGTGATCCTGAAGCAACTGCCAATTGGCATAGGATCCGATTCTCGTCGCATTAAGCAAGAACAACATATCACTCGATGCCGGAGGTCCATCGTCAAATGGCGATGACCGATACCGAAAAACACACCGTCAAGCGGCATTAGTCGATACATGGGTACTCGACCCCGGTCGCCCGAAGCACAAGCACTCGACGACGAAAGCAGAGGTTATGGGAAAACAACTATAAACGGAAAAACAGAGAGATTGTAATTGTTTCATCCGATTCAATTGAATCGAAAAACAAAATGAGCCTAGAGATCAAATGGCTCTGATACCAATGTTAGAGAATCAGAAAGGAATTTATACCAGAGGCCATGAGAATTCAATGGCAATCTTGCAGCGGAAAATCCTCCTTTGATTTATGACGATGACGATGTACAACCGAGATGCAGTCTTCCTTTTCCCGGATGAGAAGACAACTAGGTTTCCCTCTTATCTTTGTAGTGTTTGAGATGGATGGGATCTCACAGGAAAAACACTCAGAGAGAGAAGGGACCAAGAGCTCTTACTTTTGCCTTTTGCACGTACTTCCCATCAGAATAGTGCAGTGGGTTATAAAATGGGAAACCCACCTTTTTAGGGATATGGCCACACCTTCATCTGTCGGTTAGAATAACTGCTGGTAACCGTTCCCACTAATGGGATTTAGTTGGGTCACCTTAATGGGTTGGGCCAAAAGCCCAACATCACATTCCTCATGGGGTTGGAGAGAAGAGGGCGGCGGGGGGGGATCACCGGAGGAGAGGACGCCGGGGACGCGAGCGAGTTGGGGCATGTCGGTGGGGATGGATTGGACCAGCCATGCCTTGCAGGCGGGCGAAGAAGAGGAGGCGAGAGATAGAGAGGGTGCCCACACCGCGAGGAAGAAATGGAAGAGGACGATAGCCGATCTCATCTCTCTCTCTCTCTCTCTCTCTCTCTCTCTTTCTCACTCTGTGATTTCTTTGGAGGGAATTCGATCGGAACTCACGGAGTTGAAATGTGCTTCCAAAGGTTCCGACTTGCCGAATACGGTCACCGCCATGAATTTAAGCAAAAGTAGATTACACTTTGCCCCCATGAAGTTTTGCTAAAAAACACTTAGTCCTTTATTTTATTCCAAATAGGTACATAAAGTTTGAAATGTTAGCAATTAGACTACTTAATTTTTCTCATTTGGTAATTTTTATCTGATCAAAACTGAGTTGAGGGGGGCAAACTGTAGTTTTAAAACTATATAGGGGTTTAAGTGTTTGAACTAAATAAACTTCACGGGGGGGCAAAGTGTAATTTACCCTTTCAGAAATTTTTTACCGAGGACCTTGTCGCTCGAGCCGACTAAAAGGAGGGCGCGAAGTACAATGTGTGGCACTACTGGCGGAGGCTCTGATCTACTATATACGTGACCGCATGAGATAACGCCAGATTGTGAGGTCACGAGACTGAAGCGTGGGTCAACCCGTTTGGAGTGATACGCACGAGTTGGCCCCCATCCCCAGGCCAGTAGTTCAGGTGGGTTACGACTTACGAGTAACAAGTAGGGGTGGCAATGGGTCGGATCGGGTCTAGTTTCACATCATGTCCAAAACTCATAGATCCGGATCCGACCCGTTTAACTAATTGTGTCTAGATCCTAAACCCGTACACGACTCGCTAATTTCGTGTCGGTCTACCGTGTTGGATTGATCTTTTTTTGTCTAGATCTGTCCATATTTTTAACCAACTGTGTATGTGTTTCTCGTTTGATTGGGTTGGGTTCGGATTGGAAGGGTTGAACCTGCTCAAATCCACCCCAAACCACTAGACCTGTTGTGGGCACTGAAATTAGCTCACGGATCGAATCCGACCCGCATGTGAAGTTTGGCCCACACACAACGGTCCACACGTGAAACATGGCCCGCACACAACGGCCCACATGCGAAAACCAGCTAACACACACCGACCCGACTCAAGCAAACCCATGCAAGTGGGCCCATCGCCCCCCTCTCGGAAAACCGTGCCCCCTCCCCATGGGGAGGGTGTGGTCGGCTATGAAGAAAAGATAAAACAAGAAAAATATATATAACCGCCTCGATGCGGGGGGAGGTGGCGTGGACATCTACGCAACCGTAGATCCGCGACGATCCCTCGATCCGACGGACAAGAAACGAAGTCGTTTCGCCATCAATCGGAAGGTGCAAAGATGACTCATATCTTCAAAAATTGAGTCATATCTTGTCCATAACAATCCTCACAAAATAAAGAAATAAATCAATGTTGTTTCCCAAAAAGAGAGAACAATATCTTGATGGTTATGGGGAGAGAGATTGAAGGAATACACTAAATCGCAGTCATATCTCTCTCAACCTCCCCCCTTTGCCTATAAATAGAGGGGGTGGGGGAAGGCATCAAAGGTTAGATAAGTCATCGAAGACCAAAGCTAGAGGCGTGAAAGCTCTAAAGACGAGGAGGATCCAATGCTCGAGGCTCAAAGCTCGAGACATGGAGGCTCTGAAGACGAGAAGGTTCCAACGCTCGAGTTGAAAGTCAAAACGAAGAGACATGAAAGCTCCGCAAAGGAGGAGACTCCAATGCTCGACGTCCGAAGACTTCGGGAGGAACGAGAAGACGCATCCTAATGAAGCGGAGCCGCCAATCAAAGTCCTCATCAACACGAAGGCCTTACACTTGAAGATCAAATCTTTAACTCTTCGCACAAAAAAGAAAGCTTAGAGAAGAAGGTCCGGAGTCGTCATCACCCCATCGTCTCCAACGATCTTCATCAACTCCGAAGACGCCAAAAGTAAAGGCTGGAGGAGAAGATTGAAGTCAGCAACACCCCATCGTCTTCAACAAATGCGTCGACTCCTCGCACGAAGAAGAAAGCTTGAAGAAGAAGGCCCAAAGCCGGTGCTACCCTCACCGTCTTTATCAACAAAAGCCGACGCTACAACCGTCGAACGGATATCGGTGCTACCCCCGTTGTCTTCATCAACAAAAATCGATGCTACAATCATCGTACGGAGATCGGTGCTACCCTATTGTTTTCATCAACAAAAGCCGACACTACAACTGTCGCACGGAGATTGGTGCTACACCCGTCGTCTTCAAAAGAAGCCTTCGACTCTGATCACGCCAAAAAAGCCTAGAGAAGAAGAGAAATCAAAGCCGACGCCACAACCATCGCACGGAGATCGGTGCTACACCCGCCGTCTTTAAAAGAAGCCTTCGACTTCTATCACACCAAAGAATCCCAGAAAAGAAGAGAAGCCAAAGTCGACGCCACAACCATAGTTGCTCCATCCCCAAGAAGCTAGAAAAATAAAGAAGCCTTGGAGACGTAGCCATTGCCGTTCGAAGAGAAGATCAAACCAAATCAAAAGCCAATACAAGAAGCCAAATCAAAAGCAACGTTAAAGCCCGCGCCAAAGCAATGCAAATGCCAAAGCCAAGCAACTACGACGGTCATGAGCAAAGCACCGCACGTTCTAGTCGATACGACATAAAGTCCGAAAGATCTAAAGCACCGCAAGCCACTACCTGTCTACATTCAACCACAAATGCCAAATCAAAGAAAAAGCCAGAGCCACGTCAAAGCAAAGCCAAAGCCAAAGTCAACGCCAAAAGCACGATCGACGTTGCGAACCGACGATCAAAGATGTTGAAATCTAGCAAGTGCCAAGGAAGACACGAAAACCGAGGAACGAAGCCAAAAGTCCCCTAGCCGAGAAAGCATGAAGCACGGAAGGGACAAAAGCAATGGCGAAGACTCTTTATCCACTCAAAAAACCCTCACCCTGTAAAGATCTCTGTCCATGGCAAACCCCTCCAGAGCTCTCGCACAAAGTAACAGTATACGCGGACCAAAGGGATCCTCCAGAGGATCTCTCTCACAATCTCCTGATCAAATCTTTGCTGCACCCGGCTCACCACCCCCGAGGCCCTGGATCCCGGCCTTGTTACCCTCGTGTGCTCACAATAAAGACAACCCGAATCTTTTTTCCGTGCATACACCTGTCAACGAATTAAACTCGGAGCGAATTAGGCTATATCTAAATCCGATCCGTTAAGTAAACGGGTTATCGAATTCGGATTTGGATCAAAATATGGATCATGGATAAGACTACATCGGATAGTTGTGATATCGTTTAGTGTTGTATCCACAAAAGAACAGTCAATTCGAAACTTGGGACTCGGAAGGGCCAAGATAAAATATGAGTCTCGATCAGGGGACCATGAGCATCTTTTTTATATTATGGCCTTAGATCTAAAGCAATCAAATTGCAAAAAAAAAAAACTAAAGCAATCTAATCTAACAATGTATAAAATGTAATATATTATGTTATAGTATGTCGAATTAGTTTCCTAACAGATCGGATTGACCTAAATCAATATTCGATTTGTTCAGTAAATGGTTATTCAATTCAGATCGTTATCAGATTATCGGATGAAAAAACCCTATCCATATCCGACTTAACAAATTCAGATTCGGATCAAAATTCGGTCCATTGATAGGTCTACTAGCCACTAGCCCCACCACCTCAATATGTCTGACTTAGTGTTCTAAAAAGCGGCCCCCCACCACCCAGCCTAGCCTCTAGGCGCTCTAGAAAAACGACCAAGCTTCCAGGCGGAGCTAGGCGGGGTAAGGCGCCTAGGCGATCTAGGAGGGTTGAGGCGGGATAGGCGGACCAAGCGGGCTCAAGCTGGCCAAGCAGGCTTGCGGACCAGGCGGGCTCAGGTTGGCCAGGCGGGCTGGGGGTTGAGTCGGCCTACCTCAACAACAGTCCCTCTCTTTAATTAATATCAAAATAATAATTAAAATAATTAATAAAAAACCAAAATGCATAGGCGCTAGGCGGCCCCCCACCGCCTGACTAGCGCTAAGCGCTTTTTAGAACCTTGGTACGAGTTTGCCCCATAGTATGTTCAAAAGGGTTTCACTACGATACCAAATAGCAAAATTCGGTACCATATCGAAGTCATCTCCACCATCATTTCTCATTTCCAAGCATCAGAGTCGTGGGAGCATTATTCTAGGGGCCATGGGATGAACCCTAGGGGGATGCCTGAGATCCACCATAAGGTCATCGGATAGTCCCTATGAATTTCAACACAGTACTGAATTGGGTACTGTATGTACCATAATATTATCGGGAGGTCAGTGGATCAAAACAGTGCACGTGGAGGCTATAAAGTATAGGACACCAACCTCTGGTGTGGTTTGTGGGGGGAGATTACGGGCACTGTATGGTCCCCCTCCAACAATCGATGAAAGGTGTTGACCTTCGAGATGTGGCACTGTGAGATGCTGAGTTGTTGCATGCTTAGCTATCAGACAGACACTGTGGAAAAGAGAGAGAGAGAGAGAGAGAGAGAGAGAGAGAGAGAGAGAGAAAGAGAGAGAGAGAGAGAGAGAGAGAGAGAGAGAGAGAGAGAGAGTTGACACAAGATGAGGTGACGAAGTTCAGCCGAAGCCTACGTCTTCGTGCGGTAAGACGCAACCTTTGAATCCACTATCTCTGAAGAAGTAGAGCCACTCTCGACAGATCGAGGAGTGCTTATACAAGTAGATAGAGGGTGTAGTGGCTTGACAAGAGTCTGATCACCAGATGGCCCAAGGAGCTTTGGAAAACAGAAAGTGGGATGTGGGATAATGAAATGTGGATTTGGATTATTTGTTGGGTCTGATACTTATAGAGGTTTGAGAATATCAGGGGCTTTGGTAAATATCCAGGGGGATTTACAAGACCCCGGATAGTCTTCGTGGGCCCCAAGCAAGGCTACGGGTCCTACTGTTATCTCCGTGGACCCCGAAGTAGGGCTACGGGTTCCACCATCATCTCCGTGGGCCCCAGGCAGAGCTGCGGGTCGCACTATCGCCACTGTGGGCCCCCAGCAGGGCTGCAGGTCCCACTGTCATCTCCATGGACCCCCAGGCAGGGCTGCGGGCCCCACTGTCTCCCCGTGGGCCCCAGGCAAGACTGCGGATCCCACTCTCGTCTCCGTGGGCCCCAAGCAGGGCTGCAGCCATCATCGTCTCTATGGACCCCAGGCAGGGCTGCGGGTCCCACCGTCGTCTCCATGGATCCCCAGGCAAGGCTGCGGGTTCCACCGTCGTCTCGTGTGTCCAAAGCAGGACTGCGGATCCCACTATCAGGCATTAGCCAGATTTTACACCCACACGGTTCATAGCTGGTTTTTCTTACCAAAAACCGGTCGGCCTTTGATGCGATCCTCGACCAATTATAGGTGCGATACATGGATCGTGCCCAAGCTGAAAGAGCCGGGTTCAATTCATCAATGGCGCATGACCTGCAAGGTACATAGGTGTGATTCAATCGACCTGTGCTATTGAAGGGTGTGGTCGCACATGGGTACGAGCTACAACTAATTACAAAGTGTATTGTCGATCGTGAACGACTGGTCAGCCGGTTATGTTGTCTGGTATCATGTTAATCCGTCAATCAGACACCCAAAATGAAATCCCCGCCCCTGCCCCATTCTCGACTCTCCCAGTCCAGCGGCGAGAGGGAGTAAGAGAGAAATCCGCAGAGAATCTCGGTTGGAGTTTTCACCATGGATATCTGCTTCCCTCCCACCTCGTCCGATGGGTCAGGTTCTATACCTCTCGATGTCCCTGATCAAGATTTGTAATTCTCGTATGGGGGACTATCGGATTTCTAGATTTCCTACTTAGTTGTTCAAGCTCTGTATTATAACTATTTTCGATTTAGGTTTGTTAGGGTTGTGAAAATGTCTGTCTCTTGAGATTTACATGGTTATGCACGTTGATCAGTAGCTATAGAAATCAAGATTGTGGATCGGAACCGAATTTGGTTCGTCTCCCTTTGCTTGTATGATTTAACTATTTCCGATTTAGGTTTTTTAGGGTTGTGGAAATGATGTTTTTTTGAGATTAATAGGGTTCTGCATGCCCGATCAGCTAAAGAAATCAAGATTATTGATCAGAACCGCACGAATTTGGTTCATCGCCCTTCTCTTGTGTATGAGGAAACGTTGATCCTCTCTCCATTCCATCACAACATTGGAACTGTTGCAACCGACAAAGTCTTCTAATTGACCCTTTAGGGACAATCAGATTTAAACCAATAATTCAAATGAAGGGCATATTAGGACCACCTCAATTATCCGTGTTGAATGTTAACATCAGTTGATTGGATGAAGTTACTATAGTTAGTACTAACACTGTAACACAACCTAAACCATAGTAGCAAAAATCTTTTTTGTTTTTTTTGAAAGTTTATGAATAAGTCACGGGTCTAAGACCATGAGAACTATGTGACAAATTATTCAAGGGCATGGGGGGTACTCATTAATTCCTGGATTTTACGGATTTTTCTTGATTTTGTCTATTTTTAATGATGATTATTTTAATTTAATTTATATATATATATATATATATAATGTTTAAATGCTTTATTTATAAAATCACGCATGCTATAAATTTTATTTTGTGTTTTATGTTTTCAAAATTTTATAGAATGCACACGTTATGAATTTTTTGGATTTTTCTCGAACTTTGGATTTTGCTTCCTTGCCAATTTTTTCTCGAACACGGAATTTGTACCTAGTCCAATCAAAATCGACCCATTAGTCCCCTACCATGACTTATTTAGAAGCCTATCTATTCATCTAGACTCTTCCTAACCCAAGTGAATCGAAGACATAAATCAAAGACATAACTTGAACGATTTGGTAATCTACATTCTACATATGTGAGTTGAATTGGCCAATCACTACAGGGTGATGTGAATGATTTGGTAAATTAGCTTCACATTGCTTCCTATGTTTCCATCATATGGCAATCACAACGTAGCCGTGTGTGCCATTTATCTAGCGGCATAAGAATTGCGTATTGATGAGACATGTTTCCAGAATAAATGATCAGTGGTGGAGTCATAGAGGTCTTATCTCGGGAATTCCTAATAGAATGGCATGCCCATAGATTCCCCTGTTCTTCATTGAATGACCTTAGTACACTAATTTCTTATTTATCTTGTACTCTTTTGGCTGCAGTGCAGCGCATTTGTGTTGTGATTTTTCGTGGAGCTAAATTTGGGAGGGCAATATGGGCCTGTTCTCATCGCATATTGATTGCATTAGGCTAGTAGGTATATTTATGTACTCTTCTAGTAGCAGTGTGGTGCATTTGCATCGTGATTTCTGTGGAGCTATATTTGGGAGGGTAAGAGGCGCCTGTTCTCGTGCGTAAAATTGATTATATTAGGTGGGTTTGTAGGTATTATATTTATATACTCTTCTGGTGGCAGTGCAGTGCATTTGTGTGGAGCTAGATTTGAGAGAGCAACAAAGGTTGTTCTCGTGGGTAAATTGATTGTGTTAGGTTAATAGGGATTATATTTATGTTCGTATTCATTTCATTATCACGAATTTTTATTCAGCGCCCAATTTTCTCACCGTTGTGGCTAGAAATCATCAACTTTGTATCGGCGTCCATCCTAGTTTTGATTAAAGGACGGTTGAAGGGTTTCTGTCTCTTAGCTTCGATACATTAAGCTGGAAATTGAGGCTGGGTTAGCGGTAAGTTTCAATAAATAGATGGGCTATTATGATGGCATTTTATCTCTTCCATTAATTCCAATTTTGTTTGAACCAAGATAGTTAACAGCTCGTAGTTTGGAGGTAGGATCTGTTTACTGACCTCCCTCAAAATGGTGGGTTGGGTGTAAACACAAGTGACCTTTGAGACTAACTCAAACAAAGCTGTAATTTTACATTAGTTCACTATTTTACATCAGTACATTTGTACGCTAGTTTACATGAGTACATTAGTACACTAGTTTCTGATTCATCTCGCCTTGGGAATTCCTAATAGAAGTGGCATGCCCTTATATTCCCCTCTTCTTTATAGAATTTACATCAGTACGCTAGTTTGATTCATCTGGTACTCTTCTGGTTGCAGTGCAGTGCATTTGTGTTTCTGTGGAGCTCGATTTGGGAGAGCAACAGAGGGCATGATCTCGTGGGTAACTTGATTGTATTAGGTTGGTAGGTATTATGTTTATGTTTGTACTTATTTCATTCTCACCATTTTTTGCTTCAGCATCGAAGTTCTTACTGTTGTGGGTAGAAATCATCAGCTTTGTCTCGGCGTCTATCCCTAGTTTTGATTCAGAGTCTGTAGAAGCATTCTTCCAGTGGATTCCTCAGCCATTTCAGAACCATGTGTGTCCACCACGGCGTCACATCTTTCCGGTGCTTCGGCTGTCGAGGAACCTGAAGCCTACTTTCCAGAACTCAAGGCAGACGATCCGAGGGTCAAGGACCCTGAGGCCGAGGTTCGGAAAGGTTGGAGCTGGAGATGAGAGAAGCAGAAGTAGCCCACAACCATCAGCCGCCAGCACTGTGCCAAGCTTGGGGATGCTCGCTAGTTGTCCTGCCGATATGTTCAAGACGCAGGACATGCTCGCTAGTTGTCATGCCGATATGCTCCAGATCGAGGACATGCTTGCGTCGTTCTTTCTCGATCCAGCAGGCGAGGCAACCCTTTATCTTGGAGTGGATGATGCTTGGAACCCTGGGGCATATGGAGCTAGCAGGCCCCTACCAGTGTGTGTTGCAGCCATGACCGACAAGGCGGGCCTCGGTCTACTGTCCATTCCTGGACTCGAGATTGTTCTAGATTATTCAGGCGGCTGGATGTGTGATGATACACCCTGTTGCTCTTTTTTGCGACTTGGTCTTCGTCAGGCCATGCATCTGATTTCATTCTTTTATTCGTATGGTCCCGTAATTAATTGTCATTTTGCTGAATCATATAACTAGATTTTGTCCTAAAGAGCATATAATTTACCTTCATGTGCAGGGACGGAACCAGGATTTTATATTGGAAGGGGCCAAAACATAATAATTTCATTTGAGAGGGGCCAAAGCATGAACCAAGAAAATTTATATTCTTATATTCAAGACTTTTTCTACATAATTTTTTTTTTTTTTAAAAAAAGAGGGTGGGGGGCCGGCCCCCCTTGGGCCTTGGTCCATATCTAGTTCCAACCCTGTTCATGTGATCTGTTTCTTTGATTATCGAGCAACTAGCGTAATTGAGGGAGAGTCGAATAGTTTTGATGGGGGCAACACGTACAGTGGTATCAAACGCGCATTCACCATGAAACGCATAAAGAGACTGTAACTTAGGCTCAACGGCCCGTGGCCCAAAAGTCGATGCAATAACCCGACCCATCCCGGCCCAAAAAACCCACAGATTGGTTTCGGGCCATCAACCTTAGCCCTTCCCGGCCCGGAAGTGGGTTGACCCAAAACCCTGATTTGAAAGCCTATGATTTTTTTTGGGAAATTTTATTCATACCCCTTAAATATGTAATTAGCCCCCATTTGCAACAAACTTGAACACACCCCAATTTTTTTTTTTCATACCCCATTCCTATCCTAAAAATACCCTTCCCCCTTACACCCCACCTCCAATACACCCCATTTAAATGGCCCGCCCCAACTTGATTATACCCCAATCAAACACATACCTCCTTAAATATACCCCAATTATATACACTCTTGAATACACCCCACTCTTAAATAAACTCCATGTAGTTGGCTGATACTTGAAGGCACAAGTAGAGCTGCAACTTGGGCGGACCAACCTGAACCCAACCCGAGTCCAACCCGAACCCAACCCGAATTTGGGCGGGCTAATTCGAGCCCAACCCGAATTATTTCTCCTCGACCCGACAGAACCCGACACGAAATTAGCGGGTCTGGGACAAGGCTAAACGGGTTCGGGTCGTAAACGGGTCTACACGATAGACCCGTTTAATAAACGGGTCGGGTCCGGGTTTAGGGTCTGAACACGGTAGACCCGGGAAGACCCGTTTAGTATTCAACGGGTCGGGTCGGGTCTACCAGCAATCCAATACTATAATATATAATACCAGTGGGTCTTTCGGGCAGGTCGGGTCAAGTCGGATTGGGTCGGATCGGGTCAACTGAATAGATCCGGATGGTAAACGGGTCTTAACGGGTCTTATCGTGTCTATCTATTTATTAGCGAGTCGGGTACGGGTTTAGGATCTAGACACGATTGGTTAAACGGGTCGGGTCCGGGTCTAGGGGTTTTGGACACGACACGAAATCAGACACGACACGAACCCGACACGACACGACTCATTGCCACCCCTAGCTGCAACTTGGGCGGGCCAACCCGAACCCAACCCGACTTTGGGCGGGTTAACCCGAACCCACCCCGCACAACCCGTCGGGTAAACAAACATTGTGTTGGGTTGGGGGTACAAAAGACGCTGAGCAGCGGCTTTGGGGTTTGGGGTACAAAAAAAATGGCATTGTTGGTATTAAAGGATTGTTGAGTAAGTTATTGAGAAACGCTAGGGATACGGGGGCTAATTACAGATTTTTGGGGTATGAATAAAATTTCCCTTTTTTTTAAGGTTATTTTGACTTTGTCCTCAAAATTTTGCCTTGAATTAGACTTTACCCCCCATGTTTTCATTAATTAGACTTTACCCCCCAAAACTAACTGTTCCGTCAACTCACAACCTAAGAGAAAGGCTGAGCTGACGGAAAAGAAATAAAGTTTTGGTGGGTGAACTAACGAAACAGTTCGTTTTGGAGGGTAAAGTCTAATTAATGAAAAATGGGGGGTAAAGTCTAATTCAAGGCAAAGTTTGGGGGGCAAAGTCAAAATAACCCTTTTTTTTTATATAAATATAAATGTATATAAAATAATTCAAATGTTTGCTTCAGTGGTTGGGCGCATTGGTTAATCATGAATGTGATGTGTTCAAATCCATTGAGATTTTGAGATTTTCTCTCCATCTAACATGTGCTCTGAATAGTCCAAAATATGGCCCAACCCGGCCGACCTGGCCCAACACGAAACCTGAGAGGACCGAACTCGGGCCTTGCTCGGCCCATGCACAGTGTTAAGTAAGCCTGAATGGGTCGCTTCTTTGTCAGATGGACTCGAGACTTTAGTGTTCCGGCCCGGCCCATTTTAGTGGCATGTAGAAATCTGAGGTATCACCATTCAAAAATGCAGTTTTTACATCCATATTTGATAAAACCCAATCATATATGATGGCAATCTTTGCATTCATATACGACAGAGCCCAATCTCGAACTGCCCAATAACAATCTATATAACAAGGGACGTCCGTTTTGTGCTGACTAGACAAAACGGAACAAAAAAGCTGACTAGGACAAGCTGACTGGACAAAAATGAACCGAATAGATCTAACCATTCATTCAAAAATCAACACACGATCTCTCCTTGGTTTCAAATCCCAATCCATTTAAACTGCACTAAACCCCTAAAATTTCGGCTCATTTAAATTGCACTAAACCTGACCGTTCATATCTTTGTTTGCATCAATGGCTATAAACCCGCTTGCTGAAATTTCGGCTGTCCCAAATCATCGGATCGATCTCGAGGAATCCGTTCGAACAGAGATAGTTGTGATTGATCGATTACAGGGAGAGGGGGAGTTGGTTGCTCCGAAGGCGTCCGCTTCGTGTCAATCGGCACGGGAGAGGAAATGGGTGTCCCTATGTTTGTCGCCTGCTGCAGTGCCGACAGGTGTGTTGCCGCCGAAGGCGGTCCGCTGCAGTGCCGACAGGCACGGGCATGCACTAGTTTATATAACATGGCACGTAGGTTTTGTGCTGACTAGACAAAACGGAACAAAAAAGCTGATTAGGTCAAATTGACTGGACAAAAATGAACCGAATAGATCTCTATTTCCCCATCAACCAACTCTCTCCCCTTGGTTTCAAATCCCGACCCATTTAAACTTCACTAAATCTCTAAAATCCCGACCCATTTAAACTGCACTAAACCTGACCGTTCATCCTGTGATCGTTGTTTGCATCAACGGCTATAAACCCGCCTGCTGAAATTTCGGTCGTCCCAAACCATTGGGTCGATCTCGAGGAATCCGTTCGAATAAAAACAGCTGTGATTGATCGATTATAGGGGGAGGGGGAGTTGGTCGCGCCGAAGGCGCCCGCTTCGTCCCAATCGGTACGGGCGAGGAAATGGTTGTCCCTATGAATGCCGGTGTTATCATCGAAAGTGCTTTGTTGTCGAAGGTGTTCAGGTGTGTTTCTGTCAAAGTCGATCCGCTGCACTGCCGACAGATGTGTTGCAGCTGAAGGCGGGTCTGCTGCAGTGCCGACAAGCACGGGCATGCACTAATAAGAATAACAATAAGAGTCTGAACAATAGTTATATTTGCCACATGAGCGCATTTTTCCTCATCATTAATATTGCATTCCTACATAAGTCCATGAGAAACAATCGAGCTTTGTTCCTCTCAATAGACCAATAAAACATATCTTGACCTCATAGACTTGTGACGACCAAGATGCAATAGACCAATAGACAATAGCCAAGACTCCTGAGGCGGGAATGCCAAGATGGATGAGGTGAGGTGAGGTGTACAAGGCCATGAGTTAGCCCCACATCGCCTGGAGAGAAGGAGATCCTGAGCTACTTATATAATTTTCCCTCCCAAACATAGAAGACGCGTTTTAAAACCGTGCACCGCTACGGATTTCGTAAGAACTCCGTAGTTAAGCGTACTCGGGCGAGAGCAGTACTAGGATGGGTGATCACCCTGAGAAGTTCTCATGCGGGCACGGGCAAAGCGGACAATATCTTGTGTGTTTGGAGCGGATGTTACAAAATGGTATCAGAGCCGGTTCTCCTCGGGATGGAGGGGTCTAACCCTACACGAGGACGTGTAGCCTTGAGGGGGGGTGGATTGTGATGATCAAGATCCAATAGGCCAATAGCCAAGAGCCAAGACTCCTAAGGCTGAGATGCCAAGATGGATAAGGTGAGGTGAGGTGTACAAGGCCATGAGTTAGCCCCACATCGCCTGGAGAGAAGGAGATCATGAGCTACTTATATAATTTTTCCTCCCAAACATAGAAGACGTGTTTTAAAACCGTGTGCCGTTACGGAATTCGTAAGAACTCCATAGTTAATCGTGCTCGGGCGAGAGTAGTACTAGGATGGATGACCACCCTAGAAAGTTCTCGTGCGGGAACAGGCAAAGCAAACAATATCTTGTGTGTTTGGGGCGGATGTTACAAGACTACAACTAAAAGGGTCTTCGCTAGGGGAGAGGTGCAAGTACCAAGTATGAATTTGTTAGAGAGCCTGCAACTCTTCAATCATAGATTGCTACTAGTTGCATTATTAACCTGCTTCTTGATATGTCTAATTTTTTTATGAGAATAGTTTGCTGCAAGAAAGGACAACTAGAAAAACTAGTAAGCATTCAAAACAAATCCACACTCATAGTCACTATAGCGAGCAGGCGCAGAATAACGACAAGAAGGCACTGGATGACCATCATCTAGACTGTCAGAAGTAATAGTAAGAGAAAAGGGAGGCTCAAAAAATGTGTAGTCGGGAGACAGGACAATCACATGATGTTTGTAAATCTTGGTAACATGAGGATGATCAAAAGTACGAGAAGGTCTAGAAGGGTAGATTGAAGGAGGAAGGAGCTGAGGAATAACTGCATGGATAGAATTCTCAAAGGAGGAAGATAAGGTGGAGGAGGAGGGCTCATGATTAGAAGGAAAAGAGAGATCCTGAGAGGTGGATGTTCTAGCATAGTAGGGGACTCCCTCAAAGAAAGTGACGTGAGGTGCCGAGCAATAGGGTCATAGTAGCACGACCCCTTATGCTTGGAATAGTAGTCCAGAAAGACATACATAGCAGAACAAGGACATTGCTTTGTGCATTGCCTTGGAGGCCAGGGAGTAGAACAAAACACATACACCCAAAAGCCTAAAGCATGCTATAACTTGGCAACACATAATTCAATTGCTTTTAATTAGAATGACATGAGAGGGCAAGAGAGTGAGTACGATTGATGCGATAATGGAAGTGATAAAAACCTCAACCTAAACTGATGTGGGAGGCGGAAGGCAGAAGAAGGGCCCATGCTATCTCAAGTATGTGTTGATGTTTACTCTCAACTACCCTATTTGAGCAGAAATGTGGGGACATGATTGTTGATGGAGAGTCCTCTAACTTAGAGAAAATAATCACATGAATATTATCCGAGAGATACTATTGGGCACCATCAGTACGATAGACTTTGATTAGTTTTCCAAATTGCATATGAAAAATATTTTTAAAGCTCACATAATAATGAAAATGTGAGGCATAAGCTAATGGAGCAGTGCCTCAAATATCAGATTATATTGGATAAGATCCAAAGAAGACTAAGATAGATTCACTAGCTGAAAAAGGTAGTGCCATGTTCTTTTCGAACCGATAGGCCTTACAATGAGATATAGGGGTACATGACATCCCTATAAAGACATGACTGAAACAAACACCTAAGTTTAGAATCGAAAATGTGATTAAGTTGACGATGCCATAGATTAGAAGTAGAGATAGTATTGCATGTAGACGAAGATGAACATGAAGATTCTCCAAACTATATAAACTGCCAATTCTAAGACCAGTACCAATCCTTTGGCTTGTATGAGGGTTCTGCATAAAACAAAAAGATGATGAGAAGGAGTTTATAAACTCAAACAGACTAATTTGCTAACAGAAATAAGGCTCAAAGACAATTTAGGAACATGAAGAATATTAAAGTGAGGAAGGCAACCACTTTGGCCTAAAGACGTGATGATGGAATCACAATAAGTGACGGGTAGATGAGACCAGCAGTCATCGGTATGGATCTAGAACCGAGAAGGAACTCGGCAATAGTCTAATACCGAGACGTTAGATGTCGAGTGATGTACGTGTAGCCCTATAGTTAGCAAGGGGGGAGATTGGTACCAGAGGTAGCACACATGGCTAAATAGGAGCAGTTAGGGTGAGTAAAACCCATAAATGATTGCTGAAGCTGCTTTTATGATTGAACAGGCGAAACCAACTAGCAGAACCAGCATGAGCAACACGTGTATTGTCAACGAGCGGTAAACATTACAAGTAGGTTGACGGCATCGGCCACGACAATGGGCGACCGATGAGAACAACAAACTGCGACGTCAAGAGGCCATGGGGAGCATGTCAAGAGGATTAACGACATTTGCAAGCCATAGAATCGATCGTTCACGGGCGAGACCTCATCAAAAGCTGACTGTGGGAGAGACATTAATGACGAAGGTGAACCGAGGCAATGGCACACTGTGGGCAAAATCGCAGGGCGGGAGGATGCCATGAAGGCTCCGGCTTACCTGGGAAGTCGCATGCCTGAAGGGTCTCACAAGCTAAGCGACGAGAGGACCAGAGTTAGGGATCTGAAAACCCAAGAACTAACACTACGAAAGGTCATAGACGAGAGAGGAATGCTATGCATACACGCCACATCCTTGTTGCAAGGGCTGTGGGATGGGATTCGATGCATGCAAGATGACGCCATGTTGACACCATGGTTATGTGGTTGAATTAGTTAATGGTGTAGGAATTCGAAGATCCAAATTTCGATGCACAGGATCTCGTGTAGATTGACGAATTAAGGATAAGATGATGCGTACCTATTGATTCCATGGAGGAGAACGATCCGATGTGGAAGCCTTCACGGTTGTCGCCTTCCACTCCATGCCTTAAGTTTTCTGTCCGGATCTCCCACGTGATGGGATGCATGAGAGGAGAGAGTCATCGTTAGGGTGGAGCGGGTGCTAAACCAATATTTATAGAGAAACCCTAATCTCTAGTCACCCATCGCAACTAAGGGGCCTATTGAGTTCCATAAACTACTTCTACACAATTAGGTCTAACCCATACTTAAAATAGGTGCACCAACATGACCCAAAGTGCACTACAAGTTGTGTCTAAGGCCTGGTAATGCACATGACAAGATCACGTCTTATTTGGCCTGACCGACACCGCTTAACCTAAATCCGATGGTTTACAATACCTAATTTATGATCTATGTAGGCCCACATACAAAAAATTCTTACAAACGGCTCCCATCCCATGGAACTTGCAACGAGGATGCAGCCTATTCATACACAGTGTGTATGGATCGTATCATTCTAGAGGAGAATATAATGATCTTCTCTACACACACACACACACACACACACATATAAAGGGTTGTCACCAACATGGATGATATTGGACCAAAAGAACTTAGTAAAGAAACTATACATATAGTATAAGAGCATCTCCAACGGGCTCCTATCGCTTTCATCATTCGAAATTGTAGGGAAAGAAAGTGGTCCCGAGTGAAAAATGCCCCTCCAATGGACTTCCAAGCCTTTCACCTGAGTGGGTTTTCTCAACTCCTCTCTATAGGGCTGGGAAGAGGAGTAGAGAAAGATTAGATAGTGGGCCCGATGTTTTAATAAAACAAACTACTTTCATTTAGTTTTCGAAACAACCCCTACCAAGTATTGCTTCATGGACCCCCGATTTGGTCTTTTCACAAGAAATAGGGGTTATTTGAGGAGCTCATTGGATTGCTCTTCAATTCCCACTCCCTACTTTACTTATGTGGCATCTAGGAGCTCCAACAATATGGAAGGAACCTGGGAGCCCGTTGGAGATACTCTAACAGAACTAAAAACAGCTCATGAGGCTAGCAATTGATCGAGACACCTAACCCTAGTCCTAACCCTAATCCTAATCCTAACCCTGGCTATAGTTTATTCATTCATTATGCTCATAAACGAATCTTGATCATCCATTTCTTGATCTCCTCATGAGCTCCACTTCTTGAGTGGTGCTCCCTCACCCCGGAATTTAAAACATCATTCCCATATATCCAAAGCTGAGGTCTTTCTTTCTTTTTTTTCTTTCGAGGAAATAAATCTAACCTCCTTTTGTTCCACGAACATTAATGTACTGGACACGTGCTTAACCCGATTGTTAAGCCAGAATGACGTGGCACCCAATCACAGGGCAATGGACGGCTGTGATCAGGGCACATCATTCTGGCTAAAAAGTAATCGGTAAAGCATTCGGGGTTAGATAGTATTTTCCGTTTTTCGACGAGAACACGGATGCATGTCTTATTGGAACTGGACACGTGTCAGGGTTGGGAAGCTCGGAGCTGGGGCTAAGGCTAAAGCAGACCGACGCACTGCTTTTGCTTCTCCTTTGTATTTTGTTATGCAAAGCCGAAAGGTTAGAGCCTTTCTTTGGGTGTTTATTTAAGTTCACTGATAAAGTGGGAATCATACCCACAATAGTGTGTGAGATATCTATAGAGAGAGAGAGAGAAAGAGTTCACTCATAAAGTTAGAATCATACCCACAAGAGAGAGAGAGAGAGAGAGAGAGAGAGAGAGAGAGAGAGAGAGAGAGAGAGAGAGAGAGAGAGAGAGAGAGAGGGGCAATTAGGGCATCTTTGGCCCCTACTCAATTCATGACTCCCAATAAAAAAAGTCTCAAAAATCACTCTAGTCCTATACCAAAATGAGTTTTACTTTAAATTTTTACCAAATTAGGAGAGACTCAAATACCATACAAAATTCTCGACGGTCGGCTCTAATGGTCTTCCTATTTACAACATTTCCATATAATGTTGAGGTTTTATTCAAAACTGAGTAAAAGCTCCAAATCAGTTCCAACCCTTAAATTAAATTGAGTTTTTACTCAAATATGAGTAAAGGGTTGTAGTGCTATGTATCAGATTGAGTTTTTACTCATTTTTGAGTAAAAATTTGAGTAAGGGCTGAAGATGCTCTTTGTCATTATGGCAATGAGTAAATCCCAACTTTTTCTAACCTTGGCTCAGTGCCTTAACCTCATATGGTTCACGACTTTGATTTATAACTTGATTTGAATTTTGGTACGGATGTCGTTGGTCCCATAAAACAATGAAAAATCAATCTCATTTCCCTTTCACTTATTCATTTAGAAAAGAATACAAAATACTGTTAGATTTATACTTACAGGACTTCATGATCGGAGATGATTTGAATCTGTCCGATTGGATCATACCTGATGACATGATGCCGATGTGTTCGAGGATGTTGAAGAAAAACACAAAAAATTATTCGGGATCGAACGAGTGAAGCGAGGTCAGATCAACACCTTCTATCGCACGATCTCCTCTTTATCTCTTGGGCAGACGGGAAGACACCAAGAGGGAGTTTTGTCCGTACGTAAAAGTAGTTCCCCAACCCCTTCTATATGAAAGAAATGAAGAGACTCCATCCAGTCATTGAGAAACCTCTTCATTTCTCTCCAATCATTGAGACACCTTTTCATTTATTTAACTAACTCTGCACTACTTGTGTGTGCATATCCACATAACTTAACGCGTGTCTGCGGCACTAGACACACTCAGAACAGCTACGAATTTGCCCAATCAATCACCGTATAGTCCACCGCACATTGACTTATTCCGGCTAACAACCGGTCAAACGAACCATTCAATCCAACTCGATCTAGTCAGCCCATCACATATGTCGAATAGTCCAACAAATACTTGTTAAATTTTGTCTCAAAACTATTCTCCATCCTAACCTCTCAAAATCGAGAGGCAAGAGAGACCATGTTCAAAGCCTGCAACAGCCACAGGAGAGCAAATTAATGTTTTGCATAAGACCAGCCTTGAATTCGCCCACAGGAGCTCCACATTATTATACGCCCTAACGGCGTAGGACAAACTCGGGATTCAATCCGGCGACCTCCCGATAGGGAAAGTTAATCGTACATCATCTTGTAACTCTTATTTTCTAATAAATTGATTGGGGTTTGTGATCGACCAACTCTCCCTCACATTGAGGATTTTTCCACACAAAAAAACCATTTTTAGCCAACCCTTGGTTTCAATAGATTTTTTAAAACAAACATACCCTTGGGTTCGAACCATAGCTACACAAAGAGTGCCATTTCCCTACATGTTGAGATGGTCTAATAGAACTTTAGGTCTGCCAAACTTTCCAGCCTATGACCAGTCCAACTGAGCCTTTTGGTTCACATGGTGGGCTAACTATTGAGAGAGAGAGAGAGAGAGAGAAGAGAGAGAGAGAGAGAGAGAGAGAGAGAGAGAGAGAGAGAGAGAGAGAGGCATGCCTTTGATACCCAATTTTCTTTAGAATACTTTGAGTTCTCTCAAAAGAAAAAGTACTTCATTAGAAAGAATCATAGGGTGGAACAACCCAAGGGCTCAGGATATATCTAGCCATGGCCAATTGGCATGAATGCCTCATGAATCCAATTCCAATCTATCACCAATCCTAGAGAAGATGCTCACCAAGCATGTGAGCACCCATTTCAGAGCCATTTGGACATCTCTTTTGAGATCTAACCCTAAAGAAAGCTATTGTTGGTGATTCTATATGGTTGGAAGAGATCAGTAGCCAACACATATGCTTAATGCACCTCATCAAAGGTTATTCATACTTTTTTTTTTGGGAGATCGGCAGGTGTCCCAAAACCCTTCAGGCAATGGCCCACTTCAGGCTCGGACTAATCCCTCAGGGAGTGAAACCCAACCCACTCGGCAATTCCCACTTTACTTAAATAATTTTGATTCACTTATCCACACCTTGTTATCATTACTCATGATCAATCCCTTACACAAGTACAATAGTTAATAGAAAAGGAGTCGTCGCATGACACGTTGATGTGTTGTGTTGATGATAATCTCGAAAATGATTCAAATCATTGGCACATGGTGAGACCTTGCAAGATAATGAGGTTGATAGAAGTGATTGATAGGAAAGATTAATTAGCGGTGCGAGATGGAAGTGGACGTACTTACCTTAGAAAGTAATGAGATAGATAGAAGTGATTGATATGAATGATTAATTAGTGGGGCAAGATGGATGTGGAGAGAAGTTACGTGTTCGGAAGATAGTGATGATCGACATAACTTTCGGTGGAAATGTTGGTGCTCTCTTTAGAATTTTAGCGGCACCAATAATTATTTAGCTAGGTATATTCTTGCTAGCTTCTAATAGGAGTCTAAATCTAGAAAATTTACAGTCTACGCTGCCATAACATTGGTTGGAAAAGTGTAGCACTCTGATACCATTTGTCGCAGAAATATATAAGATTCATTGAACCAAAAGAACCATACTAGCCATCTACAGGACAAATCAAATTTTTATGTGGTTCGACAAAAACTTGGCAATGTCCAAAATACCTATGAAAGTGTGCACACGATGTGAAAGCGTTTACTAGCACCTAGAGGGTGATGATCGAATAGGTGGAGCAATGTATATCTGATGAGTTATAAATTAACTCCAATGGATCGATTTTATCTTTTTGTGTATTTGTGAGTTTCTAGCGCATAATCCTAAAAAATTACCCAAGTATAAAAAATATTCAAAGAGATTAAATCATAATCGACACAATTTTTAAGGTGGTTCGAGCAATTTTTTACATCCACTCCTCGCATGGCTAAGATTATGGACTTGTGACTTGTGAGGTAAGAGGTTAAAAGACTCGTTTCACCCAGTATTTCTGAATTTATAGCCTATTGCCATCTTGCCTTTTCATAGGTACATTGCCCCATCTCTACTACGCTTAGCGGCTCCAATTCACTTGACCGACAGTTTGCTACTCCTCACACTCGTGCCCCCGACAAAGCGCCTTGAGTCGCTTTCGTCCACACATTCATGGTAAATATCTCAATCCAATACGACACAAATATGAATACCACGAACCTGTTGGTTTGACCTCCACCACAAAGGAGGCTCCACCCTTAAAGTGATAGAATATTCCCTCAGGTATTGTAGAATGTGGAGGTGATGGGTCCTAGGGTTCCCTATATTAGAAATCAATGGATGGAATAGAAAATACCTTATACGAATCTCTCTAACGAAATGAGGAGGAAAACACAGAGAGATCGAGAGGAGAAATCATAAAAACAATAGTCCCTCTTTGAAGAACATAAGGATTTTTCCTCTCAAATTCTCAATGGTTGCCATAAGGCTTGCCGTAAGAAGAAAAACAAACCATTTATTTAGGGTAACCATCTACCACTAATACCTATTGGATAGGGCCATCAATGACCTAGATAAAGCTATCAAAAGAGAGTATTATCATTGATGTAGGTGCAGTTCCAGTGTGGTCCAGACGACTATCCGGACATCTTGCTCAATTTAAAGTGGTTCATATGACCCGTATGGACTGCACTCGACTGAGGGGCTTGGCCGATGACAACTCTGTTGGGTTTAGTCCAATGTAACCCACACACACCTGAAGGGGAGGAGGACTGATTTGTCCAGTGAACGTGTGCACGACTCGGGGGGCAGATTGTGAGCACAACTTGTCCAAGTCATGCGCAGAGTCAATCGACAAAAAAAGTCGGTGAATAAATTCCAAGCTGTCAAAGGCAAAGGCGATTTGGTAGAGTGGTATTTCTAAGGTAGAGGGTTGAGAGAGCAAATTGAAGGAAGGGAAGAGAAGAAAAACTCGGTTTAGGGTTTGTCGCAAGAAGAGAAGAGAGAGGAAGGAATGAAAAGAGAAAGAGAAGAGAAGAGTAAGAAAGAAGAACATGGAAGAACATACGGTGTGCCGATCTTCTTCCGAATTTTTCGGTGCGTCTACCTTAGTTTCTACTTCGGACGTTTTCATCTCTTGTTGTATTCTCGATATATTTCTAATTCTCTCGGAAGGATTGTTCTCTAGTTCATGGGTGTGTTATGTTAGAGTGATCAATGGGAAGGTTTGCAAGGTTCGACAAACGGTGACCAATTTGCATGTGTAATTCTCTTGATCTATGATAATCCAAATCCTTGATTGCCGGTGATATCCTGTACTTTGTACTATTGTTTGTTGCTTCATGTTTGCTGTACTAGTTGCTAGGCATGATCTTTAAGGGCTCCTTCTATTCAAACTGTAGCACGACACTTTCGGTTACACTCGGTGGATTGCCACTGTATGTGCGCAATGATAGGGTCCAATCTTAGTATCCACCCAATATAGTGGGTATCGGGGACTCGGATCCCAACAAACTCTTCACCCATATCTAACGACGTCTCAATCATTCCGCCCATCCTCAACTCCACATCCATTCTAGCCACCAGCTCGGTCCGAACCCTAGTTATACAAAGGGTGACATCTCTCTTGATGTTGAGATAAAACCTAAAAGACTTTCAGGCCACCAACACTTTCCAACCAATGATATCAGTCCAAAAAAGCCTTTTGGTTCACATGGTGGGTGGTAATTATTGAAGCATGATGGAGGAGAAAGGGAGTGATCTATGGAGAGTCTATCTTTGAAACCCTTTTCCTTAATAGCACTTTCAGTTCTCTCCCAAGTAAAGCACATTAGAAGGAATCATAGCATTGCCTACTTAGCAAGAATGCATGAGTCATGAAACTTATCCCTATCCATCACCAATCATTTTGTAGATTAGTTTGGATCTTCTTTTGGACATCAAACCCTAAAGAATGTCGTTATTAGTTATTGGTGACCGTGATATTTTACAAGGGGATCATAGGATGCCACCTAATGCCCCCTTCGATAATGTCTTGGTAGCCCACAGATATGCTTAACGCATCTCATTGCAAGCAGTGGCGGACCCAAAAACTCCTACATTTAAAATTTTGGAGTGGTCATTTATATGGATTTTTTTTTATAAAATCCGAAACTTCAAAGGGGACTCTCAGGAATTTTGTCAGCTTTGGGGGGAGCCACGGCCCCCTCTCAGGTCCCCCCCTTGTTTCCGCCCCGATTACAAGGTTGTTTAACTTTTAATAGTTTCGATTCACTTGGTTTCAAGGCATCGAACGTGGAGCATCGACGCACCTTGTCATCGTTCCTCATGATTAGTTTAGTACTTTGTGTAGTGCGATATGCCAACCCGTGTGTGTTTAAATTATGTTTCTCAGAGATTTGATTAGTAATTTAATGTGCTAAGTGCAACATGCTTATCTCTATCATGATTAATCTCGTACTTTAAATTTAATAACAAGTAGGAGACATCTCATAACGCGCATCATAAATTATCCTTTCCAAAGTTTTAAATATCGGATCCGATTCTTAATCGAAAAGATGCCTCGTCCGATCCAAACAGGCTCGACCGTCTGCTTGCAAAGTTGTAAGACTTCCAATAGACGATATCATGTTCAATACATAATGAAATCAAAATTATGGTCGAATCGGAGCGAATCATTTGGGTTGATCCGATGGTAGTCAGTCATCCGGTTTTCCATCTAGATCGGGCTATCCTGACATGGCATGTGATCACAGTCATCCGTTGCACCCAGCCTCGACAGGTGAATTGCTCCCTGCTCGATTGGCAGGTAGAGGAACGGTGTGATCAGGTGCCACGTCAGCTCTTGGTTGCGTGTTGCACTCCGAAGATAAGAGTATAAAATATGATGTGTTGGGATTCATAAAATGGGTCAAAATGGGTGGTGGATTTCAGACGTCCACAGAGAATGAGGAGGGTAGAACTTGTCTTGGTGGGAAAGGTTGGATTAGTGGGTTAGATGGATCATGGATGTGAAGGGGGACTCGGGGTGGAAGATGGTGACGAGTGTAACTTTCGGTGAAAACTTTGGTGCTCCACTTCTTAAAATTTTTATAACTATACACCCATGAAATGGCACCCGTTTAAAGGCAACATGTCTTTTTTTCATAGACAGTTTTTATATAGAACATCTTTTTTTACAGGAGGAGAACGTGATGGTGGTGGGTTACTGGCAGCGATGAATAGTGGCTTACACATGGCCGGTGATAGGACGGCGGACGTGAGGTTGCCATTAGCAAAAGAGCAGGACAAAAACAGGGACCCGTCGAGTATTTTTAAAAATTTAAATTAGGACAGCCTTAGATATTTCGTGGACTATAAGTAGTCCAACCCATTTTTAGATTCAAATGGCTTCATTATGCCACAAATATTATGTTAATTAATATTTTTTGGGGCTTATACTATGCTCTGGTTTATAGTCTAAGCTCTACCTTCAAATCTTATTCATGGAAAAATAAAATTGAAAGATTTATTGCAAGAAAAAGGCTCTCAATCAAATTGTTTGTACAAATTCTGTTGTACAAACTTACATGGCCCAACAAGTGAAAGGGCTTAGCCCCAATAGTACTCTTCATCGGATGTCAATGATGCGATCTTTGATGCGATCTTTAGACATATATCTGCTATACAGCTTGAATCGGGACTTTATTTGTTTGATTTTGTTCGATTATTAATTGAGTCAAGCCCAAGCCTAGAGTTTATGCTTGTTTAACATGTGAGCCTAATAGCTCAACCAGAGTAAGCTCGGATCGATTGCACTTGCGAACGACCTTGGTTATTGCACATGATCAACATGCTTGTGGATAGGCCATACACGGGTTGAATAGGCCAAATATATATAGTCTAAGCTTTTTTAAACAGTACAGAGTTTGCGAACAAGCTTCTTAAGGGTCCGTTCGAGTTTGTTTGATTACTAAGAGCAACTCTGACGGTGATTATATTCACTCCCTATTATTTAGGAAAAGATGGCCTTCTATGAAAAACAGGGACCCACTTTCTAGTGCCATCTCCAAGGCTTTATATTGTTAGCTCCCTATTTTATATGATCAAAAGCCTATTTTGATCTCTATAATTTATAAAATGATCTATTTCTAAATGACCAAAAGCCCATTGTACTATCCATAAATTATAAAATCATATTGGACTTGGAATTGTACTATGGTAGATTTTTTTACCATGAGGCTCTGGTTCCAACAACGTTCGGATTTTTAGAAACGGATGATTTTTTGACTGTTGGGCGCAAATTCTAACGATGATCATATTCCTTCAATAAACAAACACTATATCAATCCTGTTGAAAACTGACGAACAATGACTGTCGTTTTTTATTGCCCGTCATTTTTTATCACTTAAAAACTATGAATTGACCATCATTTATTAAAATACAAACTTTGCCCGTCGTTTAGTTATGTAGTGTATTCCTTAAATTGGTGTAGAAAAAGAGGATTTTCTATCTCATTTTAAAATATCCCTTAGCTGCACAACCCCCCAGCATGATCCCATTTACTTTTCTTTTCTTGCTAGTTATATCACACAATCGCTTGACCAACATACTTCTTGATGATTCTGACTTGGATGATGAATTAGAGATACTGACAACTGGAGAATCATGTTTTTATACTTTTTAGTTGATTTTTTCTTTTGACATCCTCCATCCACTTTTGTTGGTACAACAACTTATTTCGAGAAGGTTCAAATTGAAATGAATTTTTGTGCATTGATTTCTACAAAAGTTTGGCTTGACCGATGTGAAAATATAACCTAATAAAGTAAGAAATGGTGCAAAAAATTAATGATGCATTAGAGAATGTGGATGTAGAAAACATAGATCACCTTACTTAATTGCTCATTCACTGTACACTGCTTTGATTTATTAATTCAATATGGGAAAAGTGTTGGGAATGGTGATGTTCTACATGCCAGCCCCCTATTCTTTTAGCATTACTAATGAGATAGCTTCATTTCTATGCATAATACAGTATTATACGTAACTGTTGCATGAGATGGATAATAATCCTTCAAGTATAACATATGAAACTTACATATGGGGATGAATTCACATACATGAGATCTAAGCTTACTACTTTGTGAGGGTTGTTTTTTATGGGAAGACTACATCCACAATCAGAGTCGGCTCCTTCATTGGAAGTCGCGATCCGAAACTCCTTTTTTTTTGTCTTGGACGTGCGAGTCGACAGCCGAGTGAAGTATCGAGGGCTTCGACTCCAAATGGAGTTCGTGCACCCGACAAACATCTTTTATCTCTGATTTGAATCACAAGAAGATATAAGATTCCTAGAGTGGGTGCCTCAAATTGTTCTCCATGTTCTTGATGAGATACAGAGAATGAAAAGGAATGAGAATGAGAATCATGGGAGTATAAGCTTGGTGATTCTTTCACACTGTCATGTGAGGGCGCATCACTGCAATGTTTAGTATAGCGCGCCATGATAGGTGTCCCAACATTGCTATGCGGTAAGGCCTGCCCATCAAAGTTGCTCTTCCAAACTTGATAAAATTTGAATACATGGCGAGCTATTACTAGTCGATCATGCTACCCGTTACAAAAGCCGATCGGTATTTTTGGGGGACTTAGTATTAGGTCCCTGACAAAGCATCGGCTTGGTGGAAATGATAGACAATAAGATGGTTTTGCACCAAGTCTCTCCCGGAAAAGATCCATTTACAGCAAGTCCCTCCATCGACTTTTCTTCCCATTAAATAACAATATTGCCCCTAATACTAAAATCACAAATGTTATTCTTCACTGCAGAAAATAGCAACAATTTACAGTGAAAAGATTTCATTATAGCAAATTTTTTATTACGAGATTACCCCCAAAAAAAATGGCTGCAATGATGTCACTATATCAAAGAGCGACAATCTTTGTAGATTGTTACTCTTTGCATTGCTACAGTGAAATATGGATTTAACCAAATTGTAACTCTTTTTTTACCGAATTGTTACTCTTCTTTGTATTTTCACTACACATCTACATGTAGGAGTAAAATGGATATTTTCCAATTGGCAGGACCGAACTCTAAAGCATCTCTTTGTCTGTCCTAATCGTTAAATATAATATGTTTAAAGGACATTACACCAATTTGCCATAATTTTTTCTCATCATTTTCCTGCTACAAAGAACTTGTCAAAGTTGGTGCTCAGCAATGGACACACTATGATTTGGTTGCAACAGAGAGCATTTTTGCTACCTGATTAATTTGTTGTACTTATTTAAGGTCCAATCATGGTGTGCCATTAAAGAGTTTTTTTTTTAATCAAAAACGTCACGAAAGATGACGTATTTTGCAAAGTAGTACACTTTGATTTTACTTTAAGTTTGTAGTCACATTTTTTTTAAGAACCAAACTACCCTTAACTTGAAAACCTATTTTTTCACCGTACCATCAAATGGATCGAGACATCAGGCATGAATGATTACTCCCCATTTTCATGATTGATTCTATAGGCCAATTGTTCCCTTTCTTTTTTTTTTTTTTTTTTTTTGAGAACCCCTCCATAGAGGAGGGAGGGTTAGGCAGCCCCCAACCAGTTAAATTAAACTAAATCAAGGAAAAATACGATTACAAAAATCTCTACCCTCTATCGAGAATTTCTCCATCCAAGGTACAATCCAAATCTTGAAGGTAGCAACGACGACTCTCCTATGCTCTTCCTCCGTAGCTGTCTTCTGGTAAAAATCCTTCTATTCCATTCAAGCCAAAGAGTCCAAATAATGCTCATAGCTAGAATATCCCAAGGGCTCCTCAGTTCCTTCTTAATCTCTCTACGCCTCCAGGAGTGCCAAAGAGCTCGTAGATTCCTAGGGTGAGAGTTAACACCCCCGATCTCCTCGAAATGCACCCAAATCCTCTTGGCCGTAGAACATTTTAGCAGGAGATGCGAAGAGGATTCCTCGACCCTATTAAAGAAGGTGCAGGAAGAATCGAAAATAAGAGGATGATGCATTTTCATAAGGTTCACATTCGTCAATATCTTATTCCTCGTAGCTAAGAGAGAAAAAATCTTGACCTTCGACGGGGCTTTGGATCTCCAGATAGATTTTGAAGGCATAAATCTCTCCATCGGAGGCAGCAAATTCCTATAAAAGGATTTAACCGAAAAGACCCCAGACGGGTGCCACTTCCACTTAGTGCGATCCGCTTGTTGCTTGACGATGACGGCTGAGAGGATATTCAATAGATCATCTAGCTGAACACGCAACGCCGGGGAGAGGTGGGAGGAGAATCGGATAATCCATCGGGAGCTAGAATTAGAGATCCTAATCATCGAATGGACTGAAGCCACTTATCGCCTGGAGATCAAGAAGAGGTCTGGGAAAAGCACCTTCAGCTTGACGTCGCCGATCCAAGCATCCTCCCAAAACTTCACTCTCGTGCCGTCACCCAGAGAGATTGAGCACCCCTGCTTGTAAAGGTCTCTAACCTTAAACACTCCCCTCCAGAAATGGAAGATCTGACCTGAAGCCCTACCGTGAGAGTTAATCAGGGAGAATCTCCTGAAAATATTTGGCCAAAATTATCTGTCTCCACGAGCCTCCATCCTTGTTCTGCAGTCTCCACCACTATTTGCCTAGCAAGGAAATGTTAAAACGTCTCAGATCCAGAAACCCTAGACTGCCATTATCCTTGGATGAACAGACTTCGTCCCATCTCATCATATTATAAGCTCCACCAGATCCTCCAACCCCTCTCCATAGAAAGAATCTACGTATCTGGTCAATTCTCTCTATAACCCAAGAAAGAAGATAGAAGTAGGCCAGATAGTAAACCGAAATAGCAGATAAAACCGTGTTCACTAGGATCAGTCGACCGCCCAGAGAGAGGAACTTACCTTGCCAGCCTTCTAGTCTTTTCTCAATCTTCTGGATGAGTTTCTCCCAGTGTTCCCGCCTCAAGGCCTTATCGTTGATCGGAATACCCAAATATTTCATCGGCAGCACCGCTTCTCTACAATTGAGCATCTTGGCAAAGGTCTCTCCCAATTCTTCCGCTCCTCCTATATGGTATAACTTACTCTTCTGGAAGTTGATCCTGAGCCCTGAGGTGAGGTCCAATCCGTAGAGAAGACTCTTCAAGGATACCAACTGAAGGGGGCAAGATTCTGAAAAAAGAAGGGAGTCATCCGCGTAGTGCAGGTTAGAGGTACTCCACCCCGACCCACCGATACCTTTCACTATCCCCGCCGAATTCGCTCTCTGAATCATGACGTCGAAAGCATCTACCACTAGATTGAAGAGGTAGGGAGATAGTGGATACCCCTGCTTGAGACCTCGGTATACCTTGAACTCCTTCCCCTGAGAGCCGTTGATAAGGCAGGCAATCTTGGACGAAGATAGAATCTTGTCAATCTAGTCTAGCCACTTGGGCGAGAAGCCTTTAGCTCGCATCAACTCAAACAGAAAGTCCCAATGAATTTGATCGAAGGCCCTCTCAAAGTCAATCTTCAGAAGAATTCCCTCTTCCCCCCTCTCCTGTAGGTGGAAAATAGTCTCTTGGGCTACCACTACACTATCCAAGATCATCCTCCCCTTAATGAACGCCGTTTGAGATGGAGAGACCAGATCGCCTATATGACGAGCCAACCTGTTTGCTAGCACCTTCGTAATGATCTTCTAAAGGCAGTTAGCTAGGCTAATAGGCCTAAAATCCCGAAAAGATTTCGCATCATCTTTTTTAGGAATCAAGATAATCCAAGAGTAGTTCAGACAATGGATACGGGAGTGACCTCTAAAGAAGTCTTCTAGCATCCGGCAAAGGTCCTCCTTGATGATAGGCCAGAATCGCCGGAAAAACCCCATCGGGAATCCATCTGGCCCTGGGGCTCCATCTTCCTTGGAGTCAAAGACTGCTCATTTGAACTCATCCTCCGTGAAAACCTCTTCGAGCGGCGAATCCGAACCGATGCGAGGGAAGGTCAAATTGTCCCAGTCCATCTTCAACCCCGACTTGGGCCCAGGCCTGAAAGATTCCTTGAAAAAATCGGACGCTATAAGGAGGATGTCTTGGGTAGAAGAGAGAGACTCTCCCTTGTAGATAAGGGACGAGATGAAATTTCTCCTCCTCCTTCCATTAACCACCCGGTGGAAGTAAGAGGAGTTTGAGTCTCCCAGCTTAACCCACTGCTCTGTCGAGCGCTGCTTCCACATCATCTCCTCCTTTCTGAGGATCTCCCCATAAGACAGATTCAACCGATCCAGATCCTCCTTCTCTGACGGTGATAGGGGGGGGATTCTCGTTGCGGATCTCCAGCGCCTGGATACTGGCTAAAAGGGAGGATTTCTGGCGAGTAACATTCCCAAAATGAACTCTACCTCAAGAAATGAGTTTCTTCTTTACAAAACGGAGTTTGTTAGCCATGTTCAGCGTAGCGTCTGAAAGGACTTCAGCATCATTCCACCAATCTGCTAGCCGCTCAGAGAAACCTTCTTCCAACGTCCACATCAACTCAAAACAGAATGGGGGTCTGATAGAGGGCAGAGCACCCGTGGACAGAAGGAGGAGGGCATGATCAGACAAACACGCGGCCAAACCTAGCTAGCTGCAGTAAGCTTCCTTTCTTTATTTGGATCTTACTCCTTGTTTCGGACCTCCTTTTTCCTCTTCATTCTTAAGATATAACCCCTAAACCTAGAATTCTCTTCATTTGGATCTTCCTTCTAGGATTTGTATGCGTTGTATGCCTGCGGATTCTTTATCTTTGTTACACATAGATTCCCCAATTGAGGGATCCACTCAAATATCCATGCATACGCCACTTCAAATATTAACTAAATATTAAGAATGTTATTAGTTTTTATCTAATAAAAATCTAAAAATAATTATTAAGTACAAAATCATACCTATAAAACATAGATGCAACACCAAAAGTTGTACTTTTCAGGCCACTTGTTCTCATGAACATCATTCTTGAAAGCAGCCTTCAAGGCCCGACATATCTATTAAGAAGACATTTTCATCTGGAAAACACTTATCCATCAAGCGACCACCAACGACTTCTTCAAGGGGTGGGGGAGGGGCCTTAACACTGTACCTCAACCCCAAGATCAACGTAAATTCCAATGGAGTTAAGGTTATTTCCATTTTTTCAACCTCGAAAGTTAAGGTGTCGATGTGTCTTTGCCATAAATAATGACCATGGTACTTCATAAATATCTTGCTAGTGCAATAGGTCATGTCTATGAGGTACCAAAAACAAGACTTCCTCAAAAATTTCATCCGGCCTTCGTTTGCTCTAAAAGTTGTCAGAACAAAATCGAGATGTTTTGTTGTGCATCTAGTCGATGGATGAGCCATGTATCGATACTTGTTCACCGGATCCTGCGTTTTCTTACTCGGCTCTGCTTTGGTTTTCTTAATCGGCCCTGCCTTTTACAACAATTGTATGAGCTCCTCTCTTCCTCGCATCATTCTTAGGTGTCTCTTTCTTGGAAAGTGGAGGGTTTTTGGAAGGTGGAGATTTCTTGGAAGGTGAAGATTGTGTTGCCGCAATATTTAGTCTTTTAATGCGTGTCAACTAAACACAAATAAATAAATAAATACATGAGCCAAGGGAAAATATATAATAAAAAAACATGAAAGAAACCAATATACTTGCGGTCTACTTTGCGGATGCCGCACGTACACTTGCACTCATAATTGCGACATGTGTAGTGCTGGACCTGATCGCAAGTTCATGACCAGTGGATTTGCGGCTGCAGCAAGTCCACTGCTAGTGGCCTTGCGAGACACTTGTGGGGTGATTAGTTCTAGACATGGTCGCAAGTTCACTGCTAGTGAACTTGCGACTGCCGCAGGTTCACTGCTAGTGACCTTGTGGGGCTCTTGCGGGATGAGTTGTACTAGTCCTGTTTGCAAGTTCACTGCTAGTGAACTTGTGGTACACTTCCGTCTATCGCAAGTCCACTGCTTGTGACGGGGACCTCTCTTCTTTGCTTGCAACTATCGTACGTTCGGATTCTTTTTCCAAATGATAAACTCAACGATGGAGGGTCGATTAAATCGATGTTTTTTTGTCTCAAAAACTTTGAGAACAACTTTAAAGACTAAACCCTAATCAATTCGACGCCCTAAAACCTATCTTTAAAGGTTAAAACCTAGTTTCAACTACAATTTGATATTAGGGTTTACATCCGAACATCGACGTACTCTTGTAATTCCACTATGATCTCCGACGACGATCTCCGATGACGAGGATCTATCTCTAGCAAAGCCTTGTGCATACCGTACGAAAATACAGTAATGTAAATCGCAAACAATGTTTTCTACAGTTTTGATCCCAATGGGGTAGGACTGTAGGAGGTAAAAAGAGGTATAAGAAGGAACTCCATTAAAATGCCTCCATTATTTTCTTTTAGTGGGTGACGTGGCACATCTCGATTGGGCTGTAAATTGGGTAGTAAGATTCGTACCTGCTGTATAACTTAACTTGCATGCTCGCTAGGGGTGGCAATGGGTCGTGTCGGGTCGGGTTCGTGTCATATCCAAAACCCTTAGATTTGGACCCGACCCGTATAACTAATCGTGTCTAGATCCTTAACCCGTACCCGACCCGCTAATAAACAGGTAGACCCGATAAGACCTGTTTACCACTCGGGTCTATTCAGTTGATCTGATCCGACGCAATCCGACTCGACCCGACCTGATCCTAAAGACTCGTTGGTATTATATATTACAGTATCGGATTGCGGGTAAACCCGACCCGACCCGACCCGACATGACACGACCTGTTGAATACTAAACGGGTCTTCCCGGGTGTACCGTGTCCAGACCCTAAACCCGGACCCGACCCGTTTATTAAACGGGTCTATCGTGTTGACCCGTTTACGACCCGAATCCGTTTAACCCTGACCCAGACCTGCTAACTTCGTGTCGGGTCTGCCGTGTAGGGTCCGAAATTGCCCGCCCTAATGCCCGCGTTGGCGTGCGTTGGCGTCGTACCGTCAGCTCTGACAAGTCAAAGATAACCCCATCTGGAAAAAAGGAATCAAATCCTCTCTCCATTACTTTGGCGTCCGGCAATAGGTGAACAGTTCCCATCCGTCCGATGCAGTCACATCAACCTAGAACCCCGCAAAGCGGTGCTTCGGAAGGTCCCGCGAGTACTGGAGTAACTGGAGAGTAGTCTCCTCACCACTGTCCGCTTCCTCCATAATTGGCGTTGCACATCCCAGTCTCGTCGGCGGCTCTGGTTGACGGACGGGACGTATCGATCTGTGGGCCCCAACGGACATTGACCGGTCAAAGGCAGAAACGGTGGCACGTGACAGCAGGTAGCGCAGACCCTGGGAGTGTACTGAGCCATCATATGGGACCCACGTGGAAGGAAGAATCCAGTTGATTGTTGACGGCAGGGATAGAATTGTGCGGTTTTGGTTTATCAAAATTTAAAATCGTCACAGATTTTGGTATAGCAATGTGGTTTCAGTTTTGTTCAGAACTGTATTAATTCGTACCACTTAAGTCATTATAGTGATAAATCGTGGTGTACCATACTGTATGGTGCGATTTCGATTTCGGTTTTACATAATGGTACACCGTTGTGATGCGGTGCGATTTCAGTGTGGTGGTTCGGTGTTGTGGTGCGGTTTCGATTTTACCCAAAATCGCACCGAAACCGCACTGTTTCCAACCCTAGTTGATGGTGGATCCGCTGCTCGACCCCGACCAGTCACCAAGTACTCTTCATGTTCTTGTTCCTAATATATTTATTCTTTTCGATAACGGGTGACTAATCTCTGACACAATATTTGATTTAATGTACAAAACTTCCAGAAATGATGATCGATTATATCATGTTCTTTTGTTTGACAAATGTTCACTTTATCCTCTATAAAGTAACTATACAAGAAAAAATCGCATGAAAAGTAATACTTCGGCAATAAACAATAGCGATTGCTACAGTGATCTCATCATAGCAAAAATCTTTTGCTACAAAGATTTTACTTTGCATAATTTTTTAGAAGACTTAGTGAGCCGTCCCTAACAAAGAGGTCAGTTAAGATGAAGGACTTTGATATGCTATGGAGTGTGGACAAAAATACCCTCCATAATATTTTAAATTTTATTTGCCATTTCACCGAACCAGTGAACACCGTACCGGAGTTACTCGCAGTCATCGAACACTGCCGTCGGAGCTACTCGTCGTCACCGCCGAACCGAACCTAACCTACCCCTAAGATCTACAGGCTATGGGATAAACCCTAGACCTAGAGTCCTCAATCAAACTCCAAACCGAACGCCGTCGGAGCTGCTCGACGCCGCCGCCGGAGCTGTTGGCCGCAGCCGCTACTGCCACCTCTGCTACAGCCGTCGCCGGAGCTGCTCGAGAGATATTGGAGAATAAATAAGGGAGGGTAGTTTTGAGTTTACTAAAAAAGGAAGGGACCTTAGGCTAAATGAAACTTTAGGGAGTCATGTTCACAGGATGGATATGTTGTCAGGTACCTCTCACATATTAACCCTTATTTTTTAAAAAAGCAAGATTTTATTAAAAAAAAATTGCTACAATTATTTCATAGATAGAATGTAAAAAGAGAGAAATGTTGTAGAGAGAAAATAATAAAGAGAAGAGAGAAAATTTTATAGAGAGAATAGCATACAGTGAGAGTGTTGCGATAGAAAAGATTGTAGAGAGAATAGCATACTTATAGAGAGAATAGCATTTAGATTTTGAATCGAGCACGAGGCCACTGGATATGCATACCATGCAAGGAGGGTGCCATGATGGTGCCACGGGGGTACCCCTATGCAACCCTTTTTTGGACGTGGAAGAGGGCACCAACAGGAGGTACCAGGGGCTCGGGGGAGAGGCGGGGAGGCCCTCGCCAGGCACTCAATTGAGGAGGTGTTGCTTATTATCGAGGATAGGTCGCTCTTTAATGCTAGACCTTCCTCAATTGGTGGGGAACCACTAGAGGAGGCAGGCGAGGAAGTGCGACCACTGAGAGTTTTGGAGCTGCCACTATTTCAGGGGGAACCTTCGAGGACAGTTCAACGCAAGAGATTTAGATAGGTGCTCTAGCACTCGTCTGCAGATCCGGCTTTGGAGCAGGCCCTTCTCCGCTCAAAATTACGTCTTTTGGAGCTCGATGTTTCAGACCCTTCGGTCTCCCAACCCCTCTTCCTTTTTGAAGATGATGTAATCTTGGATCTCACTAGGAAGTGTGGTTTTATAACCCCGCCTGAGCTTGAGAGTGTTCGTTTCTTTTTGGATAATGTTAGGGAATTGGAGGCTTGGCGGGCGAAGAATATGTCTTCTTGATTCAGGACCGGAGTTTAGTGATGGGAGTTTCTTCTTGTTCTTATGAAGATTCTATCTTGGAACGTGCGGGGTTTGGGTAAATCGGAGAAAAGGAGGGCTATGAGCACTTTTGCTTCCATTCATGAGGTTGACGTCATTTGCATCCAAGAGTCAAAGCGAGAGAATCCTTCCGGTCATTTCTTCCGCTCCCTTAGTACCCGTAAGATTGACAAGTGGGAGATCAAGATGCCACGGGAGGAATACTAGTGGGGTACAGTGATGATCTCTTCATCCTTGAGAATAATATTATGAGGGTGTTCTTGTTATCCGTGGTCCTTCGCAATAGAGCTGACGGTATCTCTTGGATGATGACTTCAGTGTATGGGCCAACAGACCATCGCAGGGGGGACGGCTTCTGGGATAAATTGTCATCCTTGAAGCTTACGTTCGACGGGCCGTGGGTGATCGCCGGTGATTTCAATGCCGCTCGCAACTCGGAGAATGTTCAGGCAGTGAGGACGACCATCAAGCGATGAGAGCTCTCTCAGATTTTACTAGGAGGGAGGGCCTCATTGATCTTCCAATGTCAGGTAGGCGTTTCACTTGGATAAATAAAAGAGAGGACCCGATTCTAACAAGGCTAGATCATTTACTTATCTCGGCGGATTTTGAGGTGCTGCACCTAGAATGCAGTCAGCAAGATCTGGCGGCGTGCCTTTCGGACCATGCTCCCCTTCTTCTGGCAATGAATGTCATTTCTTCCATCAGGCCACCATTCCGTTTCGAGATGATGTGAACTCTGGACGATGGGTTCTCAGACTACCTAACGGAATGGTGGCAGAAGTATGACGACCAAGATCCAATAGGCCAAGAGCCAATACTCCTGAGGCGGGAATGCCAAGATGGATAAAGTGAGGTGAGGTGAGGTGTACAAGGCCATGAGTTAGCCCCACATCGCCTGGAGAGAAGGAGATCCTGAGCTACTTATATAATTTTTCCTCCCAAACATAGAAGATGCATTTTAAAACAATACGCCGCTACGGATTTCGTAAGAACTCCGTAGTTAAGCGTGCTCGGGCGAGAGTAGTACCAGGATGGGTGACCTCCCTGGGAAGTTCTCATGTGGGCACGGGCAAAGCGGACAATATCTTGTATGTTTGGGGCGGGTGTTACAAGGAGGCAGGCCAATTGTCAGACTCAGCTTTGAATATGGTGAACAAGCATCGTTTCATCAAGCGAAAACTCTAGTCTTGGAGCAGAGATCATTTTGGGAATGTTACACGGCAGAAGGCTTCCCTTTTGACCTCCATCCAAATGCTGGAAATGCGAAATGAGTCTTCACCCCTTTCTCCTTCAGATCGAGCAGAGTTGGATAGGCTGAACTCGGTCTTAGGAGATACCCTCAGGAAAGAAAAAATCATGTGGAAGCAACGCTCACGTGAGCAAATGGATCAAACTTGGGGACTCGAACACCAACTATTTCCACCGTGTGGCTAATGGGAGAAGATGGAGGAACTTCATCTCGTCTCTTTCTCATGAGGGAGAAACACTGTCCTCGACTTTGGAGATCCTTCAGGGCGCCACATCTTTCTTCTGGGATGCCTTCAATCCCGACTCCACATCTACCATGACGTTGGACTGGGACAATCTCGACTTTCCTTGGATTAGTCAGACCTCTCTGTGGTTGACAAGTTCAATAAAGAAGAATTCAGGCAAGCGGTCTTCGACTCCAAGGAAGACGGAGGGTCGGGCCCGGACGGCTTCCCAATGGGGTTCTACCGACGGTTCTAGATCTTCATCAAGGGAGATCTATGCCGGATGTTAGCAAAATTCTTTCAACTTACTTCCCGCATCCACTATTTGAATTACTCTTGGGTTGTTCTAATTCCAAAGAAGGAGGGTGTGGATTCCATTCAGGATTTTCGTCCCATTAGTCTTGCTAACTGCCTGTACAAGATTATTACGAATGTTCTAGTAAACAGGATGGCTCGCCATATCGGAACACTCTTCTTCTCATCTCAATAGGCCTTTATCAAAGGACAGATGATTCTTAACAGTGTGGCTACCGCTCAAGAGATGATTTTCCATCTGCGGGAAATGAATAAGGAAGGCATCTTGTTAAAGATGGACTTCGAGCGGGAGTTTGACCAGATCAGATGGGATTTCCTATTGGAGCTGATGCAATCGAAGGGCTTCTCAGCTAGATGTCTGACATAGATCAGGGATATTCTGAAGTCGTCTAAGATTGCATGCCTCATCAACGGCACCCAAGGCAGAGAATTCAAGGTGTATAGGGGTCTCAAACAGGGATGTCCGCTATCCCCCTACCTGTTTATCCTGGTGGTGGATGCTTTCAATGCTATGATCAGGAGAGCGAACTCCGCGGGGATAGTTAGGGGAATCGAACATTTGGGTTGGACGATTTCCAACCTTAATTATGCAGATGATTCTCTATTATTCTAGGAGGCTTGTCGATCCTTTCCAGCTGGTGTCGTTGAAGATTCTACTTTATGGCCTGGAATTCGCTTCAGGACTTAAGGTCAACTTTCAGAAGAGTAATCTTTACTTCATTGGGGGTGCTGATGAGTTGGGGGCGAGCTTTTCCCGTCTATTAAACTGTAGAGAAGCCAATCTCCCGATGAAGTATCTCGGGACCCGGTCAACGATAGAGCTCTGAGGCATGAGGAGTGGGAGAAGCTCATATAGAAGATGGAGAGGAGGCAACAAGGTTGGTAGAGGAAGTTCCTTTCGTTAGGGGGGAGATTGGTCCTCATCCATACGGTTCTTTCGTCTATCCCCTCCTATTATTTGGCCTATTTCTATTTCCCATCCTGGGTAATAGAGAGGATCAACCATATTCGAAGGTCGTTCCTCTGGAGGGGTGTCGGGAACTCAGGTGGTGCGTATAATCTTATGCGATGGGATCAAGTATGTATTCCAAAGGAGTTCGGTGGGTTGGGGGTACTAGATCTCCAACAGTTCAATATCTTTATGCTCGTCAAATAGTGGTGGTGCTTATAGAACACGGATGGGGGATCCTGAAGGCAAATCATCTTGGCCAAATACTTTAGAAGATTCTCCCCAATCCACCCGAGGGGGATGACCTCGGAACATATTTTGCACTTCTGGAGAGGCATCCTCAAGGTGAAAGATTTTTACAGACCGGGTTGCAGTATCACTCTCGGAGATGGTAGGAGCGTGCGTTTCTAGGAAAATGTCTAGATCGGCTCCTGCTCCCTCAAGAACCTCTTTCTGGATCTCTTCGTCCTAGCACGTAGACTGGGAGCTTCGGTCAGATCTGTAGTGCCAGCCACGTCTACTACCAACCGATGGAAGATCAAATTCCTCACCCTCTTTCGCCAGCCCCATGTTCTCAGATGTCGGAAATGAAGCTGATCCTGTCGGTGGCTCCTTTTTCTCACATGGCAGATGGGGTAAAATTGAAATGGCACTCATCTGAAGGTTTCACGGTAAGATCGTTCAACAAAAACCTTCTACAGCCGGTGGTAAAAGTTTTTGCCTTCGAGATCTATTTGGAGAACCAAGGCTCTGGCTAAGTTGAAGATCTACTCTCTGCCAGCTTCGCGGAATAAGATCCTGACCAAGGTCAACCGGATGAAGAGGCACAACCCGAACGTGTTGGACTCCACCTGTACTTTCTGCCATGTGTCGGATGAGTCCCCGTCCCACCAGCTGCAGGGTTGTTCTACGACGAAGAGACTTTGGGACCACTTCGAAGGAGTCCTCGCACCCGCGGAACCAACGTGCTCTTTGACATTCGTGGAGGTGTCGAGAGGTGAAGAAGGAACATAGAATGCCTTGGGATATCCTTGTCATGAGTATCCTCTGGGTCCTTTGGCTAGAAAGGAACATGCAAATTTTCAACGAAAAGTCGGCCAGCGATGAGAAGCTTAGATAGTCTGTGGTCGCAACTTTCAGGATTTGGATCGTCCCTTGGTCAAATTCCTTTATTGTGGAGGCGAATGATTTTTGGAACCGTATTGTTTCCTAATTAGATCTTTAATATAACTGGTTAGGGACCACCTAACCCTCCCTCCCTTATGAGGGGTTCTAAAACAACAATTGTAGTAGAGAGGGAAAATATCATAGAGATAAAAATATCATGGAAATAAAAAAATTATAGAAAGTTAAATCATAGAGAGAGAAAATGTTGTAGAGTGGAAAATGTCGTAGCAATAAAAATATCATAGAAAGAAAAAAATATTTTAGAGAGAGAAAATATTGAGAAAAATTGGCATAGAAAGGATATAGAAATATTATAGAGAGTGAATATATTATACTGAGAGAAAATATTGTGGAGAAAGAGAAAATATTGGAGAGAGAAAATATCATAGAGAGAAAATGTTGTTCAGAGATAAAATTTAAAGTGAGAATATTATAGAGGGAAAATGTCTAGATAGAGAGATTATCATAGAGAGAGAAAACAATAGAGAAAGAAAAAATATTTTAAAGAGAAAATATTGTAGCTCGAGCGGGTAAATATTTTAGAGAGAAGAAATATTGTAGAGAGAAAATAACAAAGATGAGAAAAAATACTATAGAGAGAGTGAGAGAAAATATCATAGAGAGAGAAAATTATGTGGAGAGAGAGAGAAAGTGTATTTTATATAGATATTGTTTTAAAAAGAGTATTTTTAAGATAGGCGAAATAACTGTAAACTAGTTTTAGGTTTAAAATTGGTTTTTTTGTCAAATGTTGAAATATTAATAATTATTTTTTTTGGTAGGAACTGTTGATAATTTCTGAACTGATTCTCGATAAGCTAAAATTTGTTTTGCACAAAACTAGTTCCCTGTATTTCAAAATTAAAATATAAAATTTCAAAACCAATGCCAAATGCATTTTAGTTTTGCATAAAACTAGTTTACGGTATTCCAAATCAAAACCTAAAATTTCGAAACCAATGCCAAACCTACCCTAATAATTTGGTTGGATTTTGTGATGGTACCCATAATTTTTCCTTTAAAGTTCAAATGCAGTCAACCTAGCTGATACCCTTTTTTTTTTTAAAGGGGACCGATACCCGCTATACTAATAACATATATTGTAGGTACAAACCCCATGGGTGGCTATGATGCTGCTCTTGAGTGCTGAGCATATGTCGGGGTGCGATTCATCTATTGCATTGGACGGCTTTGATGCCATCACCCTGGCCGCATGAACCCCAAGTCTGTGACGTCAAACATTTTTTCCCATCCCCCACCACATGTCATAGCCACATTCGGATACTTCTGTTTCAGGATTATTATACTGGATATAATTTATATTTTATAACATTCCTATTTATCTATAATAATTTATATTATTGTACACATTTTGGATTCAGTTAAACAGTTGCATCAAAACCTTACCTTTGTCTCTCTCATTATTGACTTCGGTGAGAGAGAGAGAGAGAGAGAGAGAGAGAGAGAGAGAGAGAGAGAGAGAGAGAGAGAGAGAGAGAGAGAGAGAGAGAGAGAGAGAGAGAGAGAGAGAGAGAGAGAGAGAGAGAGAGAGAGTACTCCTTGTATTGATTATCATTATACTAGCACTACCTCTTGTTTTAGAGGGAGAGATCTAATGAAGACTAATAGTCGATATGAGACTAATAGTAAAACTACATCTAATAGAGGCATGCTTTTATTTTCCTCTTTAATCTCTTTCTTTGGAGTAAGATCATCAATCAAGCAGTGACACATCATTGTCATTGTGGACTATCCCATCGGTATTAGTCCCACATCGGTAAGAGGAGCAGGGTGACCTCTCTTGATATACCCGTTGGGCGCTCCTCTCTTCAGGAGGTCGGCCTTTTGGAACACTCTAGGATATGGTATCAGAGTTGGGCCCCCTCCGAGAGTGTTGCCTTATTGTCCCTTACCACACCTGCCACATGTGAGGGCGTGCCAAGCATGAGGTGGGTATGGACTATCCCATCGATATTAGTCCCGCATAGGTAATTTGGGGAGCATGCGATGATCTCCTCCCTTTAAGAGGTCGACCTTTTGGAGTACTCGGGTGTTATCACACTTCCACTCCTTCAAATGGCATAGAGTTGAAGAATATAGCACCATGGTAACAGACGTGCTTGGCCAAACCAATATTTTCGATTAGTTATCATGATCTTCCTTCACCGTGTTAGGTTGTCGTCACAATCACTTAATCAAATCCAATTAATTTGATTTTTGATGTGCATATACGTGCACCCAAACGTGCATCCGCTTGCACTTAAATGTACAATTATCCAGCCTCTTGTGCTCCCGAACATTGATGTATAGCGACGACTCTACCACTCAGCACCGTCAGATTACTAATGCTGACTTTCATCTTTGCACATTAGGTGGTTCTTGCAGTCAGGCTCCCTTCTGCCTTTATACTCAAGAGCCAATCTTCGTCAGAAACTTTTACACGCCTTAGTACCTTTTGGGAGGCCTATGTTCCATAGAAACTTTCTACCTAAGACTGTCCCTTGTTCAGTAGGCCTATTTCATCGATCCCCCCCCCCTTCCCCCCCTGAATGAAGCTTACTTTACCTTTCAACTAAGCTATGCAGGAAAGACCCAAATTTAATCCTAGGAAAAATTAAAACTTCATAGAATCTTTTCGCACAGGTGCAAGTAGTCTGCATCTTCATAGACATATCTATTTTATTGAGCCTCTCTCTGAGAAAGTGCCTAAATGATCATTATGCCTCTTATATGGGTTGAAACTTACCCGACAAGGAATTTCATTAGCTTAGGACTGTTATAGTTACGGTCATTGTTCATCGGGTCTTCAACTCGTTGTCTCCCATGTCATCGAGTCACCTACTTTCTTGACCTTCAGACATTGGTAAGGCATTAACCCCATACATGATCTTATGACTTTGTGAAGACCTGTGTTTTTTGGTGAACAGTCACTTGGGCTTGGTCACTGTAATCTCCTTTGTGAGGAGGCACCCCTTCTCCTATGTTATCGGGCAATTTGCTAAGTTCCTTAGAGAGTTTTCTCGCGCCCCTAGGTATTCTCTACCTACCCACCTGTAACGGTATCGTGTAACAATTTAACTTTTGTTGAAGGTTGTTTGCGATTTTTCTGGAAGTATGGCGTGCGTTACTTCATTTCAATAGTGCATAATACTCGAATATTGGCTCGAGGCATTTACTATACTTCTTCTTACCCTGAAAAATTTGTTCGTCCGATCATGCGGCGGAAGCATGTTTTGTCATCCAAAAGGTGACATAGGAATTAGAGTTTTGACTATCCGGCGAAAAGTCGGAATGCAAAAATTTTTGCGTCGGATCAAAACCAAATTCACACCATAGCTAGATAATAGTTAATTATGAATTATCATTGTCTCAGAATAATAAATTATAATAGCTACCATCATCTATGGATTATTATAAGTTTACCTCTTAGGACTTATAGATGCCTAAGGTTGTAGATCCAATGAAGACGAAGGCTGAAGATGAAGTTGCAATTGTGCTACCATCTTGATTCAACGTCTATCCCATGCACACGAGCCGCGATAGTAGATTTATGGGAGTATTCTCCCTCTCCTAGATCCTCGCAAAGAATACTCGATAAAGACGAACGGATCCGTCATGTGGAAGCCCGAAGGGGAGGAAAACCTTTCTTCTTTCTCTTCTTTATTCTCTTTCTCTTTCTCTTTCTTTCCTTCTCTTCTTTCTTGGCCAAACCTCTTAAGGATAGAGGGGCACGATTTTGGCTTGTCTTTGATCCAACGAGGGCGACTAGGGTTAGTTATAGGCCTAAATCCCTAGATAGGGTTTTCTTTTATAAAGGGATAAAGATATCTTGAATCTCTTCCCTCATAACCTCCTATAGATGTTACCATATGAGGATTTCGGCTATCGTTTATTCCTCGGCCGAAATTCTCATGGATAGCAGCCATAGGGACCAGCCAACTACACTTAAGTTGCACCTATAGGTTCTGGCACCCACTTAAGTCGAAATAGGCAAGCATACTTGTTAGTCCAGTTTAGCTACTGTCAAATCCTAACTTGTGCCATGGCTTCTACTAGTCCAATTAGTCCATGAAACTACCTGAGATCAGTACCGACTGTCCATCTCAGATTAGTTCACCCATTTGAGTTCTGTCTTTTTAATTCTTTATGATTATCATCTTAGTACGAGTACGACTGGCCAGTTTTAGTGATCAACCCTTTATGAGAGTCACTCAATGAGACACCTAGTTCTTCTAGAGGAATATAGAATTCCTACAGACTGCTTGTTTCTCTAAAACTTAATATAAACCACACAAGCTACCTACGTTTAGGTCTGTAATAGACTGCGCTGTTTGGTAGGTCAAAGTGATGAATAATAAACTAATGGTTCATAACTTATCCTAGGATTATGATTCTAGTCAACTAGTAGTAAATGTTCTATAGTCTTGAGTGATAGTTGTTAAGACCAGTTTCCTCTCTTGATTATGTTCGATGTATTTCGATTATATCAACACTATATGACTTGGTATCTTATACCGATGGTCGAGATGGACTCTCTCCTACGGAAAAGTCTGTATGTTATAATCTTGCAAGCTAGGTGTCCAGCCTAGAACTGACTGCGAACCTACATGAGTGTGTACGATGACTCACATATCCTATACGCAGATTTCATCCATATACCTAAGTCATCTCGACTACACTAATGTAAACTAGTGAATTTTATACATCTCATGCACTATGGTGTATGAGTGTCAGTGATGTAATCATAATTAAGTATCGTCATTGCTGTAATTGGCATGTAGGGCACACTAATCCTAATAATCTCCTACTTGTCCAAACTATCAATCTTTTCTATTGCTTTTATTAGTACACCCTCTATGTGTCTTTAAGACTTTCTTCATGAGACCGTAGAATATCTGCACACTTGTATTAGGTAATCACCCAACTCATACATCCCACGATTTCCCAGTATATGTGATCCATCTGGGATTCGTGGTCTTATTATTTAGATTCACGCTCCCACTATCGTTCATACTGCCTAAAGGGTCGAGTTGGTTAAGACTGACTAGGCCAGTTATTACTCAGATCCTAGTCTAGTACTTATGCTTATAACCAATGTGATCCCCCTCACACAAGGAATTGCCCATGCTAGTTTGACAAAGTTATTAGGTCCAAATCTGACTTTAACATCTTTTATGCCAATGCTACTAATCTAAGATCTATCTTAAAGCTTCGATCCCTAGAGCATAGCTATCAAGTCCTTTATAATCTAACTTTACTAGATATCCAATACCTTATGACCAACTTACCTACCATGCTTCCATATCCTACTCATGTGTTTGAATGAATTGAACATACATAGGATCTTTGCTTTAGTCCGTAGGACTTACACAGAGTGCATCTAGACTTTCAAGTCAGCTCCCTATATTGTCAAATCATTCCCTCATAGTCCAAGTAGAAACAATTCTGAAGACCGGCTATGCTTCTACTACTAAAAGGTCCCCACATTAGATTATGAGTTTATGGCTTAAATATTAATCAAAATTAATTAATGCTACTTTAACTACAATATTTGAGTTGGATTTTTAAATTTATAGGACTATCCTCCCACTGATATAGAACTATTATGTCCAGATAAAGGCTAGTCCTTAAAATATTAAGGTTAGAGTTAACTCATCTTATGGCTAATTCACATTTATATCCAGTTGGAGATAGATACACAACAGACAGTCATTTATATAAAACCTATTAAGCTAAAGTTATTATTTTATAGAAATAAATATTTGTTTGGTATAATATAAAAATGATTGTAATAAAGTAGAAAGAAACTGTTGTTGCATCTGATCTACTACTACGATAACTGTTGCTCCCTGACTACTCCTCATCTATATGTCACAGTCTTTATTTCTCCATCTAGTCTCTTAGAATCTCTACAATCACTATAACACACAGTCAGTGTATCCTCAATATGCAACCAAGTGCACAACAGATTGAATCACTAACTATGTTTTGAAATGTGAGATCATACCTGGTACTTTCTTATTCAGATACACCTTGCAGTTTCGCTTCCAATGTCTGATCTTGCCGCAGTGGAAGCACTTACCTTTAGGCTTGCCAACCTTCTCTGCACCTATGGGCTTCACTCTCCCAGATGTGGATTCTATATCATAATCATTCGGTTTGGGCTTTTTCTTTTTGTTACTGTCTTTCGACTTTTCTTGAAAGAGCCCTTCTCAGCCATCTGAATACTAGGTTTGGACTTGATAATCTTTTCAACCACTTACAGACCGTTCGTTAACTAAGACAAACTCATCCTACATATGTTTATGTTATAGTTGAGCTTAAACTAATTGAAGCTATCAAGCAATGTCTAAAGGACTATGCATGTTTACCTGGGTTTTTCCGACCATCTCGGCTCCTAGAACCTCCAACTCATTTAGATAGTCGATGATCTTCAATATATATTAACGAATCAGGGTTTCCTCAGCCATCCTAGAGTTCATCAGGTTGCGCAAAGCCACCTGCCTTGCGGCATGACTTTGCTCCACGAACATCCCTTTGAGGTTGCTCATCATATAATTAACAATGGGTATCAGCTGATGCTGGTGCTGAAGCACGCTTGACATTGATGCTAAAATATATTACTTTTCCATCTCATCAGCTTTTACCTCCTTGTTATATGCATTTGTATCTACCTCGGTAGTTTTGCTCGTAGGTTTATGGGGCTGGTCAGTGTTGAGAACGAACACATATTCATGCTCCATTAACACGATATGAAGGTTACGCTTTCAGTCCACATAATTAGGTCCGGTGAGTTTGTTATCCTTTAGGATCGCGGTGAGTGGGTTAAAAGGGTTCGACATCATGAAATAAGAAAATATCACATTATAACTCGTTTAATAGATATCGTTTAATATATTCTTACTGATCTCTCAAGAAATACTAAAATATTAAACCTTGGAATTTAACCTTGCTAAGACACCGGGGTATTGGTCCCTTCATACCCTTGTTTTGATTGAACGTGCATTTCACCCACCAACTCCCACTGTCTAGGCATCTCATGCCAAATTAGCAATTGGCTTTTAAGTTTTTTCTCTTGGCCTCTAGTCAGCATGGCTTATATCTTCTTTAGGAGAGGTGTCACCCTTCTAGTTGAGCATGCACCACTAGCTAAGTAAGCATGTGATTGAATGGGTCACGCCACTCTGGTGATCGCTATCATCTTTTCACTGCCTCCTATTCTCTAGAAAATCTATATACATAACCACTGGATGACACCATCCAATCCATGGGCTCTCACATTGGGGAGGCGAGGGATCATTTGACTTACTATGAAATGACAATGAAAGGTTGTGAGAATCTTATATAGAATTTATAAGAATCCTACTCCCACTCAATTATTAACTTTTAGAGAGATTTTTAAAATTAATGTGATCGGTAACGAGGTATGCAGCTCATTCCATAGCTATACCCAAGCCTTACAATCCCATCACATGAACGCATGAGCGATATACATTTATCACATAGTTTGTAATGTTCCATCTATCTCATGGTGGAGAGCTCTATCCATCTTATAGTGAAGAGCTGAGCCTAACCGTCTCATGGTGGCTGTACTCTTTTTGATGCAACCCATGTCTAGGATAATGCATGGCACGCACCCATTACATGAGTCCATCTTAACACGTCTGTGTGGCACATCCCATCTTATCGCATCCATATATGTCTAATATGCATCCATCCCATGGTTGTATCACCACCCAACATCTCATGCAAGAAAGAAAATAAGCATCTAAACCATCATCTCATGAAAGATATAACAAACCATTAAGTATCTCATGAAGAAACAATCATCCAAATTTTATAATTAATCATAAGAGAGGGAATCCACTAGATTGTCCAAGCTGACTATCTCATAGTCAAACACAGGGTCTCACCTATGTGCTTCCTCTCCTATTCTCAATCATAAAACTAGAATTATCCTAGGTGTTGTCCAATACTAATAAAAGGAACTAACCTGCTAATCTAGCAAACAAGTTAAAATAACCACAACCATAATGCAGTATGCTCATTGCCCATGATCTCTATAAAACCAAACACAGCAAAGACGGGACTTAGTCTTTAACTTCATCTGGAAGAATGTTCAGGTTCCTCCCGAGTTGATTGTCTTATTCTCCTTGCTACCTTGTACATGGTCCGTCTTCTCCACATCCTCTTGTAAGCTCCTTGGTACTCCATAGTAATCTTTTGGGTACGATCACCGATTCACCTCTATGGAAATCTTCTATTCTTCATGAATCATTGATCCGAACGGGCCCGAAAAGAAGAAAACATCATATACCTCTTATATTTGAGGTTTATAACAGATCTAGAAAGAAAAAAATAAAAGCCGGGGAACCCGAGTTTTCGTACTCACCCCTTAACTTGGCATTCATAATAAAAACATAAAATAACAACTACTAGAAATCATAAGGCTCTATCCTGTCATATGATGCAACATGTAAGCAACTAAAAAAATATGCATAGATCTCATCTTTGACAATCATGCATATAGATTTATCATCACAAGACATCTAATCTCATTAGATCAGGCGAAGTCTACTTCTATGCATGTGTTACTCGTAAAATCATAAATACGGACAATATATACCTAGTGAATCTATAGATCCATAATTAATAATTATCTAGATCGGATCTTGCTCTGATACCAATTATTGGTCCGAGCATATGGCGGAAGTGCGTTTTTTCCATCCAAAAGGTGGCATAAGAATTAGGGTTTTAACTATCCAGCGAAAAGTCGAGATGCAAATTTTTTTATGTAGGATCAAAACCAAATTCACACCATAGATAAATAATAGTTAATTATGAATTATCATGGTCTTATAATAATAAATTCTAATAGCTACATCATATATGGATTATTAGAAATTTAACTTTTAGGACTTATAGATGCCTAAGGTTGTAGATCCGATAAAGACGATGGTTGAAGATGAAGTTGTGATCTCGCTACCGTCTTGATTCAACGCCTATCCCACATAAATGAACTGTAATGGCAGACTTATGAAAGTATTCTTATTCTCCTAAATCCAAGCAAAGAATGCTTGATGACGATGAACGAATTGTCGTGTGTAAGGCCAAAGGGAAGGAATACTTTTCTTCCTTCTCTTCTTTGTTCTTTCTCCTTTTCTCTTTCTCTTTCTTTCTTTCCCTTCTCTCTTGGCCAAACCTCTCAAGGAGAGAGGGGGCATGTTTTTGGCTTGTCTTGGGGTCCAAGGGGGTCGATTAGGGTTAGTTATAGACTGAAATCCCTATATAGTGTTTCCTATTATGAAAGGATAGAGATCCCTTGAATCTCTCCCTTCATAACCTCCTATGAATGTTACCATATAAGGATTTTGGCTAAGGTTTATCCCTTGGCCAAAACTTTTATGAGTAGCACCTATAGGGGCCGAACAACTACACCCAAGCTGCACCCATAGGTTCTGACACCCACTTAAGTCATGAAAGGCTTGCGTACTTATTAGCCCAGTTTGACTACGGTCAAACCTTAACTTGCGCCATGGATTCTCCTAGTCCAACTAGGTAAGCAATAAGAGAAAATAATTAATTATATATCAACATCCACATTAAATAATTACGATAATACCCCTACACTCAGGGGTTATCTCCTTAGCCCACTAAGATATTGACCAGAGAGGTAGATAGAGTCGCACACCATCTTGGGTCACTTATAGCACCTCCTATATTTTAGGGAAGTCATTAAAGTCCATTTAATTAGGGTCTAATGACTTCTTCTAAAATGTCCGAGGTCCAACTGAGCCCTTAGTTGATACTTATGACTTCTCCGAATAAGATCAACTTAGTCAACTTAGCTAAAACCTAGTGATCCTAGTAAACACTAGATATCACACATGACTAACTTCCACACTATAATATTCATATCTACATTCCACGAGCCTAGGGCTCACCTGGTGGGTCCCACTGAGGAACCCTAGTCAAACTAGGTTTACTTAGCACGAGGGCCCTAGAAAAGAACCGCTTAGGTAAAGTTAAGCTATAACTCCTGATTCACTTGCCCCTGGGTTTATCGATCTTCGTGGTATTATCCACTATCAGTAAACCCCAATGACACTGAATCAAGTTCGTTGGCTGTTATTAGTGGCTAGGAGTTGGAATATTCGGGACTCTGATAACCTTGACTTCTACTAGTTCCATGGCCTAAGCCACAAGTGATCGAACAGTATCTACAACCACTACGAAGGCATTATTGCACTCCGATGCTATTAGTAATTATGTGAGTACCTTTTATCCTGCTATACTGTACTTGAACCCTTCCAATCCGGTGTTCGTGAAACTAATTGAGATCAGTACCAATTGTCCCTTTCAGATCAGTTCACCCACTTAAGTCCTAACTTCTCAATGCTTTGTGATCACCATCTTAGTATAAGTATGATTGGCCATACTTAGTGATCAACCCTTTATAAGAGTCATACAATGAGATACCTAATTCCTATAGAGGAATATAAAATTCCTACGGGCTACTTGCATTCCTTAAAGCATAATGTAAGCCACCCAATCTATCCAGATTTATGTCTGCGATAGACCACACTGTTTGGTAGGTCAAAGTGATGAACAATAAACTAAGGGTTCACAACAAATCTTAGGATTATGGTTCTAGTCAACTAGCAGTAGAGGTTCTATGGTCTTGAGTAACAATTGTTAGACCGATTTCCTCTCTTGATTCCATTCAATACATTTCGGTTATATCAACACTACATGACTTGGTATCTTATACCGATGGTTGAGATAGACCATCTCTCATACAGAGAAGGTCAGTTTGTTACACTCTTAAAAGCTAGGTGTCTAGTCTAGCAACCAACTACGAACTTACATGAGTGTGTACAGTGACACACTCATATCTCCTATACGCGGATCTCTTCCACATACCTAAGTCACCTTGACGACACTAATATGGACTAGTGGATTTATGCATCTCATGCACTATGGTGTGTGAGTGTCGATGATGTAATCATAATGAAGTATCATCATTGCTGGAATGGGCATATAGGACACACTAATCCCAACAAAATTAAGCTAGGTCACCTTGCATCCTTAAACCGATAACAATCCTTCAACTAACCTAGCCCCCCCTCTGTACATCAGAACCAACAAGGGGTAGTATATGAATATCCACATGTTATCCATCGACTGTGCCTTTGAACCTAATCTCAGGTCCTGACTCACCTAGCCCACTTGATTAAAATTTCACTTAACCACCCGATGGGTGCACCCAAAAAGCCTCTTGCCTCATGTAAAGTGGGTCGCGAGTTCGCTAGGCAAGCAATGGTAAATTGAAAATCATGTTTTAGAATTTTAAGTTATTTTAAGAAAATGAAGAGAGTGACCTTGACCCGGAGAGAAGGGTTTTTTTTTTCGATTTCTCATAAAAAAAGATTATTTTTTTCTTGGACTACCCAGGCGGTCAGAGAACAGGGCACTAGAGCAATGGCTCAATGAAATCCAGAGATTGAAACGAGGGAGGCAACCAGCAACTGCTATTTATTATTTCCATAATCGTGTGAACATGGCATCAGCTGCTTGAATTCACACATGCGATCAGGGCACAACAGCCTTGCAAGAAAGTTCGCACCACGGTGTCCATACCAGGAGTCAAATAGGAACCTCTCCAACATGGGAGAGAGGAAGTACCATCAGACCAAAAGCTCATTTGTGAAGAGAAGGTTTTCGAGGTGAAGGAGTAGGAGACCGATCATCAATTATGTGAATCACCTTCTGTTTAGTTAGCTCAGAGCGCCTTTCCCTTTTCCCCATTTTACCCCGGCCTTTAGCTAGGGATTGCGTTCCGCCCCTTTTGGCCTCCTCGGCCATCGCCGGCGGCTCCGGGGAGGCCAAGAGATCATGGTTAATTGACTGCTTCCGGGGGTTAGATTTGCTCATCATTCCCTCCCCCTGTAGATAAGGGCGTCCCTCGTTTGGCGGAGTGGAGTCGCGTTGTTGCCTCCTCCTCGAATCGGTGCCCTCCGCCAGTAGATCGAGAGTTTCCCGGACGGTTCGCTGGTGGGTGTGGAGTTCTGGACCCTGACCGGTGTCCGTCGTGTGCTTTCCTAGACCCTCCTCTACGCGGTGGTGGATCCTGGCGGTGCAAGACGATGGTGCCTGGTCCGTGGCGTTCGAGGACCCAGAGTGGCTTTCAACCTCGCCGGAGTAGAGGGAGGCGAGATCCGACGATGGATCCAGGCTTCTGGAAACTTTTGGGTCTGTGTGTTGTCTTTTCTTATTCTTTGTGTTTCTCTATTTCTTCCCACTGCCGGAGGTCGGCGTGGTGAATCACCCCCAACTATTCTACGTGCTGAAACAATCCTAGAAAAATATGAGTAGGATGCATGGGACGCATCGCTAAGGGGGTGTTTGGCATGCGGAACAGCTGTTCCGCTCAAATCTCAGCAGGAAGAGGATATTCTGGTAAGTTAGCATTTTTAGTGTTAATTCGGGTGGTTCAGCATCCAATTGGCAAGAAACAGACGGAATGGAAAAATCCCGTTCCCATCTCTTCAGTCCAGTGGAGCGAATACTAGCCGTTACCTTTAAAGCGGAACAGAAACGGCAAGCTCGGCACGATGCCAAACACCCCCTAATTGACTGAGCCAGGCTCGATCCATCCAACTATTCTGCTTCCATCTAGCTAGAGTCGATCCATCCAACTATTCTGCATCCATCTAGCTAGAGTGAAGCAGTACCCCCCAACTCTGTAGTCAACTTGAAGCTCCATTGTGGGCATGCGGACCCCATACTATTTGGGAAGCTCACATGATTGCTCGAACACAAACGTGGTGGAGAGTACACGTACAGTGCGAACGTGCAACACCTTTAAAACGAAAGACTCATTATTCCAACCTGGTTCAACTTTAACGAGATGGGAACCGTTATTTTAAAAGTAACGGATAGTTTTATTCCCCTAGATTGAAGAACCTTTATCGTTTTGTGGGTTTCTTTGCCAGTCGACAAGTTGAACTTTCGAATTATACTAAAAATTAATAGTAATTATCCGAAATATCCTCTTTCGGATGAGGTTTAAGTGGAACAGTTGTTCTGTATGCCAAACAACCTGTAGGTCACAACCTAGGTTGCGTACTTGATCATAACTGGCACACTCGAGTTCAGGTCATATTGTTCACATTAGGACTAACATAAGGCCGATCCTCAGCCATACCAGGGGTGTCGATTTGGTTAATTGACCCTAAAGATCAACAACTCGATGACGATATGTTCTGGCCAAAGATTTTAAAGTTGTGGCGAAATGAGCCATATAGATGAGTCGAACCATAACCTCTTGGCCTGTTAATTGGTACTTCCTCTCTCCCATGTTGGAGAGGTTCCTTGTTTGTCTCCTGGTACGTGGAGCGAACCTTCCCTCAAGGCTGTTGTGTCTTGTTTGTGTGTGCAAATCTAGATCGTTGATGGATATGTACGTTCACAGGACTATAAAAATAATAAATAGCTGCCTCTCATGTTTCGATCTCCAGATCTTATTGAGTTTTTGTTCAATCCAGACCTCATTGAGCATTTGCTCTAGCGCCATGTCCTCTGACCACCTGGCCAGTTCAAAAATAAAATAAAAGTTGTGTGTGTGTGTGTGTGTGTGTGTGTGTGTGTGTGTGTGTGTGTGTGTGTGTGTGTGTGTGTGGAGTTTAGCTGGAATGCATAACGGGAAAACAAACATTGTGATATTCTGATCAAAACATAACTATTTACAACGACCGTCCGATCACAAAACTGCGGGGGAAGAAGGCGCAGCGATCAAAACTCTCGGGGGTCCACGAATATAACCTCCGTCGACGGTGGAGATGAAACCCAATCGCCGTCATCAGGGCAGCGGCTGCCGCCGCCGTTGAGCTTTTTCATGCACCACACGTCCTCGTCGCACGAGAACCTGCGCCAGTGGGGCACCGCCGCCCGCACCGGGTCCCCCCTCCCGACCTCCGCTACGACGGCGGCGCAGCGCTCGTCCTCCATCGCGATGTTGTGGGCCAGCCGGCAGAGGTAGCGCATCAGCTCCGCCCCGCGGTCTCCGGCCATGTGGAGCCCGTACATGAGGCACACCCCGAACGGCCGGAACACGTCCCGCACCGACGGGACCCGCATCCAGGGCGCCCGCTCGTCGAGCGCCCGGGCCAGCCCGAGCGCCGCCCGCACGGCCGCCGGCGCGCCCGCCACCCGCAGCCGGAACACCTCCGAGCAGTTCCACAGGCTCATCACCGCGAAGCTCTCGGTCGGCGGGAGGAGGCCTCCGCCGCCGCGACGGTCCCACCCGGCCACGGACGTGGAGGAGGGGAGGGCGACGAAGGTGCCGAGGGTGAGGCGGTGGCGGAGGACGGCGCCGATGTCGGCGGGGAAGAACTCGGACGCGGCGGGGGGGAAGAGGCGGCGGTAGAGTGGCTCGGCGAGGGCGGGGGAGAGCCGGAGGACGGCGGCCCACCGGCCGAGGCGCTGGCGGTGCGCGTGGACGGGGTGGACGAGGACGACCGGGGAGCGGAAGCGGGCGTAGGAGAGCCGGCCGGTGAAGAGGTTGATGGAGGCGGCGTTGGACGCGTCGGTCGCCATGTACGCGTACTCGGCCCCCCTCTGCGCGCACCACTCCTCCACTCGCTCCACCAGCTTCGTCCCGATCCCCAGCCGCCTGCAACTCAACTGGGCCCATGTCAGAACCTTGAACCCTGAGCAATGTCGCCGGTGGCGGGCCCCACGTGGATGACAGTGCAGCCCACCAGGGGCTTGGATTTTTTTTTTTTCATTTTTTTCTATTTTTGGGTGCAGACTGGGGTTTGGAAGTTGGCTTCATGCACTGGAGTGGGTCTTTCTTTATATTTTTTAAAATTTTAGTTTAATTTAAATAACGAAGTGGGTTGGGGATGAAAACACTTTCCAGCCATACTGTTTTCCATCCTTACGTGGCACCTGATCACAGCCGTCCGTTGCACCCAGGCCCAACAGCTCAGGCGCACTCAGCCCGACCGGGTTCTTAGTTCTTACCTTCGCGGAGAGCAGAAAGCAGGGCGGGTGGGTTAGAAAAGACTGCACACGGAAGCACATCCACCCCACCTGTGTGCCGGGGAGACTCGGAGGCCGAGGATGTAGGCAACCCTGGCGAAGGCGGCGGTGGCGGCGCCGGCGGCGCTCGTGGGTTTCCTCCCGGTCGTCACCACCTTGATGCAGGCCCGGACCACACCCACCATCTCCCGCTTCTCCCCGTACTCCGCCACCTGTTTGTCACGCCACCACCACCACACCGAACAACCCGCTGATGTCAGCCAGCGCGACGGTATTAGTTGGGACGGCGGAGGAGGAGAGCTAGTGCGGCGGCGCTTACCAGCATGACGTGGTCGGGGGTGTGGCGGACCCGGGACATGGGGTCGCCCAACAGGTCCACGTAGAGGGACGTACTGGCCTTGTTCTTCTTGTTCCTGTTGTTTTTGGCTTTCATGCCGCCACCGCCGCCGCTAGCGGCGCTGCCAGTGGGTGTTGGACCCAACTCACACCGCCGCTCCATCTCCTCCACCGCCATGGCGTCCCTCTCCATATCAAACTCCCTCACTCTTATCATCTCAACCACAGCCTCTCTCTCTCTCCTCTCTTCTCTCTCTCTCTCTCTCTCTCTCATGTAAGTCCCATATTTATAGGGTAAGTGACCCAACTAATCAAAAGAATCCGACGTGGCGATTAAGAAAGAGAGACATATATCAACGGGTACTGCATTTCGATCAAAAATAGTGTGAACTACAAATTAAGCAGTGTTTATTTGAGGAAGAAGACTATATATAGCTGGATTGTTTTGGATATAACAAGGGATGGATCCAGAGGAGGCGTGTGGGCCGGAGCGACCACCTCCTAGATTCGAAAAAGTTCCCCTTGTTATAGTAGTATTAGTTTTGGAATATTTGGAAGGCAAGGAATAGTTGGATATTTGATAGAGTCTTAAACCGGAATCCACCTTACAAGCCACCAATTAATGCGCTTTTCAAAGAACTTAGCTCGGCCCATCCCCAAGGCCCGGATACTCATCCCTCACATTGGCAGCCCCCGAACCTAGGTGTTCTCAAGTTTAACGTTGATGGGGCTATGAACAGATCTTTGGCTTCCACTGGTGCTATCATCAGAGATAGCTTGGGCAATCACATCTACTCGAAGGGGACATTTTCGGGTTCTACGAGACCATTGAAATAGAGGCTAAATCTATTCTTCTTGGGACCCGGGCTTTCAAAGGGTCCACATCTCCTTGGTCATTGTGAAGGGGGACAACCAAGTCCTCACCCACCACCAGTCGGATGGAGACTTTCTTCGCACCATTGGGTGCACGTGTTTCGTCCTCCTCCCACCTCGGTCATGAACACACCAAACTCTCTGTTAGATCTATTAGGTGTGTCCACTTGGGGCTCAGTCGGGCGCACAAGGGCTATCGGTGCTACAATTCATTAGCTTGTCGGATCCGTGTCTTTCGTTATGTCTCCATTGTTGAGGATGTCTCATACTTTTTTACTGAGTCCCAGGATATTTTCTCACTGCCTGCATCACCCTCTACGCCTTCACCTCTCACCCTCCCCTTCCTACCTCCATATCATGTTCCCATGCCCACGACTGTCCCTTCGCCGGTTGAGCCTCCCCTACCACTATCGGGATCCTCCTCGCCTCCACCTCCTCCACTTCCCCCGTTTCCCCCACCCCCACCACCACTGCTTGTCACTTGCATCTACGTTCGCTTCACAGTTGCTCCCACCAAGACTAACTCCACTGGTGTTCCCTTGCCTGCAGTCAGGGGCGGACCTACATAGGGCCCAGGGGGGGCTCAAGCCCCCCCTCAATTTGGAAAAAAAGTTGCTCTTACCCCCTTAGACTTTAGCACAAAAACCCTTAACCCCCTATAGTTTATTTTGTTCCAAATCACTCCCTAAAGTTTGAAATTTTAGTCCAATACCCCTTTTGTCAATTACTTGATTTCCTCATTTTGTAATTTTTATTTGATCTTGCTAAACTTCAGGAGGGAGGAAAGCAAAGTTTAATTTACTCAGAAAACAATTATAGCCAACTATTGGTAGCCAACTTCACATGGAGGTGGCCACCACCAGCCGTCACCGCCCCACCAGCCATCACCCCCGTCCGTCAATATTTACCGTTATGCCACCAACCACCACCCTACCGCCACATGGGTCATCCGTCGCCACCAGTATTGGTGATCCACGGCTGACCTCGCCGTTTGCCGGCCACCAACACCCACCAGGGCCACCACTATCCGACCGACACCTACCGCGGTCTGCCACCTCCCGCGCATGTGGCATCCCCATAGAGTTCATCCCATGGCTCTTAGAGAATAAGAATCGAGTGGGATCAGGGCCTATTTATAGGTTTTTGGGGGTATGTATAAAATCTACCCCCCCCCCCCCCCCCACCTAAAAAAAAAAGATCTGGTCTATTATTTACAAACCGTGCACCTTGATCGAGTCGGCCAATTATAGTTCCAAATTTTCGAATGACTCCGGCGATCGAAATTCTCCTTTACTAGAGACAAAATCCTAATAGGCCTTTTACTGCGCGATCGAAGGGTAGGGACGCTGTCACACCGCCTGCCGAAGTCTTCGACTGTGAGGCAGTGATTATAGTTACTTTTTAATAATTATGCCCCTCCTGAGGAAAAACCCTGGGTCCGCCACTGCCTGCAGTTGCTCCCTCCTCTCCAAACGTAGATCCTGGCTTCGTTCGGTGCTACCCTGCACGTGAACATCACCCTCCTGACATATAGATCCCTTGGTTTTATTATCTATTTATGTCGCTAATTAGTATGCTAACTAACCAACTGATGATTACATTTGAAATCATGGATTGAAAGAATAAGAATAGTTATATTGTTCGTTTTGCTAGATTGTGTCGTGAAAAATTATCTGGTGCCCGACAGCGAAAGTAGCACCCGGTTAAGAAGATAATAATTGGGTTGTCATATCACAGTTAATCTTATGGCATTGAACTCGCGTCAGTAAGAGTGTTCCAACATGTCCTCCTGTGCTAAAATCAGGCTTGTCAATTGAAAGATATGGATAACTCTTTCCCGACTTGGCACAATGATGGGTTTCGATCTTGGCTAACCCATAATTAAGCACAGACCTGAGTCCATGTCAGTATGTTCCCTGATTGGGCTTGAGCCCCAAAACGTTGGACCCACAACTTTGAGTAAAGCTGATCAAATCTTTGAAATGGGGCACATATGTTTAATGGATGTGATCCATGCCTTCACATATGGATCCTACCCCCATGCATTGATCCTTTCCCTATTTTTCTTGGTTCCTTGGATATTTAGTCATGTGCGTGACAATCACAGTGAGAGCATCTTCTTTCTTGAAGGATGAGGTGTTAAAAACGAGACTCATTTATGGTTGCATCACACCCCATCTCGGTTGATGATGGCTCGAGTCAAACTCTCCTCGAACGGATCGTGCGCACGACTTGGAGTCTGAGATTGTCGACGCATCCTTCAGTGAAAAGGCGAGTCTGACTCCAGACAGTCGTGCACATGATTTTTCCAGGTCGTGCGCACGTCTGTGCCTGGCAGACACGGGTTTGACCCGATCTTGCACGATTGGACTTTCCAGATCTGGTTATTTTAGGGGAATATCAGGATTAAGCTCTTGTAACATATTCCTTTGGTATATAAAGGGGTTTAGGATTTTGGGAACATATTCTTTGATAAACTCTTGATCATCCTTTAGAAGAGAGGATCAATTTCGGCGGCGGCACTTGGTCAAGATTCTCGCGGAGAAGATTAACCCTCGGGAGGAGCGTGCCTTGCTCCTCCCTAGGGCCGTTGAAGAGCTGGTGAGCGGCGTCCACGACGCCGTGTTTGAGCACCGCTTTGTGGGTACTCTGTGATCAATCCTGGAGGAATTCTACTTGGAGGAAAACCTAGAGAAGACCCCCCTTTCCGGAAAAGATGCCTTCAGGCATGGTGGCAAGCCATGGAGGGCGAAGCCACGTTGCGGAGACCGAGGCCATGATGGGGCGTGTCAGAGAGGAGAAGTGCAAGGTCGTTGGGAGATCCGTGGTGCTACAATAATGTTCGATCTGATAGATCATAACTTTTGTGGAACCTGTGAGGGTTATCTCAACGGAGAGATATTCAGTTTTGGTCTTCTTTATTTAGTGGTTTTTTGGAGGGCCGTTGGCATATGTTGGAGACAGTCTGATTTCCGTTGTTATGTATGGTCGTCTTTTGTGGCAGAGAGATATATGAGGATTTGTTAGAGGGCATGGAGTATTGTCAGGTGTAATCATATTTATCTTCTTCATAGTGGATTCCTAGAGGAGGTGGTTGCCGGAAAGAGGATGTAGCCCCGTTTGGGGTGAACCTCTGTTAATCATGTGTCCCTCTTGTCTGTGGTTCTATTTCTGTGTGTTTTGTACCGTAACGGACCGGTGTAGTATGGGATGCATCGATGGGATCTGACGTTTAGGGGATATGCGGTGTTGGGCCACGTATCCGCATCCCTCGAGCCTTCTCTATATCGGGCTCTGTATCGTTCGCTGTGCAACAAACTGGTATCAGAGTTTTGGATTGCTTCTTCAGAGTACCGTTGTAGGGTCACCGACGGGCGACTATTCCAGTCGCTGACGAGCGGGCTGATATGGTCACCGATAGGTTACTGGTGGAGGTGCCAATGGGCACTAGCGTGAGTCATTACAGAGCGACTGATGGAGACACTGACTGGAGTTTTGGGAGAATAACATAGAGAACTTTCTTTTGGTCAGATCTTTATAGCACAAGACACAAGCGGATTCGATGTTATCAGTCTTGAGAGGCGACAATTTAAGGTCATCTTTCAGATGGATCTTGTGTTTGGAGTGCGAGCAGTCATTGGCACTATAGTAAAGATTGTTGAGAAAAGATGGAGCATTGCCGATAGATTTTGCTTCAAGTTTCGACCAGTGACAGGGTCGGGTTCAGCGCTATCATGTTTCATCAGATGTGGAGCCTGATGGGGGGTTATCTTGGCAACAACTCATGATCTGCCGAGATTCCAGTGTTCTTAATGGCAGTGGCCAGTTGTTTGTTCACACGATTGGAGTTTCAGCAACTCAGTGTGATGGTGGCCAATTGATGATGGAGGCGGCGTACTCAGGTGCTGGCAGGAGGGGCCGCAGGTTTGTCATATGTCAGAGTGTGAGAAGATATCAGATTTCTTTTCAATCCGAGTCTCGTATGTGCAGGCTCACCTTTGGAGGTGGAGCTTGTTAGGAGGACTTCTTTGGAGATCATTATTGGAGGCCCTATGAGCTGGGGATTGTTTGGTATTGCTGGGTGTTGGCTTCAGACGCAGTAGGCTTTGTCTCAAAATGTGGCTGCAGGTGGAGCATTTTCTCAGCGATGCAGACCTCGAAGAATATGTCCAGTAGTGGTATTGGCCACTTGATGCATGTCCTTAGGTGTGGGATAGATGCATCTGTCATCGGGGATGGTAACCAAGCACTCATGGTAGAGTGTGTAGAGGTGCGACTTATTTTGCTTTCCTTACAGAGATGGAGGAAGATTGATGCTGAGGATTTATCGCCAAGGTGATGATTGTTGAGCATTATGGTGTGGCTCGGAATCCTATTTGGAGGAGAGCTAGTTGGCTCAGAGTTCTATTTGGAGGAGAGCCATATATTTGTGATCTCGAGCGAGAGCAAATCCAGTGGGATTACCCGCTGGAACAAGTCCATCGGAGAGGTGGAACTTGTTGGACGTCGAAGGAGACTTCGGACGTTTTTCCATTGGTGGTGGAGCGACATCGATTGAGGTGGAGCTTGTTTTGATATCGGAGAGACTCCGGACGTCATGGCCACTAGAGGATAATTATTGGAGGCGATCATCGGGCACGATGATCGGCCATCGACATTTAGTTAGGTGCATACACTGATAAGAGGTGTAGGGTATATATTTTGGATGTAGGCACCGGTAGGGTGCTTTTGGCGTATCTTCAAGACGTACGTTCAGGACACCGGATGGGGTCGTTCGGCACCGTCAGGGTGCCATTTGAAGCGCCATTAGGAAGCAGGTTCGTGATACTGACATGGTACCGCTTGGCACTGTCAGAGTACTTTGAAGACGATGAATAGAAGTTTGGTTTGTGATATCTCGCCATGCTGGAGATTATTGATGATGACTCAAGTCAAACCCTTATTGAACGAGTCGTGCGCATGTTTAGTTAGGAAACATGATTGGGCACATATCGATGTGCCAAGCATATGGAAAATGAATTTTATCTTAATATTTGGATGTTGGTTTCTTAGAGCTAGTAGTAAATACCCTATCAATCGTAGTAGTCGTGTTCGTTCCTCGGTACTATTTGGACTAAAAATTGTTCTCTTTAGTCCGGATCATACCTCGATATACCTTGGTAGTGTTTTGCATTAGTAAGGAGTAGAGACTGGTCATTAGGAGAATACTTTATTTTATAAGATTTTATATGGTTTGTGTCATCATCCTTATTTGCGTAGCCAGAGATGTTTGTATATCACTCTGGATGCAAGAAGAGGTTAAAAGCATATGAGTGCTATGATTTTATTCGATTATCGAAAGCCTTGTTTTCCTTCTTTTTGTTCTATTCTGGTGTCGTGGCAACCTAACTAGTTGCCCGGCTAGCTTACAGTTTGAATCTGCGTGCACACCGTAGGTAAGTGAACCCCTAGGGGTGCACAGACCGAAACGAATAGAGAGGATCACGGGATTAGGTCACGGGTTATTTCCCGTAGGAAAATTAAGGTGAAATGACCTAGTCCTGGGTTTAGACCCCGTAGAAAGCAAGTTGGGCGAGAGTGCCCAATGGTGAAAGACCAATCCCCATGTTCGGCCAATAGGCTATTATGTCTAGAGGCTGTATTCCGAGCATAAGAAATATAATGGTTCCCCTATTGCGAAAAAGGAATCCAATAGTAACGCCACCAAGTCAGGAGCCTAGCTCAAACTTGGGGTTCACACTTGTTCCCTCTCCTTCTGCTCCTTTCTCTCCTTCTATCCATCTAGGACTTTGTACCATAATGCATTCTAGAACCTGAGTTCTCTCATGAAGTGGAATGGGATACCTCATGAGAGAATTGTCGGTTAGAGTACATGACATATATGCTGTAGTTACTGGATACGAACAATAGAATATTGCACTATATATAAATTATGGCTGTAGTAATTTATTAATTTTTTAACAGTACCTTGTTAGTTTGTCTTACCGTGTTGGCTTTTGTAGAAGTATATTTTAACATATATATGTTTTTGTTTATTAATTTGATTGGCTTCTGTAGGACCATTGAGTTTTTAAACTCAAAGGGAGTTTGCTTTGTTGCTTCCTTTTTGCTCCCCCAGGTCCTTTCTCACAGGTGGAGCGTTAGCAGCTCGCTTGTAGTTTCTGCTTCGATCGGTGTAGCAGTGAGGAACTAGATCCACAAGGGTAGGAGTGTCAGTTGGAGTTGTCCTTTTTTTATTCTAGTTTTTTTTGTAATCGGCCTGTAAGACGCTGTATGAGTTTTAGGTGGACTTAGTGTTCACTTGTTAGTTTATTTTGCTTTTGCATTAGTATTATCTCTGTGATTCTATTTCCCTCTATTTCTAATCATAACCCTTGAGTTTTGGACTCTCTACCCTTAGTCCAGAATTTGGGGTGTGACATGAAAGATATGACTACTATCCTAACATCTCTGGATACTCTACTATTGCCTCCTACTCTCCCTCATACAAGGTTTTCTTAATGTTCTCCATATCCATTGGGAGCCCCAGTCGTACTGTGAGGTAGTTTTTCATCCAGTATGGTGACAGGCCATGACAGAGGAGCTTGAGGCTTTTCAGCGGACCCAGACTTGGGATCTGGTTCCTTTTCGCTCAGGCATAGTGCCTGTCAGTTGTAAATAGATCTTAAAGGTTAAGACTCAACCTAATGGATCCATTGAGCGCTACTAGGCTCTTCTTGTTGATCGGAGCTTCTTCTAGGAGTATAAGATTGACTACGAGGAGATGTTTGGTCTAGTTGCTTAGATGACCACTGTGCGCACCGTCCTAGTTGTGGTAGCTGCTTAAGGGTGGCATCTCCATCAGATGGAAGTGACTAATGCCTTCCTTCACGGTGACATCTTAGAAGAAGTGTACATGGCTCCTCCACCGAGCCTCTCTATTTCTTCAGGACAAGTCTGTCATCTGTGCCATATCATTTATAGGCTCAAAGAGGCCCCTGCCTGGTTTGAGTGATTTCATAGTATAATTCTTACTACTGGGTTTGTAGAGCTATACTATGACTACGCCCAGTTCACCAGCTTCTCCAGTCAGGGTTTTACAGTTCTGCTCCTGTATGTGGACAATATTATCATCACCGGGAATAATAGTGCCACCATAGCATCCCTTCAGCATCACCTCCAGAGTCAGTTCGAAATGAAGGATTTGGGCACATCTTTGCTACTTTCTTGGATTTGAGATCGTTTGTTCGGCTCGTGGTCTATTGGTCTTCCAGCAGAAGCATATTTTTAATATCCTTGCCGATTCTACTCTCATTGACTCTCGCACTGTTGACACACTAATGGAGCTTAACTTGAAGCTCCTCCCTACATATGATGGGCCTCTCTAGGATGTTTTCAGATACCAAAGGTTCATTGTAATGCTAGTCTATCTCATTATGACTAGACCAGATAATGCCCATATTATAGGCATTGTCAGTTAGTTCGTTCAGGCTTCCCGTTCTTTTCACTATGCAGTCATACTTCGCATCCTTTGCTTTCTTTGGAGAACCATCACATGTTCACTGCTTCTACCTTCCATCTCTCCTCTAGTGTTGTGTACCTACTCTGATGCAGACTGGGCAAGAGATGTTGCTACTCACCGTTCTACCACTGGCTACTGTGTGTTCCTTGGTGACTCCCTTATTTCTTGATGCAGTAAGAAACAGGAGTCCATTGCTTACTCCAGTATGGAAGCCGAATATAGGTCCATGGCTTCCACCACTGCAGAATTGTCTGGCTCCGTCGCCTTTTCCCCAGGTCTATACCTCTTTTATGTGAAAACTGGAGTACTATTCAGATTGCTAGCAATCCAGTTTTTCATGAACGAATGAAGAATATCGAGGTGGATTGTCACTATGTTCGCCAGGAGTTTCTTGCCCGCACTATCTCATTATCATTCATCCCCTCAAAGGAGCAGAGTATCGACTTCCTCAAGGAGCCTCTTACTATTGTATGCGTCCATCACTTTATCAGCAAACTCTCGGTAAATGATCCACCGTGAGTTCGAGGGGGAATGTTAATATATGTATAGATGGGTCGGGTTACATGTATATACGGGTCGGGTTTCATGTATAGATCATTGTAGAAATTAAAAGATAACTTAATATTACTATCTCTCATGATGGAAGGTTGGAAACGATGACCTTTCGTAATCAAACTTTGGAAAAGATTATCGATGAAAATGATGATAGATGTATGAATAAAACATTATTGAATATGCATACCTTTTTTGTATTGTGCTCTAAGTTGCAAATAATTGGTAAATAGGAAGATACGAGATATGAGTGTGGAGGAGAAGGTCGCTTTCTTTTTGCACATCATGGCACATCACATTAAGAATAGAGTGATCAAACAAGTTTTTTTGTCATTCCAAAGAGATAATTAATAGACACTTCATCGTCATGTTAAACATAGTTATATAAATGTCTAGAACAAGACCTTCTTAAAGAACTCGAGGCAATGTCTTCTGAGAATTATACCGATGTTAGATGGAAGTAGTTTAAGATAATGAATCACATTATTTTGAAATACATTGCAAGAGAAGAATTAAATATATGGGTACTAATTGTTTAAATTCATAATATAGAATTTCACTGCTTGCTCTAGATGGGACACATGTTAGGCTTCGTGTATTGTATGTTGACAAGCCTTTGTATCCGATGAGATCTTGCTACAAATGTCCTAGCTAGTAGTTTGCTCCCAAGATATGAAAGTTACTTATATGTTACCTGGTTGGGAGTGATCTGTAAAAGGCTAATGATCGCTTCGGGATACAATGAGTATGAGGGATGGGCTTAAGGGGCCCAAGTTATATAGTAAGTAGGAGTCATAGGTTTTCAGTATTATATTTAATTATTTTTCTTCTCGTAATTGGTATAGTTATTATTATTTGGTCGATTCTGGATATCCAATTATTGAAGGTCCCTTGATACCATTAGAGGACAACTCCTGAAGAATTTTTTAACATAAAATATTTATCAGCTTAAAATGCAATAGAAATGTGTTTTAAATTTTTTACTTAAGATGCATTGGGCGATAATTAGGAATCCATCTTTTTATCATGTTAAGACCCGATACCAAATCATTATGACATGATTGCCTCTTTCACAACCTAATCAGGAGGGAAATGCCAACTGATCCTATGAAGCATGCGTTGAATCGATGCAAATCAACAAAACACTCAAATATTTAATGAGTGAATGACAAGTTAGTAAACTTAGTATGTTGTTCATTTTGTTTTATTGCACTTTATTGGATCAAATATATTGTATTGTATTTTGTTATATTATTTTATAGCATTATCACATAGTATGAATATAGGATAGACGTCAACATCATTGGCTTGCTTTTACAAACTAGTGGAGGATTAGAATTGAAAGGGTCCGAAACCATACGAAGGACGCTAGACTAGTGTAGAGACTAATAGGACAAAATATTTGGTAAAATTGTACCTGTTGATGCGGTGAAACAAACTTACAAAGTCGTTCAAGGCACGCACCAATGAATGATGAATCGTATCTAACCGTAGATGCAGGCGCACCAATGGCTGAATAATATTCAATCCCTAATTTTGTGCTTCAAGTTTGCTTATATCCATGGCTAGGTGGGATTCACCCTTCGATCACGGAGCTTGTAGAGGATGCCAGAGGCACCAGCAACAAGGGGAGGCTGAAGGCGCAGGGGCAGGCGTCCGATCGAAGCTCGCAGGGAAGGCCGAAGGTGCCGGCAACAAGGGGGGATCGCATAGGGGGAAGGGGGCACTCGATCTGAAGATCACAGCAAGGTGGGGAGGTCGCTCGATCGGCAACAAGTGGAGATTGCAGCAAGAGAGGGTGTGGGCGCACAAAAGGATCATGCAAGGGAGAGGCGGCGTCAGTGACGGCGAGCGGCAATGGCGAGGGCCCCACGGTGGGCGCCAGCAACAGCGAGGAAGGAGGAGGTATTGACCAGATCTCGAAGTGGCGGCACGAGGAAGGAGACGGTCGGCGTGGGCTATGGGCAGAACTTGAGGAAGACATACGACATGGACTGTAGGCGTGGCAGATCCAGCACGGGAAGAGCTGGAGCTTGCGTGGGGAGTAGGATCCGGGCAGTGCACGGACAGGGCATGGCGCACGGGCTGTGCATGAGCAGTTCCAGCAGTCAACTTTGACAGGGACGAGGCTGGGGTCGAGGCCTTCGGTGCACAGGGGGCCACACACAAGATCGGCAAAGAGAGAGAGAGAGAGATCAATTCCGCTAGGAGAAAGGCACACTGCTTGCGAAAAAATATAATTTCTATACCAGGCCTTCCCGAGGTCGCTACCAGGAGGTCGAGGATAGAGATAGGGTCTCTGGAACCCTAGGTTGGCTCTGATACCTTGTTATGAAGAGAGAGGGAGAGAAAGACTAGGGTTTGGGAAGGAAACTACTTGTATTGATATTCATTAACATTACATAAGACTACCTCTTCTCATATAAGGAGAGAACGCACACCATTACAATACCACAACCAAGGTGGGACTAATAGTAATACTACATCTAATAAGGATGCACAACTACACAGCCACCGGAGCCGAAAATGATAAAGAGACCAGAAGGACCTATCTGGCCGATAGAAAGTCGCCACACCAGCGAGCTGGAGCTCCAAACCGAGCCGGGAGTGGGTATCAAACCCGGGTGAGTACCCACAAGGGGTGGTATCGCTACTAAGTGCACCAATCAGCGGTGGCAGGTGTCATATCCTACGGCATGTATTGAACGGCTCCCATCGACTTCCTCGGGTCACTATGATGGATAGATATCTAAGGTTAGGCATTATTACTATGTTCATAGCTCCATAGACTATACTTTCAGATGTTCAGTCCATGTTAGGTCGATTCACCCATATAGAATTACTGTTCATGTCATCGAGACCAATGTTTTAGAGACCAAACTGGTTCAACCCTTGGTTTGAAAGGTTGAATCTGTTAGTGATAGTGTATAGCATTGAGATACAGATACCCGTAGATACCTGTATAGGATACCCTTTTGTTCTTTCCCTTGTATCTTCATATATATTTGGCCCTTGGCCTAATGAGAAGGGCCCATCCATTCTCCCAAAACCCTAGCCTCTCTCTCTCTCTCTCTCTCTCTCTCTCTCTCTCTCTCTCTCTTTTCCTCTCCTTCCTCTCCATGCTAGAGATTGTTACATGGTATCAGAGCACATGATCCCGAGGTTCTCCGGCGAGATCTGACCCTTCGACGAGATCCGCAGATCTCGTGCTCATCTCCGGCCGATCCGGCTCAGATTCGACTGCATCAGATCTGCCCTCTTGCGCCATCAGATCTGCCCTCGGACTGCTTCTTCTCCTCATCGGACCGTCATATCGGACTGGTTCTTCTCCTCATCGGACTGCATCAGATCTGTTCTGCTCTGCTCCGGCCAGCGATACCAGATCCGTCCCGGCACTGCTCCGGCCAGCGATGCCTTCAGATCTCTGAACTGCTCCGGCCAGCAATACCAGATCCGTCCCTGCCCTGCTCCGCTCCGGCCAGCGATACCAGATCCGTTCCGGCCAGACCTCAGCTCCGAGATCTGAGATCTGACCTCTGCTCCGGCCAGCGATACCAGATCCGTTCCGGCCAGCAATACCAGATCCGTCCCTGCTCTGCTCCGGCCAGCGATACCAGATCCGTTCCGGCCATACATGATCCCGAGGTTCTCCGGCCAGCGACCTCAGCTCCGAGATCTGACCTCAGATCTGCCCTCTTGCGCCATCTGATCTTAGAGGCCCTCTCCAACCAGCAACTTCAGATCTGAAGGTAGATCTGGAGGCATCGTCGAGCTCCTCACAAGATCCGACCGGTGATCCTCCCTTGCATGAGCAGCCCTGCACCAGATCCGAAGTCAGATCTGAAGGCAGATCGCGGATCTGTTTGAGTTCCTCCGGCCTCCGACATGAGCAGATCTTCTCCCTTGCGTGAGTAGCTCTTGGACTCCTTATCAGCACCTCAAAATCTGAGCAGATCTGAGCCTTAAGATCAGCACCTCCGGCACTCGTGAGATCAACTCCGACCTCCGGCCTCCGAGTGAACTGCCATGGCCGACTCCTCCTCTATCGATGCTCCTCCTCCCGGGCCACCACACTCCGAGAGCCTCCCGTTCGAGTATACCCGCGACTTCCTGCCGAGCTCGACGGATTTCCCTCTCGCCTCCACCACCAACTGGGAAGCATGGGCAGCAACCGTTCAGACCACCCTTCTCGGACGTGGCCTTCTTGGACTACTCGACGGCACCACCACGGCACCGAGTCAGGCTTTCCCCACCGCTCTTCAAGCGTGGCGTCTTCGTGATACACGGGTCGCCGCCTACCTTGTCGCTTCGGTCGATCGGACGATGCGTGCCGACCTCGCCGCTCTTGGAGCAGCTGCAGCTATATGGCGCTCCTTAGTTGAGCGTTTCGTGGAGTCTAGCGGCGCCCGCGAGTATGCCCTTCTCAACCAGGTCCAGTCGGAACAGCAGGGTGATCGTACGATCCAGCAATTCCATGCGCAGATGCGTGGTTACTGGCGGGAGCTTCAGTCACTGGTGCCTCCCGTCCCTCCCGAGTGCCGTGCCGCCCACCAAACCTTCTGGGAGCGCCGTCAGCTTTACCAGTTCCTGATGGCCCTTCGACCGGAGTTTGGCTCACTTGCTGGCGCCCTGATCCACCGAGACCCACTTCCACGCTTGGATACTGACATTGCTGAGTTCGTCGCCGAAGAGACCAGGCTGCGCACCATAGCCACCAGGGCTCCTCCGCCCCCCTCCAGCCATACGGGCGTCCTTGCTGCAGCTCCAGCTGTCTCTCTTACTTCTGGTCGTGATCGATTTGTGTGCACTCACTGCCACAAATCAGGCCATGTCGTCGCCACATGTTGGAAGCTGCATCCCGAGAAGAGGCAGGGACCCCGAGGACGTGGTCGCCTCGTTAGCTCTACTGCTGCTGCCGCTACTGCTCTGTCCTCTCCTCGCACGATTCCATCTCCCCGAGGTTCCTTGGACGCCCCTGACGCTACTCAGCTCCTTCACCAGTAGCTTGCACAGCTCCAGTTCCGCCTAGACTAGCAGGCGAGCTTCAGCTCCGCCGAGGCTTCCAGCGCCTCCAGTTCCTCTGCTCACTTAGCCGCCCCCGGTACCTTCGCAACTTGGATTCTGGACTCTGGGGCCTCCTATCACATGACTTCCAATGCTTCCTTGCTTACCGACTGCCGACTAGCACCGCACATCCCATCGATACACACTGCAAATGGCTCTTCTTTAGCCATCTCACAGTGTGGATCGATTACCACCACTACAGAACCGAGCGGTCGTCTCTCTTTACCCAATGTGTTGCATGTACCCCAGCTTCGCATGCAGCTCATCTCCATTAGCAGTCTTTGTGACTCTGGCTGTGTTGTGACTTTCTCCCCTTCTTCTTGTGTTGTGCAGGATCCACGTACCGGACGGGTGATTGGCGCTGGTCGTAGGTCAGGCGGACTGTACCACCTCGAGCATCTCCACCTTCCACCCATTCCACCTTCTGGCGTTTGTAGTTTTTGCTTAGCAAACTCATGGTGCATGACCCACCTTGAGTTTGAGGGGGGCTGTTAGTGATAGTGTATAGCATTGAGATACAGATACCTGTAGATACCTGTATAGGATACCCTTTTGTTCTTTCCCTTGTATCTTCATATATATTTGGCCCTTGGCCTAATGAGAAGGGCCCATCCATTCTCCCAAAACCCTAGCCCCTCTCTCTCTCTCTCTCTCTCTCTCTCTTTTCCTCTCCTTCCTCTCCATGCTAGGGATTGTTACACGGTTAAAGCATGTTATAAAAAATTATTTATGTATAGTATCGACTTTGTTTTATAATGAAAATGTTGGGTGCATTTTCGGTTTCATTCCGTAACATCTTAAGATTTTGGGTGAAATGGTAACTTAGCATGGTATCATAGCTCTATCTTTTGGAGCTCCAAATCCAGAGTCAATGTTAGGTGTTAGCTTGATGCAGTGTTGGTCCATTTCCTAACAACTTAGGTATTCCTTGGCATTGCTTCCAGCGCCTAGAATTTGATTCTAGATTCTGATGGGAATCGGATTCTGCGAAAATTATTGTTTGGGTAATGCCTCCCAAACAGATTCTCAGTAGAATCTGGAATCGGGTTATGTCCCGGTTTCTATTGCCAAGTAGAAGCGCCCTCGACCTCGCTCGCGATTCCAGCTTCCTTAGAGAATCTGGGCAAAAAACATGTTTTGTAACGACCGGTATTAAGAAAAAAAAACACTAAAATAAAAAAAAAGAGAAGGAAAAGGAATGAAAAAAAAAGAAAAGAAAAAAAAAAACAAAACCGACCCGACCCCGACTCCCAACCCACCCAGCCATCTCTCTCTCTCTCTCTCTCTCTCTCTCTCTCTCTCTTCTCTCCCACCTCTCTGATCTCTCTCCCTCCCCCAAACCCGATCCCCCATCTCTCTGATCTCTCTCTCTCTCTCTCTCTCTCTCTCTCTCTCTCTCTCTCCCCCAAACCCGATCCGACCCGCCCCCCCTACCCAGCCGACATCCGCCCCCCCTACCCGCCGCCCCTATCAGCCGCCCTACCCGCCACCCCTAGGCCCTAAGCCGGCCGCCCCCTTTCTTTGACCCCTACCTCACCGGCCGCCGCCCCCTTTCACCCTAAAAAACCAAGATCTGGCCCCTCACTCTCCCTCCGATCTCTCTATCTCTCTCTTGCCTCTCTGATCTCTTTCCTCTGCATCTCCCTCACTCCCCTTCCACTCTTGGTTTCTGCCGAAGCCGCCCGACGGCCGCCGTCGCCCAGGTCCGAGCCACCCCCCCCTCTCTCTCTCTCTCAAACCCATGTCTCTCTCTCCTCTACATCTCTCACTCCTTCCCTCACCCTCTCTCGGTTTCTGCGGTGCGGCCCGACGACCGCCGCCGTCCAGGCGAGAGGTCTCCTTTGGCCTCCCTCTCTTTGCGATGCCAACCCGGCCCGATCACCGACGACCCCGACGCCGCACAACCCGACGCCCGTTTGTCGGTGCCCCATCACCCCGCCAGCTCGCCTCGACGCCGATCGGTCCCGATCGTCGGTCGCACGGCCCCGACGCTGCCACCCGTCACTGACAACCCGATCCCCTGTGCCCCATCACCCTTTCCCCGGGCCGCACGAACTGACGGCCCAATCGCCGGTCGCACGGCCCCGACGCCGTCACCGATAACCCAACGACCCGAGCCCCTGGACCCGTCGTCCGATCAACCTGACCCAGTCCTGTCACTCCGGTCAACACCGACAGGCTGCCCGGCTACAACCCGGAGCCCCTCCTCTCTCTCTCTCTCTCTCGTGTGATTGTGTGTGTGCATGGTCGCCGGCCACTTCCCTAGCAGGCTGCCCGGTCACGAAACTGGAACTCCTCCTCCCAGCTCTCTCTCTCTCTCTCTCTCTTTTGGTGTGTGTGTGTGTGTGTAACCTCCGGCCACCACCCCGATGGCCACCATAAGGCCAGCAGGCCACAGGTTCTCCACCCTCCCTTACTCTCTGTGTTGTATGCAAGGGTGTGTGGGTAAGTTCTCCGAAGAGCTTTGCCGGCCAACGACGATGAACCCCACCGGCCACAACCCCACCCAGGGTTCACCTCGACTTCTCCCCTCTAAGTATGCACGTATACGAGCGTGAGCGAGTGGGTGCGAGCAACTTGACCTCGGCGAACCTTTGGTCGGTCGATGCCGACAACCCCAAACGTCCCTTTCTTTTTCTCTCTTTCTCTACGTAGGACTGATAGCATGCATGTGTGAGTACATGTAGTAACTGTTTATGTGCATGTGTGTGCATACGCAATCATGAGAGCATGATCAAGCGGTGCAAGCATGAGCTTCCATCCTGAATCAACATGATCCCCTCTTCCCACCGATTTCCATCTCTCTCTCTTCCGATCTCTCTCTCTATATGTGTGGTTATGAGCAGCCGACCGGAGGAGTTGCAACTGGAGCCGACAACCCCCATCGGCAGGTCAGCCGCCCCCTTCGTTTCTCTATTTTTTTTCTTGGTGCTGTTGAGACCAACCTGACCTCTAGCCCTTGTGGCATAATCCCTTGATGTGGCCAAGGCTACCGGCACGGTGTCCGACCAATGTGCAGTCGGCAAATCCCGACCAAGACCCGGCCAAGCCCCCATTTGAGTTGACGACCAACCGGCTTCCCAACCATTAGCTAAATCCAGTCCCCCTCTACCCTCGCTATTGTGAGCGCCGATAACCTGCTGTCGGTGGTGAAGTAGCGAGTGGCTCTGACCACACTCGGCCTAGCATCACCCCAGGTGCCTTATGATTAGTAGCCGAGAAAACCCACTTGAGACTAACCGATCTTGTCGATTATTAGTAATCGCCTCTTTTTGCTAGCGGTGAGCGATGTTGCGCCTTGTGCATGGCGGTGAACCACCGTACGTTATGCAACCGTACATTATCGACCACACCATTTTATGTGCAAACGAGACGGTGTCCGATGGTTCCCAGAGCATTTTTCGATCGATTCTGGGATTCGACCGGTTAAGGCAAGATAGTCACCGCCAATCCGGGTCTAGGCTCGGCAGGCTTGTAGGTTGTAATTGTGTATGTCGATCTAGTCCCTTTGAGTCCACACTTGATGTTAGCGGGCCCGATCTCATCGAGTCACGCTCGCCTCATAATTGATAATACCGATGCAGGTCAGACCGCCTTGTATAGTCATTTGCACATGAGATCGACCCCCTTGGAGGCAACAATACACTAGGTGGGCCACCTGTGCGATTCCCGTGTGAGTCCCTCATTTAAAGAGAACGAACCATCTAGATCCGCATCTAGCCCGAAGTCATTTCGGGCGGATGACGAATCGACCCCCAATCTTATCTATAACTGGCCCTACTATTGCACACCTTGATGTGATGTAGAAGCCCCTCGGAGCATGATTGCATGTTAGTGGCAACAACCGACGCGGGTACGACCTCTTAGTCGGATTAGTGCCATTATACCCTAGTACGACCCTTGGCGTTGGCAACACCGACTAACCAAGATTACACCATTTGGCTCATCGTTTTGCATGCCAGTAGACTGGCATCCGATGACACCAAAAATTCTTGACTCGGCCAACTCGGCCTTAAATCCGTATTACTCGGTAGCAAGTATTGACCATGGGTTCGCTATGTGTGAATTTGGCAGTGCGTAACCGGGACGATCCAGACGTAGATGGAGCAGAGACAGATCAAAAATAGTTAACGGGAGTTTATGCGTGATCAACAACCAGGTGATATCTACTCTCCTTTCTGTGGTCTTTGATAGTGGGAAACAAGAACAACTAGGGTAGGTGTCCATGGTACTGCATGCGGGTCCCGCCAGACATCGTCGCATGTGGTCACATGGACCCCTCCTTGCATGCGGAGTCACGAGTCCGGCGACGCATGCTTTAAAATATTAATAAAATAATCATGCATTAAAATATTAATAAAATAATCATGCTTTAAAGCATATTTTAAAATATTAAAAATTAATAACGATTATTACATGGACACCGTAATTAGGTATTCCCTTAAGTTAAAATATAACTTGAATAAATAATGATTATCGGGACCCACTTTACTAAAAGGAGTGACACTGCACGCTGTTGGATAATTAATTATGCTGTTATAGAAATTAAGGGTAGGTATCCATAACACTGCATGTGGGTCCCGTCGGACATCGTCTCATGTTGTCGAGTGGACCCCGCCTTGCATGCGGAGTCGCGAGGCCGGCGACACATGCTTAATAATATAATTTAATAATAAATTTTTTGATTGCTTGGACACTGTAAGTAGAAATTCCCTTATGTTAGAAATTAATAATTAAATAATAATTATCGGGCTCACTCTCCTGGATAGAGTGTGGAGTCCCGGGCACACGGGAATACGGGTGAGAGTAAAGTTTATAGTTATGGTGATGCATGGGTTGTGAGCGCGGTGTGAATCCCGGGGTAAACATCGAAATCACTTTATTATCATAATTGTGTGATATTCTATCCTGTGGAAAGATTCGGACCCCGTGCACACACAGCCGAAGATCAGTAGGCTAGGGGGTCACGGGTAGGGATTGTGGTAAAGCCAATAGGTGGTGCCCTCGAAGAGGGATTGGCCTAGCAATCTTGTCCTGGGGTAGTTGAAGCCCCCAAGGAAAGCAAGTTGGGCGGTAGAACTCCACCGTGAAAGACGGAAAACCCCTTATGATCATATGTGTGACTTTGCGCATGGTGTCGGAGTATGCGCGGCAAGAGAGTTAGCCCTCTACATCGAAATAAAAGGCCCTATAGTAATGCCCAACCGGGGGCAGAATGAACAAAATATATGGGGTTCACATTGGGATAGATGTTTTAATTACCAACTATGGAATCTTAATGTTAGATTATGGAATGGTAGAGCATGATAATCTAGTGACATTTAGATGGTCATTTTATTTGTTTCATTAATACTGTAGAATATTGAATGAACTTTATGTTAGATAACCTAGTGACAATAGGTATTGCATAAGAAAATAGACTGCTGGTAGGATTAGGTTATTCTTTTATAAATATTAATATTATGTAATATGTCAAATAAATTTAATTCACTTAGCTCGGTTGTCTCATATTATTAAAGACTATTAGGATGTCACTAGCCATTAATTTGGCTAATCTCTCAATTTTCCATTGGGGGCTACTCTTTCCCACGAGTAGACTCTCCTATAGGTTCGGAGGTTCAGAAGTAGCAATGGGAGGCTCGAGGCAGAGTTAGGGTTGCAGTAGTGTCATGTTTTCAGTTGGTCGTCTTGTAGTCTTTCCTTATTCTGGAAAGTAATCAATTGGATTAATATTAGAGCTATCTAGTTTTAGTATTTTGTGATACTTAGTGGCAATGATCCAGCTGAATTATTTTGGGTGGGCCTCTCCTCAAGGCCCCAAGCCTAGGGTAGATCACAATGGAAATATAAGAAAAAAATAATTAACCTAATTGATTAGCCCTGTAGATATGACCTCTAAACTAATGTACTGAGTGTCAAAGAGTGGGTGAGATTCTTTGCTTGCCGTCGGAGGCTTGAGCCTCGTGCTCCTTTAGAGGGACTCTCTCGGTATGTAGTAGCTCCGATATGCCGCTCATGCTGAGAGGATAGCCTTTTGAAAATCGAGCTTAGTTATATCTCTGGCGACAAGAATTTTATCTCTTTACATTCCTTTAAATTAAAAAAAAATATTTTCACAAAAAAAAATCCAGTTTTAAAATACCCCTTGTTTCCTTCTCCTCCTTCTTCTTCATTTAGGAGAGAGCTACAATCCTATGAGAAACCTTAATTGGTGTAGTTAGGCGACCAAAACCTAAATCCCTTGGTTTTTCTCACTCCACACCCCAGGGATCAGTTTCAGATTTCTGGGATGTGACATGTTTGCCCTTAAAAAAACTGATGACTAAATCAAAAAGTGGAAACGTTGTGATAATACCCACTCGCGATCGATCTCAATCTCTCATCCCCTACGATGAAGAACCAACCAAGTGCAGATTTCTTTCTATCCGATGACTTGTGATCTTACTGCCAATTGAGATCTTGATCATGGGGTTCAGCGACTGCTCGACGTTCTGATCGAGAGGAAAGTAGAGCTCCAACCCGATCCTTTATCTCGATCCAGATCTAATCAGATCTGGTTCCGATCCGGCCCTAACTGCTTCCGCCTCCTCAAGTCTGACGATCTCCCTCCCACTCGTGAGTCTCTCCCTCTCTCTCTTCTCTCTCTCTCTCTTTCTCTCATTCGACGCATCCATGCACTTGAATGCTGTCGGGTAGTGCAGATTTTGTTCCCTTTTGTTTGCAATGTTAAGAAACCCAGAAATTTTTGAGAAACGAAACAAAAATTATTAATAATTTAATAAACAGAACAAAAGGTGGGAAATTGAAAAAAGCAGAATATTACGCCATCTCAAATGGCGTAAAGTATTTATGCCATTTGAGATGGCGTAAAACTAAAAGGGGTGTATTAAAAGGTCGAAACTGCCCTTACTTTACGCCATCTCAGATGGCGTAAAGTCCCCCTTTCTTTACGCCATCTGAGATGGCGTAAAATCTAAATTCTTTAATTAATAATTTTTGTTCTATTTATTAAATTATTCATCATCTAACGGCTATTTTTTTAATCATTGCTTGCAAAACTTTTTTTTTTTCATTCTCTTCATCTAACGGTTATTTTTTCTATTTTCCTATAAAATTTGTCTTATCACTCAGTTCTCTCTCTGCTCAATCGCTCAGTTCTCTCTACTCATCTCTTTGCTCACCTCTCTGCTCAGCTCTTTCTCTCTCAACTCTCAAAGTCTCTTATCTCTCTCCCTCTGCACTCAATTTTGCATTCTTCGATTTATATTAGATGGCGACAATGATTTCAATAATTTGTCGCCATGGAGGTCGGTGCGAGATTGATAGCTACGTTGGAGGAAATACAATAGTCGTCTTCATTCAACTGGGTTCAACGTTAGTACAAGTGCAACATGAGATAGCGACTCATTACAACCTCTCTCCGGGTTTCGTACTAAGGTCAGCTTGTATAGTTAATGAATCACAATCCTATCTAATTGAAATTTATGATAATGCTAATTGGGAATGGATATTACAAGATACTATTTCTCGTGGTATTAGGCTAACTATATTTATAGATTATCCCCCAAGTATTAATATAAATATTAATTATCAATCATATTATGTTCATGCTAATGAGCCTAGTTCATCGGCACCACCAGCAAATGACCATGATATGTTTGATAATATTAGTCAACCCTCGTCTATTATACCGGTACCGACACTAATACCGATATCAACACTAGTATCAGCTCCAGTACCGATTATCTCTAATAGTGATATAGATTTAGAGATTAGTGAGTCTAGTTCATCATCTTCGGATGATAACGAGATTTAAATTGGTAAAACCTATTCATCGACAAAATTATTTAGAAAAGTCATGCTTGATATTGCAATTAAAAAAAATTTACTTTAGCATATGATTGCAATAATAAAAGTAAGATATGCCAGAATGTACATAGCGTATTTATACAAAAAAACTTATGATGGTGATAGCTTTGGCATTGTGACATATAATTTGACTCATATATATACAGGTAAGGTAGTGCCAAAAAATCATCCTCAAGCTACTTCTGAATGGATTAAATCTAAGATTGTAATCGGTTTAGCAAATAATCCGAACTATTCTCTATCTTCAATAATAAAAGATATGCTTTATGATTTTGGTGTATCTGTATCTTATAATAAAGCTTGGAAAACTAAGGAAAAAACTAATATAAAAATCCATGGTTGTGATGTAGAATCTTATATGAATCTAGACCATTATTGTTTAACTATTTTTGAAACAAATCCTAATAGTTTTGTTATAATTAAAACTAATGATAATAATAGTTTTCAAAGAGTTTTTATTACTTTTAATTCTTGTATAACTGGTTTTAAAAATGGATGTTTACCAATTATAGCTATAGATGGTACATTTTTAAAAGAAAAATACCAAGGTATAATGCTTACTGCTATTTCCCATGATCCTAATGGTGAGATGTTTCCAATAGCATATTCAATTGTTGAGGCTGAAGATAAGCATACTTGGATTTGGTTTTTAGAGTGTCTTATGATTGCATTAAATCCATATGATTTTTCAAAATTATTATTTATTTCTGATAAACAAAAAGGACTTATTTATACCGTTAGTAGAATTTTTCCTTAATCTCATCATTTCTTTTGCATACAATATTTTAAAGCAAATCTTAAAAATAAATTTCAAAAAAAACTTTTATGTGATTTATTAAGAAAGACAGCTAAAAAATATAATATTGCCGAATGTAATACAGTGCTTCAATAAATTGAGACTGAAGATAAGGAAGCTTATGATTGGATTATATCATGTGACCCGACACACAATGCACATCATTGGTTAATAGCTTATTCATCTGTACCACGGTATAGGATATTGACATCTAACATAACCGAGTCTTTTGATTTAGCAATTAAACATTTACGAGAGAAACCAATAACATAACTTTTAGATGAAATTAGGTACAAATTAATAAAATTACATTGTAAATGTAGAAAAGCTTGTCAATTATGGGAAGGTCAACTTGTACCTAAAGCGGAAAAAAAACTTAAAAAACGAATTGATAACGCAAGATATTTAGATATTTTACATGTCAATGAGATGTATTTTGAAATAATTGATAATGCAAAATCTATACGTAAAATCATTGACCTAGCAGAAAATACTTGTATATACGGAAAATGGAAGCACACACTTATTCCATGTCAGCATCCAATATGTGCATGCAACTTTAAGAGATGAAATATTTATCACTACAAGAAATAGGTTCTTTACCGACGGACATTATCATCACCGTCGGTAATAATATACTTTTTACCGACGGTTACAATAATGTCCGTCGGTATTATAACTTCAATTTTTTTAATTTTTTTTGCACATTTATTACCGACGGTCACATATTATCCGTCGGTAAAATGGTTTATACCGATGGCACGTATATAGACGTCGGTACAATGCTTTATACCGACGGACAAATAACGTCCGTCGGTAAAATATCATGATGAAACTCAAGATAAAAACCGAGTCTCTGGAAAAAAAAGGAACCCTGAGTTTCGTCGTGGTATTTTATCGACGGACGTTATTTGTCCGGCGGTATAAAGAATTGTACCGACAGAAATTATATATCCGTCGGCAAAATACCGACGGGAATTAAATATCCGTCGGTACAAATGTCACGACGAAACTCAGGGTAAAAACTGAGCCTCTGGAAAAAATAGAACCCTGAGTTTCATCGTGATATTTTACCGACGGAATTTATTGGTCCGTCGGTATACAACCATTATACCGACGAAGATTATATGTCTGTCGGTAACAATGCCGACGACAATTAAATGTCCGTCGGTAAAAATGTCACGACGAAACTCAGGGTAAAAATCGAGTCTCTGGAAAAAATGGAACCCTGAGTTTCGTCGTTGGTTTTTACCGACGGAATTTATTATACCGTCGGTAAAAAGGTTAGTTTTACCGCTGGAAGTAAAAAGGTCCGTCGGTAAAAACCCTGCTATAAAACTCGATCAGCGATCCCCTTCTTCTGTTTCGATCTAAATCTATCCCGCCCGGCCTCTCTCTCTCTCTCTCTCTCTCTCTCTCTAAATCCTGCCTCCCCCTCCCCCCCGGCCTCCCCCCCTCCCCGGCCTCCCTCCCTCGCGTCCGTCCGGCCGGCCACCCCTCCCCGACCTCTCTTGCGCCACCGATCAACCGGCGATCGAGCTCCTCCTTCTCCTCCTCGTAGCCTCCGGTGAGCTCCTCCTCCTCCTCCTCCTCCTCCTCCCTCTCCCCCCTAGTTAATGCAATTTGTCTAATTTGTATGGCTCGATTTGTAAAAAAAAGTAATTTTTTTTATCAACTCGATTTACAATGAAATACTAAGCAAAATTTTTTAAACGAACATCGACGGTTAAGTGAGAAATTATACTTTGTCCCCCTGAATTTTAAACGAACATCGACGGCCAACATCGACGGTTAATTATACTTTGTCCCCCTGAATTTTAGCTCAAAAATATTTAAGTAGTTGACAAAACTACATTTTGCCCCATTGTAGTCAAATAACAATTACAAAGTGAGAAATTAAGTAGTTGAGAAAAGGAGTGTTGTGCTAATATTTCAAACTTTAGGGAGCGTTTTGGAACAAAGTAAACTATAGGGGGGTTAAGTGTTTTTGGCAGCGATTCACGTTTCGTGAGGACTCAGAGGTGATAGCGATTCACGTACGTGTCACGAGGGGCCAAGGGCCTCGCTGGGTTGAGGCGGGCTGAGGTCTTGATTGAGGCGGACTGAAACATGTACTTAATAATATGGGATAATTTTTCTCAAAACTCGGCTGGGCTATAGCCCGGCCGAGCCAACTATTAGATCCGCCCATGACTTGACCCCTTCAACTATAACTATGCTCCGTCGGCATATTGACCTTCCTCCTTAAAGTTTTAACCATTAGGCTTAATTTTTATCCCCAAAATACTTTTCCCAGTGGAAATATAAAGATTTTTCCCATCCATTAGGGATGTGGATGGCCTGTAGAAGTTTCGGTTCGGTATTCCATACCCGGGAACCGAAACCGAAATTGTGCAGAGTCTTATAACATTGTTTGAAATTACTTCAGGTGTTGTATAGCCAGATAGACGAAGATATCTTCGATCGATAAGAGTTGGATACGTAATTCGAATCGCATGAGCCAAGAGTACAGAGAAGGAGTCAGGAAATTTCTGGATTTTGCATTTGAGCATCTTGCACCGCTTGATGGAAAAATTATGTGTCCCTGTATAGACTGCGGAAGGGTGACTAGGAAGGTTCGAGAAGAATATGAGGTTGATCTGGTAATGTGTGGCATTGACATTAGCTATACCCGTTGGTTCTCGCACGGTGAGGAGCTAGATGCAGTCCCCATGGCAGCTCACGGTGAAACTGCAAACATAGTGATCGCTGATGATAATATTAATAGAGACGATAACGATGACATGCAGGGTATGATACATGATTTGCAAGGTGGAATAGGCACGGAAATACCGTCATGTGATCAGCCCAATATTGAAACGGACAAGTTCTACAGATTGCTTAATGATGCCGAACAACCTCTATACCCGGGGTGTGAGAAGTTTTCAAAACTCTCTTTCACTGTAAAGCTTCTTCATTTGAAGTGCCTCAATGGTTGGAGTAATAAGTCATTTAATATGTTGGTAGAGTTGCTGAAAGAGGCTTTTCCTATGGGTGAGACAGTACCGAAATCATTCTACGAGGCGAAGAAGATAATTAAAGATCTCGGTCTGGGTTATGAGAAAATTGATGCATACGTGAACGATTGTATGTTGTACCGGAAAGAGTACGAACATGCGCGGTCATGCCATATATGCGGAGCAACGAGATATAAAGAGACGGATCCCGAGTCTAGTACCAGTCGAAGGAAGAAAAATATATCTGCAAAGGTTCTCCTATACTTCCCGCTTAGGGACAGGCTTCAGAGGTTGTTTATGTCATCGAAGACTGCTGAGCACATGAGGTGGCATGCACGAGAACGTACAGATGACGGGATTATGAGACATCCGGCCGACTCTCTGACGTGGAAAGATTTTGATCATACCTATCCTGAATTCGCATGTGAAGTTCGCAACGTCAGGTTAGGGCTTGCTAGCGATGGCTTCAATCCCTTTAGGAATATGAGTGTGTCGTACAACATTTGGCCAGTTGTCCTAGTTTCATACAATTTGCCTCCCTGGATGTGCTTATAAAAGCCATACACAATGCTCTCCTGGCTCATTCCCGGACCCAGGTCGCCTGGTAATGATATTGACATTTATTTGCAGCCGTTGATTGAGGAGTTGAACGAGTTATGGGAAGTTGGGGCCGATACGTATGATGCCTCGTTGCGCCAGAATTTTCGGATGCATACGGCACTTCTATGGACGATCAACGATTTTCCTGCATATGCCAACTTATCCGGGTGGAGTACTAAAGGAAAATTGGCGTGCCCTACATGCAATAAGGAGACAGATTCATTACGGTTGAAGAACGGAGGCAAGTTCTGTTATATGGGCCATCGAAGATTCCTTATTGACGGCCATAAGTGGAGGTAGAACAAAAGAGCGTTCAACGGTAAGAAGGAACTTGCAAAGGCCCTAGAGCAGCTTTCGGGGGTAGAAGTCTTGTGCGAATTGAATCAGCTTGATGTCGTGGCACTTGGGAAAGGTAAAAATAAGAGAACGTATGAAGATTCTACGAGTGAGCATAACTGGAAGAAGAAGAGTATTTTCTTTAAACTACCGTACTGGAGCAGCCTACTCTTGCGGCATAACTTGGATGTCATGCATATCGAGAAAAATGTGTATGACAATATTATAGGAACACTGCTGAATCTCAATGGTAAGACGAAGGATAATCTTAAATCTCGTCTCGATCTTAAGGAGTTGGGCATCCGAAAATCACTTCATCCCCAAGAGATTGGGGATAAGTATGTGTTGCCAGTTGCATGCTACACCATGAGCTCACAGCAAAAGGCAGTCTTATGTGCATTCCTACGGTCTGTGAAAACGCCAGACGGTTATTCTTCAAATATCGCACGATGCGTGCAAGAGAACGGCCAGAAGTTGTCTGGATTAAAGAGCCACGATTGTCATGTTCTTATGCAGCGATTGTTATCTCTTGCTATACGTGGGAATTTAACCGAACAGGTGTTCGGTCCGTTAATTGAGCTCAGAATTTTTTTTGACAGTTGTGCTCGAAGGTACTTAGAGTGGACCAACTTGATCAGATGGAGAGGGATATTGCGATCACATTGTGCAAGCTAGAGATGATATTTTCACCTTCCTTCTTTGATGTTATGGTGTATTTGACCGTTCACTTGGCAAATGAGGCCAAACTCGGCGGCCCAGTTCATTACCGCTGGATGTATTTTATCGAGAGGTAATCGTCTCGTCTCATTCGCATAATATATGTATTTGATCGTTCTTGATATATTCATCCAAATATTTTTTTCTCAAATTAGGTACTTGCGAATATTGAAATCATATGTTCGTAATAAAAGTCGTCCGGAGGGATCAATTGCTAAAGGATACCTAGCAGAAGAATGTCTAACATTCTGCTCAAGATACCTACATGGTATAGACACGCGATTCAATCAACTTGAGCAGAACTATGACGGTGGTCCAATAGACTTCGATGGGGGTCTGTCTATATTTGCCGAAATGGGTAGACCTGTAGGAGGAGGCAAAACCCATCGATTGTCTGTAGATGAGATTCAACAGGTACATATGTATGTGTTGCGCCAATGTGATAAAGTGTGGTCATTCATTGAGTAAGCATTTTATGATCATTTACTCATTCTTTCAGTCCATTCATTAAGTATATGTGCTAATTATAATCTAATTCATAACCTGTAAAACAGGAAGCATAAAGCCATCATTAATAATCGGGGTACTCAAAATGCTCCCCAAATTCATGATCGTGAATTCCCATCGTGTTTCGAGAAACACGTAAGTATTCACATCATTACTGAATTTTATTGACATCCATTACCGAACAATAATTATGTGTTCATATCATAAATATCATGTGGTTATTATAGGCACAAGAGCTGCACGACAACCACGATCCGCTGATGAATAAGGATCTCTAGCGCTTATCTTGTAGTCCTTTGCAAGACGCAATATCGTACGATGGTTATATCGTGAACGGTTATAGATTTCGGACGAAAGATAGTGAAAAATCACAAAGAACCCAAAATAGTGGGGTTGTCGTCAACGGTGAGCAAGAAGAATTAGAAAATATCGACTTCTACGGCGTCCTGAACGAGATTCTCGAGATTAAATTCCTTGGCCAAAATCGGATCGTATTATTCAAATGCGATTGGTATGATGTTAATAATCGCGGGACTGGTTATAATGTCGACAAATACGGTTTTATCACTATCAACACTGGCAAGAGATTGAATACCCAATATGAAGATCCATTCATTCTTACCTCTCAAGCGCAACAGATATTTTATGCACCGGATAATACCTCTCCAGGTTGGCAAATTGTAGTCAGGTCACCACCCAGAGATTTTTATGACATGGGAGACAAGGATGCGGGGGTCGTCGATGATGATTTGGATGCATACCAGAATGATGAGATAATCATTGTCGACGCAGTGCACGACGAAAATGAAGATACTGACAATATAAACTGGATAGCGAATGCAGATCAAATGATAGAAGAGGGATGCGATGAGAGTGATAGAGATGAGACAGAAAATGACTAGACCGTATGTAAATCAAATTGTTTCATATTTAAATCAAATTGTTTCATATATAAATCATATTGTTTCATATGTATATCATATTAATTTATACTGTTTCATATGTAAATCAAACTGTTTCATATGTAAATCATACCGTTTCATATGTAAATCAAATTGTTTCATATTGTTTCATAAATCATACTGTTTCATATATAAATCAAACTGTTTCATATTGTTTCATATGTAAATCTTACTGTTTCATATGTAAATTAAACTGTTTCAGATGGCATCACGGTCATATGTTTGTAGAGGCAGGGGTGGGGTAGCTCGGAGCGCTCCGGCTGCCACCCCAGGGTCTGAGGCTGAGTCGTCCGGATCTGGTAGTGCTGTTCCTCTCTCCACACCAGCTCCTGATGTGGTCGCAGCCTCTGGAGCTTCGAGCAGTGCTCAGCACTCGACTGCAGCGTTTACGCCCACATGTAATGTTTAGATCTAAAGTTTTATACATGTTGTAACTACTTCTTTAGTACTGATGTATATTTTATTTGCAGGGTCGAGGATCACCAGGCACATAGGCGACCGGGGCGTGACGACGGCCCGACGCTTGTCGACCTTACACGAGCCGCTTTCCCTACAGTGGAGCGGCAGGACCTTTGTGGGCGAGCACGCTTCTAACACCGCCACGTGGGTCGGTATTATAGTACGGGAGGAGAGGAATGCCCTAATTGTGGGGTTAAGGGGGTGGAAGAACATTGATGCATCCTATAAGGAGAGGATGTATCAGTAGTTTTTGGTATGTTAGTTTCATTAAAGCATTTTAGAATAATATCGTACTTCTTTAATTATAATTTGATTTGATAAAATGACTTGTTTCTAAATTGATTTTACAGGAGAAATTTAAATAGGAGAATATGGAAACCGACACCCATCGGGAGGACTTGTGGAAGATGATGGGTGAGCGGTACAGGGATTACCGTCATGAGCTCTACCAGCTCTACGGTTACTTGGTCGGCCAGCCGGCTGAGGAGGTACAGGCTGCGGCCGGGATGAGAGACGCGCCACCGCTACACGTTCTACAGTTTTTGGTCACTCACTGGGCCACTCCTCACTTTCAGGTATAATCATAATTTTGTTGATTCATACTTGTTTTAATATTATACTAAAAATTTGTATTGATGTTTCAAAATTTAATCGATTGACACAGATGAGTTCATGTAAAGGCAAGCAGAATAGAAGTACCTCGACGACACCTGCTCCAGTGAAGGGGAGGACCTCCATGCCCCAGCTTGCCCAGCAGCTGGTAAATGATACAAACATTGTTATTATTTAAAGCTCTATACATGTTATATTAACTCATCTATTTATTTTATATGTCCAACAGACACAGTCCTTGGGCCACGAGCCTAATAGGATTGACCTTTTTGAGGCCTCTAGGAGGCGGCGTACCGATGGGGTATTTCTGGACAACAGGGTTGCCTCGCAAGTGGTAAGTAATTAAATTACTGTTAATATATTCTTATACGACTTCATTGAATATCATTCGTTGTTTTTATATAGGAGATGATGCGACTTCTGGTGACCCCGTCGGGCGAGGCCGGCTCCTTCTCCAGCTCAGTATCTGTCGACTCAGCGATGGATACTGTGTTGAGACCTGCCACGCACGGCCGTGTCCTCTGTACGGGCCTTGGAGTCACGCCCTCCTCCTACTTTGGACGAGAGGGTATGCGCTCGAGGGCACGGGACACCCAGACCGGTGCTATCACTCAGCTGCAGTCTGCGCTAGACGTGGAGCGAGAGCAGAGGCAGGCCCTCGAGTAGAGGGTTGAGGCGGAGCGAGAGCAGAGGCAGGCCCTCGAGCAGAGGGTTGAGGCAGAGAAGAAGGCCCTCGATGGGGAAAGAGAAGCTCGCAGGGAACTGGAGCGTAAATTTTATGACTTCATAAGCAGGTCTAGCGGTGGCTCATCCTCATGATCAGGTACTTACTAATCTTTATAATATTAGTAAAAAATATGAATCATACTAATTTGAGTTTAGATCATATTATCACACTTATGATTTTCCAACACTTAAACTCTAAATCGGTGAATCGGATCGTAAATTGGTCAAATATCCAATTAGAACCCGCTCGTAAGTCCGAAATACGGAATAATTCCAAGTTTGAATTATCAGATGCCGATCCGATGACGATCCGATCGAATCCAAACCTATTTCATATCCGAAACACGCTAACTTATGATTTTCCAACACTTAGACTCTAAATCGGTGAATCGGAGCATAAATTGGTCAAATATCCAATTAGAACTCGCTCACAAGTCCGAAATACGGAATAATTCCAAGTTCGAATTATCGGATGCCGATCCGATAATGATCCGATCGAATCCAAACCTATTTCAAATCTGAAACACGCTAACTTATGATTTTCCAACACTTAGACTCTAAATCGGTGAATCGGAGCGTAAATTGGTCAAATATCCAATTAGAACTCGCTCACAAGTCCGAAATATGGAATAATTCCAACTTCGAATTATCGGATGCCGATCCGATGACAATCCGATCGAATCCAAACCTATTTCATATCCGAAACACGCTAACTTATGATTTTCCAACACTTAGACTCTAAATCGGTGAACCGGATCGTAAATTGGTCAAATATACAATTAGAACTCGCTCGCAAGTCTGAAATACGAAATAATTCCAACTTCGAATTATCGGATGCCGATCCGATGATGATCCGATCGAATCCAAACCTATTTCAAATCCCAAACACGCTAACTTATGATTTTCCAACACTTAGACTCTAAATCGGTGAATCGGAGCGTAAATTGGTCAAATATCCAATTAGAACTCGTTCGCAAGTCCGAAATACGGAATAATTCCAAGTTCAAATTATCGGATGCCGATCCGATCGAATCCAAACCTATTTCATATCCGAAACACGCTAACTTATGATTTTCCAACACTTAGACTCTAAATCGGTGAATCGGAGCGTAAATTGGTCAAATATCCAATTAGAACTCGCTCGCAAGTCCGAAATACGGAATAATTCCAACTTCAAATTATCAGATGCCGATCCGATGACGATCGGATCGAATCCAAACCTATTTCATATCCGAAACACGCTAACTTATGATTTTCCAACACTTAGACTCTAAATCGGGGAATCGGAGCGTAAATTGGTCAAATATCCAATTAGAACCCGCTTGCAAGTCCGAAATACGGAATAATTCCAACTTTGAATTATCGGATGCCGATCCGATGACGATCCGATCGAATCCAAACCTATTTCAAATCCGAAACACGCTAACTTATGATTTTCCAACACTTAGACTCTAAATCGGTGAATCGGATCGTAAATTGCTCAAATATCCAATTAGAACCCGCTCGCAAGTCCGAAATACAGAATAATTCCAAGTTCGAATTATCGGATGCCGATCCGATAACGATCGGATCGAATCCAAACCTATTTCATATCCGAAACACGCTAACTTATGATTTTCCAACACTTAGACTCTAAATCGGTGAATCGGAGCATAAATTGGTCAAATATCCAATTAGAACCCGCTCGCAAGTCCGAAATACGGAATAATTCCAACTTTGAATTATCGGATGCCGATCCGATGACGATCAGATTGAATCCAAACCTATTTCATATCCGAAACACGCTAACTTATGATTTTCCAACACTTAGACTCTAAATCGGTGAATCGGATCGTAAATTGGTCAAATATCCAATTAGAACTCGCTCGCAAGTACGAAATACGGAATAATTCCAACTTCGAATTATCGGATGCCGATCCGATGATGATCCGATCGAATCCAAACCTATTTCAAATCCGAAACACGCTAACTTATGATTTTCCAACACTTAGACTCTAAATCGGTGAATCGAAGCGTAAATTGGTCAAATATCCAATTAGAACTCGCTCGCAAGTCCAAAATATGGAATAATTCCAACTTCGAATTATCGGATGCCGATCCGATTACCATCCGATCGAATCCAAACCTATTTCATACCCGAAACACGCTAACTTATGATTTTCCAACACTTAGACTCTAAATCGGTAAATCGGATCGTAAATTGCTCAAATATCCAATTAGAACCCGGTCGCAAGTCCGAAATACGGAATAATTCCAAGTTCGAATTATCGAATGCCGATCCGATGACGATCCGATCGAATCCAAACCTATTTCAAATCTGAAACACGCTAACTTATGATTTTCCAACACTTAGACTCTAAATCGGTGAATCGGAGCGTAAATTGGTCAAATATCCAATTAGAACCCGCTCGCAAGTCCGAAATACAGAATAATTCCAACTTCGAATTATCGGATGTCGATCCGATGACGATCCGATCGAATCCAAACCTATTTCAAATCCGAAACACTCTAACTTATGATTTTCCAACACTTAGACTCTAAATCGGTGAATCGGATAGTAAATTGCTCAAATATCCAATTAGAACCCGCTCACAAGTCCGAAATACGGAATAATTCCAAGTTTGAATTATCGGATGCCGATCTGATGACGATCCGATCGAATCCAAACCTATTTCAAATCCAAAACACGCTAACTTATGATTTTCCAGCACTTAGACTCTAAATCGGTGAATCGGATCGTAAATTGCTCAAATATCCAATTAGAACCCGCTCGCAAGTCCGAAATACTGAATAATTCCAAGTTCGAATTATCGGATGCCGATCCGATGACGATCGGTTCTAATCCAAACCTATTTCATATCCGAAACACGCTAACTTATGATTTTCCAACACTTAGACTCTAAATCGGTGAATCGGAGCGTAAATTGGTCAAATATCCAATTAGAACCCGCTCGCAAGTCCGAAATACGGAATAATTCCAACTTTGAATTATCGGATGCCGATCCGATGACGATCGGATCGAATCCAAACCTATTTCATATCCGAAACACGCTAACTTATGATTTTCCAACACTTAGACTCTAAATCGGTGAATCGGAGCGTAAATTGGTCAAATATCCAATTAGAACTCGCTCGCAAGTCCGAAATATGGAATAATTCCAAGTTCGAATCATCGGATGCCGATCCGATGATGATCCGATCGAATCCAAACCTATTTCAAATCCGAAACATGCTAACTTATGATTTTCCAACAATTAGACTCTAAATCGGTGAATCAGAGCGTAAATTGGTCAAATATCCAATTAGAACTCGCTCACAAGTCCGAAATACGGAATAATTCCAACTTTGAATTATCGGATGCCGATCCGATGACAATCCGATCGAATCCAAACCTATTTCATATCAGAAACACGCTAACTTATGATTTTCCAACACTTAGACTCTAAATCGGTGAATCGGATCGTAAATTGCTCAAATATCCAATTAGAACCCGGTCGCAAGTCCGAAATACGGAATAATTCCAAGTTCGAATTATCGGATGCCGATCCGATGACGATCCGATCGAATCCAAACCTATTTCAAATCCGAAACACGCTAACTAATGATTTTCCAACACTTAGACTCTAAATCGGTGAATCGGAGCGTAAATTGGTCAAATATTCAATTTGAACCCGCTCGCAAGTCCGAAATACAGAATAATTCCAACTTCGAATTATCGGATGCCGATCCGATGACGAACTGATCGAATCCAAACCTATTTCAAATCCGAAACACGCTAACTTATGATTTTCCAACACTTAGACTCTAAATCGGTGAATCGGATAGTAAATTGCTCAAATATCCAATTAGAACCCGCTCACAAGTCTGAAATACGGAATAATTCCAAGTTCGAATTATCGGATGCCGATCCGATGACGATCCGATCGAATCCAAACCAATTTCAAATCCAAAACACGCTAACTTATGATTTTCTAGCACTTAGACTCTAAATCGGTGAATCGGATCGTAAATTGCTCAAATATCCAATTAGAACCCGCTCGCAAGTCCGAAATACTGAATAATTCCAAGTTCGAATTATCGGATGCCGATCCGATGACGATCGGATCGAATCCAAACCTATTTCATATCCGAAACACGCTAACTTATGATTTTCCAACACTTAGACTCTAAATCGGTGAATCGGAGCATAAATTGGTCAAATATCCAATTAGAACCCGCTCGCAAGTCCGAAATACGGAATAATTCCAACTTTGAATTATTGGATGCCGATCCGATGACGATCGGATCGAATCCAAACCTATTTCATATCCGAAACACGCTAACTTATGATTTTCCAACACTTAGACTCTAAATCGGTGAATCGGAGCGTAAATTGGTCAAATATCCAATTAGAACTCGCTCGCAAGTCCGAAATATGGAATAATTCCAAGTTCGAATCATCGGATGCCGATCCGATGATGATCCGATCAAATCCAAACCTATTTCAAATCCGAAACACGCTAACTTATGATTTTCCAACACTTAGACTCTAAATCGGTGAATCGGAGCGTAAATTGGTCAAATATCCAATTAGAACTCGCTCACAAGTCCGAAATACGGAATAATTCCAACTTTGAATTATCGGATGCCGATCCGATGACAATCCGATCGAATCCAAACCTATTTCATATCCGAAACACGCTAACTTATGATTTTCCAACACTTAGACTCTAAATCGGTGAATCGGATCGTAAATTGGTCAAATATCTAATTAGAACTCGCTCGCAAGTCCGAAATATGGAATAATTCCAACATCGAATTATCAGATGCTGATCCGATGATGATCCGATCGAATCCAAACCTATTTCAAATCCGAAACACGCTAACTTATGATTTTCCAATAGTTAGACTCTAAATCGGTGAATCGGAGCGTAAATTGGTCAAATATCCAATTAGAATGCGCTCGCATGTCTGAAATACGGAATAGTTCCAACTTCGAATTATCGGATGCCGATCTGATGACAATCCGATCGAATCTAAACCTATTTCATATCCGAAACACGCTAACTTATGATTTTCCAACACTTAGACTCTAAATCGGTGAATCGGAGCATAAATTGGTCAAATATCCAATTAGAACTCGCTCGCAAGTCCGAAATACGGAATAATTGCAACTTCGAATTATCGGATGCCGATCTGATGACGATCGGATCGAATCCAAACCTATTTCATATCCGAAACACGCTAACTTATGATTTTCCAACACTTAGACTCTAAATCGGTGAATCGGAGCGTAAATTGGTCAAATATCCAATTAGAACCCGCTCGCAAGTCCGAAATACGGAATAATTCCAACTTCAAATTATCGGATGCTGATCCGATGACGATCCGATCGAATCCAAACTTATTTCAAATCCGAAACACGCTAACATATGATTTTCCAACACTTAGACTCTAAATCGGTGAATCGGATCGTAAATTTCTCAAATATCCAATTAGAACCCGCTCGCAAGTCCGAAATACGGAATAATTCCAAGTTCAAATTATCGGATGCCGATCCGATGACGATCGGATTGAATCCAAACCTATTTCATATTCGAAACATGCTAACTTATGATTTTCCAACACTTAGACTCTAAATCGGTGAATCGGAGCGTAAATTGGTCAAAAATCCAATTAGAACCCACTCGCAAGTCCGAAATACGGAATAATTCCAACTTCGAATTATCGAATGCCGATCCGATGATGATCGGATCGAATCCAAACCTATTTCATATCCGAAACACGGTAACTTATGATTTTCCAACACTTGGACTCTAAATCGGTGAATCGGATCGTAAATTGGTCAAATATCCAATTAGAACTCGCTCGCAAGTCCGAAATACGGAATAATTCCAACTTCGAATTATCGGATGCCAATCCGCTGATGATCCGATCGAATCCAAACCTATTTCAAATCTGAAACACGCTAACTTATGATTTTCCAACACTTAGACTCTAAATCGGTGAATCAGAGCGTAAATTGGTCAAATATCCAATTAGAACTCGCTCGCAAGTCCGAAATACGGAATAATTCTAACTTCGAATTATCGGATGCTGATCCGATGACAATCTGATCGAATCCAAACCTATTTCATATCCGAAACACGCTAACTTATGATTTCCCAACACTTAGACTCTAAATCGGTGAATCGGATCGTAAATTGGTTAAATATCCAATTAGAACTCGCTCGTAAGTCCGAAATACGGAATAATTCCAATTTCGAATTATCGGATGCCGATCCGATGACGATCAGATCGAATCCAAACCTATTTTATATCCGAAACACGCTAACTTATGATTTTCCAGCACTTAGACTCTAAATCGATGAATCAGAGCGTAAATTGCTCAAATATCCAATTAGAACTCGCTCGCAATTCCGAAATATGAAATAATTCCAAGTTCAAATTATCGGATGCCGATCCGATGACGATCGGATCGAATCCAAACCTATTTCATACCCAAAATACGCTAACTTATGATTTTCCAACACTTAGACTCTAAATCGGTGAATCGGAGCGTAATTTGGTCAAATATCCAATTAGAACTCGCTCGCAAGTCCGAAATACAGAATAATTCCAACTTCGAATTATCGGATGCCGATCCGATCGAATCCAAACCTATTTCAAAACCGAAACACGCTAACTTATGATTTTTTAACGCTTAGACTCCGTTATAGATATAAACCATTTTTTTAACAAATACATGTTAATTGCAGGAGCAGGGCGGCGTCAGGGGATCGATGAGAGCACCAGCGTTGGTGGCGGGCGAGGGTGGTTGAGATAGGGCATCTCTCAGTTTTGGATTGTGTAAATATTATTTTGTAATATGTGGTTATTTTTTGTTCTTGTCTATAATTGTCAGGTATTGTGGTAATATTTGATAATTTGCTGTAATTTTTTATCAATTTAGGTAATATTTTAAAATTTGCGGTAATATTTTATAAATTATGGTAATATTTGATAAATTGTGGTAATATATTATGGTATTGTTGTAAATCACAGGAATTAAATAACATTATTTAGGTAAATTTATTTAAAAAAAATATACTTATTACCGACGGAAAGTAATTATTCCGTCGGTAATAAAGTTTTTATTTTTTTTAAAATTATAAATAATTTGCCGACGGAATATAATATCCGTCGGTAATATATATATTATTGCCGACTGGAAATATATATCCGTCGGTAATATATATATTATTACCGACTGAAAATATATACCCGTCGGCAATATATATAGTATTACCGACACTATATACCATAACCGTCGGTAAATTGCTTATATATTACCGACGGACTATTATGTATCGTCGGCAATAATATATTATATTAATTTTTAATTGTTTAAATATTACCGACGGCTTTAATATTACCGTCGGTATTAATTATTATTACCGGCGGTAATATTTGGTCCGTCGTATTGTTTTCACGACGCCTTTTTTCCCGACAGCCAGCGACGGAAATATCTTCCGTCGCTATAAAATATTACCGACGAAAAGTTAATATTATCGACAGATATTGTCCGTCGGTAATAACTGTTTTTTTTGTAGTGTATGATTTGTGTCCAATAGAACTATATGGAAACATATAAACAAGTTTATGCTGCTCCTATGGAAGGGATCCCTAATTTGTATGAGCTCCATAATCCGTCATAAAGACAAAATCCTATCTTACCACCAAACACTAGACGTCGTCCTGGTCATCCCAAAGTTAAAAGACAAAATACAGATGTTAGGAAAGTGCGACCTTTTCGTTGTAGTTGTTGCCACCAAATTGGTCATAGTCGAACAACCTGTAGGAATCTCATAGGACCCGATTTCACGTCTTGATTTTGTAACATCAATTATTTAAAATTATATCTCATTGACATGTAAATTATCTATATATTTTGCTTTTGGTACAAGTTAACCTTCCCATAATTAACTAGTCCCTCTACATTTACAATGTAATTTTATTAATTTACACCTAATTCCATCTAAAAATCATTTTAGGGTTTAGGGTTTTAGGTTTCAGGTTTTAGGTTTAGGGTTTAGGTTTTAAGGGTTTAGGGTTTAGGGTTTTAGGATTTAGGGTTTAGGTTTTAGGATTTAAGGTTTAGGTTTTAGGGTTTAGGGTTTTAGGGTTTAGGTTTAGGGTTTAGGTTTTAGGTTTAGGGTTTAGGTTTTAGGGGTTTATGTTTTAGGGGTTTAGGGTTTAGGATTTAGGGTTTAGGTTTTAGGATTTAGGGTTTAGATTTTAGGGTTAGGGTTTAGGGTTTTGTTTAGGGTTTTTAGGTTTAAGGTTTAGGGTTTAGGTTTTAGGAGTTTAGGGTTTAGGATTTAGGGTTAGGGTTTTAGGATTTAGGGTTTAGGGTTAGGGTTTAGGATTTAGGTTTTAGGGTTTAGGGTTTAGGTTTTAGGGGTTTATGGTTTAGGTTTTAGGGTTTTAGGATTTAGGTTTTAGGTTTTAGGTTTTAGGGTTTAGGTTTTAGGGTTTAGGGTTTTAGGTTTTAAGTTTAGGGTTTAGGTTTTAGGGGTTTAGGATTTAGGTTTTAGGGTTAGGGTCTAGGGTTTAGGTTTTAGGGTTTTAGGGTTTAGGGTTTTAGGTTTAGGGTTTAGGTTTTAGGATTAGGGTTTAGGGTTAGGTTTTAGGTTTTAGGGTTTAGGGTTTTAGGTTTTAGGTTTAGGGTTTAGGGTTTAGGGTTTTAGGGTTTAGGGTTTAGGTTTTAGGGTTTAGGGTTTAAGGTTTAGGGTTTAGGGTTTAGGGTTTTGGGTTTAGGATTTAGGGTTTAGGTTTTAGGGTTTTAGGATTTAGGGTTTAGGTTTTAGGGTTAGGGTTTAGAGTTAGGATTTAGGGTTTAGGTTTTAGGTTTTAGGTTTTAGAGTTAGGGTTTTAGGTTTTATGGTTTTGGGTTTTAGGTTTTAGGGGTTTAGGGTTTAGGTCTTAGGGTTAGGTTTTAGGGTTTAGGTTTAGGGTTTAGGTTTTAGGATTAGGGTTTAGGGTTAGGTTTTAGGGTTTAGGTTTTAGGGTTAGGGTTTAGGGTTTAGGTTTTAGGGATTTAGGGTTTATGTTTTAGGATTTAGGGTTTAGGTTTTAGGGTTAGGGTTTAGGGTTTTAAGATTTAGTGTTTAGGGTTTAGGTTTTAGGTTTAGGGTTAGGGTTAGGGTTAAGGTTTAGGGTTTAGGTTTTAGGGTTAGGTTTTAGGTTTAGGGTTTAGGTTTTAGGGTTTTAGGGTTAGGGTTTAGGGTTTTAGGATATAGGGTTTAGGGTTTAGGGTTTAGGTTTTAGGGTTAGGGTTTAGGCTTTAGGTTTTAGAGGTTTTAGGGTTAGGGTTTAGGGTTTAGGGTTAGGTTTTACGTTTTAGGGTTTAGGGTTTTAGGTTTTAGGTTTTAGGTTTTAGGTTTAGGGTTTAGGATTTAGGGTTTAGGTTTTAGGATTTAGGGTTTAGGTTTTAGGTTTAGGATTTAGGGTTTTAGGATTTAGGGTTTAGGGTTAGGGTTTAGGATTTAGGGTTTAGGTTTTAGGTTTTAGGGTTTAGGTTTTAGGGTTAGGGTTTAGGTTTTAGGGTTTAGGGTTTCGGTTTTAGGGTTAGGGTTTAGGTTAAAAAAAATATTTTTTAACTTCGCCAATGTAACATCTTAATTACATTGCCGGTCCCCAGCCCGGATAAAGAAGGAAGGAAAAATGTCTCTCTCTTTCTATCTCTTTATCTCTCTATCTCTCTCAATTTCGCTCTCACGGGGGGTAGCGATGAGTTCCTATCTCTTTCTTTATCACTCTCAAGATACAAAAACAATCATAACTAGTAATGCATGCGATGGAATAAATTTACAAAAACAATCATGATTAATAATACCGACATCCTGGTATATCATGAATACAATCCCCAGATACAACCCTAGCATAGTGCGCAGCAATGTGCCTCTTCCTCGGAGGCAAAAAAACCTGCTCGACGACTGTAACTGCCTGCGGGGTCTAGAGTGCACTGGCGGTAGCTGCCTGCGAGGACCCATAGTCATCTAAAGTAGCTGCCTGTGAAAACACATGGACAGGGTCTAAAGTAGTTACCTGCGAGGACCCCTGACCTGGCTCAAAGCTGGTCGACAATTGGTATAATGGTGAGAGCCCCTGATTGGACAAAACTTGGGAGCAGTAATCGTACTCAATCATATCTAGAATATCCACCCCTTACTCTACCTCTCCCTCTTCCTGTGCCCCACCTCCCTCCTCCTGTTCCCCACCTCCCTCATCCTGTGCCCCACCTCCCTCCTCCTATACCCCACCTCCCTCCTCCTGTGCCTCTCCCTCATATGCACCAACTCGGCCTCTCGCTCGGCCTCTGCCTCGGCCACCAACTCGATCTTGGCCTCTCGCTCGGCCTCTTCCTCAACCACCACGCCCTGTGCGGTATGGTACTGAAGGTTGTCCGTCAATAGGTGCAGAGAGTAACCGAAGATTTGGAGCAGACCTCAGCAACTCTATGACACCTCTCACGGTATCCTCAGTATACAACGGACCAGCAACCTCTAGATCGTCAGCCTATAAAATTTATTTATATAATTTTAGAATTATATTTTAAAGAGCACTTATGATAAATATACTTTATGTGAATATTAAACTTACCGCCTGGAAGCATCTGAGGTTGTACTGGTGAAAAAATTGGTCCCCGTATCCTTGGGAAAGAAAATGTGGCTCCAAGTAGTGCGTCCGTGGATTATAGATTCGCGGAATACCAAACCACTAACGGTACTCCAGTGTCGGACACCCGTCTGAAACATATACGAAATACACATATAAGCACATACTAAGAATTTAACTATGTACGCAATAAACATAACCACACATGAAATTAATAATTAACTTATTAAAATAACAACTTACCGTGAGAGTCCAAGCAAAGAAACAAAGCTAACTCAATTCTGTAGGCAACCAATCGCTGCTCCCATGCCTGGAAGGCAATATGTCCCACACTCAAGACTCTGTCCCTAGAAGCCCATGAAAGATGTACAGTAGGGATGGGCTGACATCTGGCGTACTGACGTAAACACCGATCTAGTGGATGATATAGCGCAAGCGCCATATGGATCACACAGGACCGGTGACATGCCCAACTCGCCTCCCAAGCCTCCCGTAAAAAAAGTGGAACATCCGGCTCAAGCAAAAAGTAAGGGAGTCAAGTGACCTAAAAAATATATTATATTGTTTAATAAGCAATCAATTATTAAATTATGAATAACCTACTAAAATATATAATGTTAATGTTTAATTACCTTAAGTCACTCCCAGTCAGTAAATCTAGCATCATCCGGTACAACGGGATGCTGTGGTGGGGGTCAGACTCGTACTGCCGGTACGAAAGGACCCACCTTAAAGCTCGAGGAAAGGGTCGGGTGCCCTTTGGAAGGTCAAAATGTACCGACCTTCCGACAGGTAGGTACTCATGGGCCCAAACCTGAAACAATATAATAAATATATAAGATTTTAAACAATTCAAATAAAATAAAATAAATAAAACATATTAAAATCTTTTTTACTACAGTAAAGGGGTGCAACCCATTAGCTGGTATGCAACACCCATCACAAAACGGCTTAGGCCAGAGTATAAAAATGCCAAAACAGCTACACCCCAAACATACTGGAAAGTAATGATCAAATCCTAAAAAAAAAAAAAGATAACTGGCATGCATAAGATTGCCAGTTGAATCTGGAAACATGCATAAGCCATACAGTGCCATCAAGTACGCACGTGTGTATCTCAATGCCTTAAATAGCAAAAATGCATTATTAGCATGTCATTTATATAAGAATATTAATATGTATTTAATATAATTAATAAATAAAAACTTACCGTCTTAGGGTGTACCGGCTCTGGAGGTGCCGGTCCAAACTGAGTACAAAGCCAGCTAAGCTGCATGTACCGCTTCCCCTGTGATGGCGGAGGTGGTACAACTCCTAAGCTGTCGTAGATTAGCTGACGGTAGTCAAAAGGCAGGGTGCCGGAGGTACAGTCACAGGGAGGTCGATGATGGCCAACCCTATAATCTGCTGAGTGTCCTGTAAAGTGATCGACATCTCTCGAATGAAATATGGAATGTGTGAGTAGCCGGCCACCAATGCTCAGCTAGTGCGTAGCAGACACGCAGGTCGCTGTTCAGCCATCGGATACTACTGAACCAACCGAACTCGGCCTGCTCCACTAACTGAGTACGGGAGCCGAACAACTCCCACTCGTCCAAAAGATTCCCGTGATAACAGGAACAAATGTCGTGATAGTCGATATAATATAATAATTTTAATTAAATTCTTTTATTTTTTAATATTAATTAATTTGAATACCGCAGTATACTCGAATATAAAATTTAAAACGTACCTCAACATGCTTAAATACGACAGTAGCACGATATCTAGTTCGTGAGAGAAGCAGCTGATCCGTGGTTGGGTCTCCTTGAAATCGTCCATCATTCCGCTCCATTCCAGATAATACCCACAGAAAATAGAAAATGCTCTCACGGAAGACTACTGCCGAACACCCCCACAATCATGCAAAACACCCAAACACACCCCACAGACCACACCCCATAGCCCTACCCCCACAGTGCTCGATCCCACAAAGAAAGGGCCAGACACCCCCACAGCCCCTGCCGAATACCCCACAACCCCTGCCGAAAGCACCACGACTCCACCCCCACAGCACCTACCAAACACCCCACCGCCCCACCCCCACAACCCAGCACCACCCGAACACCCCACAATCCAGCCCTACTCGAACACCCCACACCTCAGCCTCACAGTGCCCCCACCCGAACACCCCACACCTCAGCCCCACAGTACTCCACAGACCACAGCCCAGCACCACCCAAACACCCCACAGTCCAGCCCCACCCGAATACCCCACACCTCAGCCCCACAGTGTCCCCACCCGAACACCCCACACCTCAGCCCCACAGTGCTCCACAGAGAGAGGTCCAGAGAAGGGAGAGGAGAGGAGAGAGAGTGTTTTACGCCAAGTGAGAAGCAAATGACGTAAAATGGTGGATTAAATAGTGTAGGACTTTACGCCATCTCAGATAGGGTAAAGAAAGGGCATTTTCGGCATAGGACTTTACACAATCTGAGATGGCGTAAAGTAAGGGCAGTTTCGACATTTTAATACACCCCCTTCAGTTTTACGCCATCTCAAATGGCGTAAATACTTTACGCCATTTGAGATGGCATAATATTCTGTTTTTTTCCAATTTTCCACCTTTGTTCCGTTTATTAAATTATTAATAATTTCTGTTTCGTTTCTCAAAAATTTCTGTAAAAACCCCAAAATTTACAAACCCTAATTCTAGAAATTTGGGGATTTTGAAAATCAAAATCCCCAATTCTCAAGATTAGGGTTTGTTTTTTTTCTAAATCTTTGGTTTGATAAAACCCTAATCTAAAAATTGGATCGGTTGAAGTCCGAAATTTGTTATAATTGGGGATCTTTACAAAACCCTAATCTAAAATTGGGCGTTTCTTAAAAACCCTGATTGTTTTTTTTTCTATCATCTCAATTGTTATTAATCAAGAATACCAAACATGATTCTAGCTTATAGACATGCTAAAATCAATTTATGAAAACTCAATCCAAACAATAATCAGATTCTCAGCAAAATCCAGAATTGATTCCTGGCAGAATCAATTCTTGGATTCTGTTAGGCATCAATTTTTTCAGAATCAGAAGCTAATCAAAACAGGGCATTAACAATTTTCCTTGATTGATGACTTATTATTGTTTTCTTTAAACCACCAAGTTCAAGCGGTACTAATGATTTTTGGCTATACTTTTCGATACATACAATTATACAATAATAGAATAGAATAAAAAATGGTGTAGATTCTGATCCAACCAAATCTGATCATCTAGTCGGGGTCCATTTTTAAAACACTAATCGAGAAGCGTGATCCGATCCACAAACTAACTAATTTAGAATCTATGCATGATGATGGAAAACAGAAACCATGTCACCGATCACGAACCGCCTCGACATCTCCTTGGAAGAGAGGCTACACTTTGGAGGTAAAGGCGATTTGATATCATGTCTCCTTTCCTTCCCTCTTTCCGTTGATTTCTTTTTCCTTTTCTTTACACTTTCTAGTGGATTATAGCATGCAACCTTGCACATAGGCTTTAATCCCTCCTCATGAATGCTAATCCATCCACATCTTTTGATTAAAGAATAAATTACAAGGTGTCTTGAGGTTGCCCTTAACAATATACAAAGAAAAATCATAGAGAAGTACACCTCAAAAAAAAAATCATATAAGAGATTATATTCTCTCTCTCTCTCTCTCTCTCTCTCTCTCTCTCTCTCTCTCTCTCTCTCTCTCTCTCTCTCTCTCTCTCTCTCTCTCTCTCTCTCAATTTTTTCTAGGCCGGCTAAGTGATCAAAGGACATGATACTAGAGCAACGGCTTAAAGAGGTCTGCAGATCAAAACTGGGGGAGCCAACAGCTGCTATTTATTAGTTCCCTAATCCCATCAATTTGACATCAACGGCCAGGATTAGCCTGTGCAAACAAGACGCAATGACCTTAAGGAAAAGTTCACTCCACGATGTCATGTTAAATGCGAATCCACTTGATTTGTGGAATATGACCTCTCAAATCTTTGTGCTAATCCAATTCTTGCTTGCCCACTTCAAGTGCTTGCTAAATGCTACCTTTATCCCTTTGCTTTTCTTTTAGTTCTTTATTTCATAATTGAGGTTTATGATGGATAAGGCTTAGTTTATTAGGTATATTCTTGGTTAAGGAACATAAGCTAACCGGTTTAACTGTCCATATGAACTCAATCAAGAATCTATGACACCATCACTTTTGAGTTTTGTTTCCTTCACTAACTCCAACTCCTCTTTTTTTTTTTCATATATTTTTATAGGATATTTAAACTACATTGCCCAATTGTGTTATTGTAATGCCCACTCAAACTCTAGTGTCCACTATGTAGCCACTTGATTTTTTGCCACCAATGATCCAATGGCTTTGGATGATTGGGGTATATATTAAGGACAAATACATCTACATGTGGGCCGAGGATGGGCTGTTGTAATGGGGGACAGTCGCGGATGCCTCCTAGGTTTTTGAAAATCTTCCTATTTTTTTGAGATTTTATAGAATTACTAAACTCTGAGGATTTTTTTTTTCTGGAAGGGACCAAGTAGTCTGTACATCACCTGCATGTATGTCCGTATGAGATAGACCAAGGATTGAAATTCACCACAAGAGTAAGAGAAATTCACCACAAGAGCAAGAGAAATTTCCCTATTGTTAATAACCCCACAGGAAGAAATGCTCGTCACTAAGATGCGACGGAGGCCCGCCACTACAGAGTGAGAGAAAATATGTCAATGCTTTTTATTCGAACCCTTGACCAAGGCCACAGATCGCATTTCTTACCAACTGAGCTATCAACGGGAGACAACTCATCTATATATATATATATATATATATATATATATATATATATATATATATATATATATATATATATATATATATATATATATATATATATATATATATATATATATATAAAGAGAGAGAGAGAGAGAGTAGTGATACATTGCGGCGGTTAACATGCGGCACCCCCTTCGGGGGTATTTTCGGTCATTTTTTTTTTTTGGGATTGATCACCCACCCTTGGATTGGACACACAAAAAATTCCAGCCGATCCAAGACCTATAGGTCGTCCAAATATCAAAATGGCGATAAAAAGTAACGACCGATAAAAGATCAACACATTTGGATGGCCTACAGGTCTTGGATCGGGCTGAAATTTTTTGTGTGTCCAATACAAGGGTGGGTGATCAATCTCCCAAAAAAAAAATACCGAAAATACCTCTGAAGGGCGTGGTCGCACGTTACTGGCCGCAATGTATCACTACTCTCTCTCTCTCTCTCTCTCTCTCTCTCTCTATATATATATATATATATATATATATATATATATATATATATATATATATATATATATATATATATATATATATATATATATATATATATATATATATATATAGAGAGAGAGAGAGAGAGAGAGGGCTGTTACAGTGAGCTGCATTGGGGGGGAAGTGAGCTGCGGGTATTTTGACCCCCTAAGAAGTTATGGAATTTGATGAAATTTGGTGAGGTTGTTGCCTAGGATAAGATGATCATCCTCACCAATTTTCATCAAATTCCAAAACTTCTTGGGTGGTCAAATGGTCGAAGCAATTTTTGCAGATTTTAACAGTGACTAGCGACGACAAAATTGTTTCGACCATTTGGTCGCCCTAGAAGTTTTAAAATTTGATGAAAATTGGTGAGGATGATCATCTTATCCTAGGCAACAACCTTACAAAATTTCATCAAATTCCATAACTTCTTGGGGGGGTCAAAATACCCACAGCTCACTTTCCCGGGCGGCAGCTCACAGCTCTCTGTAACAGCCCTCTCTTTCTCTCTTTCTATATATATATATATATATATATATATATATATATATATATATATATATATATATATATATATATATATATATATATATATATATATATATATATATATATATATATATATATATATATATATATGTATATTAAAACCTTCAATGTATGCTCCACTATTAACATGCATAGAGTATTCTAAATTTGTTAATTTTTTGTGGATGTGATATCTATGTTGAGATGATTATCCTCACAAAAAATCAGCAAGTTCTGAAATCTCTATGCATTTCAAATAATCTCATAAAATTAACGGTTAAAATAGACACATAGTACAACTTCTATCATTTTTTTGAGGTTTCTGAATCTGATTTTTGGTGAGGGTGGTCATATTGCTATAGATAGCATATCCATCAAAAATCAACAAATTCTAAAACATCTAGATCCATCAAAATGTTAGAAGCTTGATCAGCCATCCATTTCAACCGTTAATTTAATGAGCTTATTTGAAATACTTAGAGATTTCAGAACTTGCTGATTTTTTGTGAGAATGATCATCTAAACATAGATATCACAACCATAAAAAATTAGCAAATTTGGGAACCTCTTACTATGTTAATAAAGGAAGCATACATTGAAGCCTTCAATGCATGGGCATACAAACATACCCTTCTCTCTCTCTCTCTCTCTCTCTCTCTCTCTCTCTCTCTCTCTCTCTATATATATATATATATATATATATATATATATATATATATATATATATATATATATATATATATATATATATATATATATATATATATATATATATATATATATATATATATATATATATATATATATATAGAGAGAGAGAGAGAGAGAGAGAGAGAGAGAAAGAGAGGGGGGGCTGTTATAGTGAGCTGTGAGCTGCCGCCCGAAAAAGTGAGCTGCGGGTATTTTGACCCCCCAAGCAGTTATGGACTTTGATGAAATTTGGTGAGATTGTTGCCTAGGATAAGATAATCATCCTCACCAATTTTCATCAAATTCCAAAACTTCTAGGGGGTCAAATGGTCGAAGCAATTTCTGCCATCCGCAGTTACTGTTAAAATCTGCAAAAATTGCTTGGACCATTTGAGCCCCCAAGAAGTTTTGGAATTTGATGAAAATTGGTGAGGATGATCATCTTATATTAGGCAACAACCTCACCAAATTCCATTAAATTCCATAACTTCTTGGGAGGTCAAAATACCCGCAGCTCACTTCCCCCCCCGGCAGCTCACAGCTCACTGTAACAGCCCTCTCTCTCTCTCTATCTCTTATATATATATATATATATATATATATATATATATATATATATATATATATATATATATATATATATATATATATATATATATATATATATATATATATATATATATATATATATATATATATATATATATATATATATATATATATATATATATATATATATATATATATATATATATATAGGGGAGGGATACTCTCACTAATGACCTCTTACTAATGAGGCTTACAAATAATCTGGACCATCCATCGGATTTGATGGATGGCTCTGATGGTCTAGATCGCTCTCCCACTCTCTCTCTCTCTCTCTCTGTCTCTCGTTGGTAAACCCAGCCCCCCCCCCCCACGACCCCCCCGACCCCATCCCCGCGCTCGACCCCCCGACCACCCCTTCCGGCGCCGGTCATCCCCCCCGACCGCAGCCCCCAGTCGATCCACGCCCACCGCCGGCCTGCCTGCACGCGCACCCCGTCGGCCGCCTGCCCGCGCCCCCCCCCCGCCGGCCAGCCTGCCCGTGCCCCCCGCCGGCGACGCGCCCCGCGCCGGTGTCGGGGCTGCAGGGGGGATCGCAGGAGGGGAAGGTGGTCGGGGTCGGGGCTGCGGGGGGTTTCGCCGGAGCCGGAGGGGATAGGGGGGAAGGTCGGGGTCAGGGGGCTGGGATCGCCGGAGGGGAAGAAGAGCAGCAGATCGGAGACGGTGCGAGCCGGCCGATCGGAGAGGAAGAAGAGCAGCAGATCGGAGAGGAAGAAGAGCAGCAGATCAGAGATCGGAGAGGAAGAAGAGCAGCAGATCGGAGATCGGAGCAGCAGATCGGGGTCTTCTTCACGCGGAGGAGAGAGAGGGAGATCGAGGGTCTGTTCGCGCGGAGGAGAGAGGCAGATCGGGGTGCGCGGACTGAGTTTTTAAGGTCACGGGATTGAGACTAATCTCAGTCGTCGGTCAGTTTTGATCGGACGGCTTGAAACATTAGTAAGCCCTACTAGTAAGACCCCATTAGTAAGAGTATCCCTCCCCATATATATATACATGCACGCAACAGTGCATCAGACGGCAGTGGTGCGGTGCCGCACTTACCGCATGCCGTACTATAGCATTTCTCTCTCTCTCTCTCTCTCTCTCTCTCTCTCTATATATATATATATATATATATATATATATATATATATATATATATATATATATATATATATATATATATATATATATATATATATATATATATATATATAGAGAGAGAGAGAGAGAGGGTAGTGATACATTGCGGCCGGGTAACGTGTGGCCACCCCCTTCGGGGGTATTTTTGGATTTTTTTTTTTTGGGATTGATCACCCACCCTTGGATTGGACACACAAAAAATTTCAGCCCAATCCAAGACTTGTAAGTCGTCCAAATGCGTTGATCTTTTCTCGGTCGTTCATTTTTATCGCCATTTTGATCAACACATTTGGACGGCCTACAGGTCTTTGATCAACACATTTTGATCAACACATTTGAAATTTTTTGTCTGTCCAATCCAAGGGTAGGTGATCAATCCCAAAAAAAAAATTCCAAAAATAACCCCGAAGGGGGTGCCGCACGTTAAGCCCTCACGTTACCCGCCGCAATGTATCACTATATATATATGGGATCCGTTGACAATTCAAAATGGAAGATAAATTTACAACTCGCTTCAATCGTTGGATAGAGGTTTCTGAATTTGCTGATTTTTTATGAGGATGATCATTATGGCAAGTTGATCATCCTCACAAAAAATCAGTAAATTATGAAACTTATAAAGGCATCAAATGTGTAATTCAAATTAATGGTTCAAATAGACGATTAAGAAAAGCTTCTAACATTTGGCGCTCTTAAAAGTTTCAGAATTTGTTGATTTTTTGTGAGAATGATCAACTTGCCATAGTGATCATCCTCACAAAAAATTAGCAAATTCTAAAACGTCTAGCCCCTTCAAATAATGGGTTGTCAAGGAAACAGGTTGCCACATAGTTAGATAAACATCTCCAGATAAATGTTTCAGAATTTGTTGATTTTTTATGAGAGTGATAATCTTACCTTAGATAGCACATCAGCAAAAAATCAACACATTCTAAAATTTATAGACTAATCAAATGCTCCTTCGATTTAATGGTTAAAATAAACGATCAATAATGCTTTTTAGATTTGATACATCTAAAAGGTTTAGAATGTACTGATTTTTTATGGATGTACTATCTAAGGAAAGATGATCATCCTTACAAAAAAATCAATAAATTCTGAAACACCTAGTACTTGAGAACTTTCATCACTTTATTTTTTTTGTTAAAAATAACCTCTATAGTTTTACGATAACAAATTTTAAAAACCAAATAATATTTAAAATGTTTAAGTTCTCTTGAGATTTTTCTTTAATGATAAAACAAACATGAAAACAATATTTCTTCTTTTTTTTTGCACATCGGAAAGTGTCCGAAAACCTTTAGGCCAATGGACCCACTTCAAGCTTGGAGTAATACCTCCGGGAATGCGCAACTACGCACTTAGAAGTTTCCCTATGCACTTCTTGGATAAATCGAGGAAAGAAAGAATTAAACCCACAACCTACTCTCCAAAGCAGTTGCTTACCAACTCCCCTATCCTCTGGTGGTTAAGAACAAGACTTGTTATTGTTACCAAAACTTTGATTTTTTGAATAAGTCTCGATTTAAACACGACTTATTTAGTAAATGTTCACTACGCGACTTTTTCCCGATTTTTTAAATAAAATCTTAATTCTATAAAAAAATTATGATTTTTACGTTTTAATCCCAATTTACACATTTTAATCCCGATTAATTACATTTTAATCCTGTCATGTATTGCTCAAAAAACCTACTGTAATATCTATATATAAATATGTTCTAAAATTCTATCGTTTGTTTTTCGATTTTTTTTCGATATTTTTTATTTTTTTATGATTTTTCCGACTTCCCTCTTAGCCGATTTTTTTCCTATACTTGTTACTAATTAGGTGGTGCGGGGTTATAAGGTTTGACCTTGGAAAACTTGTTTATATCTTGAACTTTTGTATAAATGTGTGTGGATCAAAGGAAAACCCGATCGAGGTCTGTTGGACGGCGCCCCGTATGGGCTGAGTTTGGGCAGTCGGGTCGGGTCGGGTTGGTTTGGTATTATGTAATCCTAAGTAATCGAGTGGAAATTGGGCAACCCGAAGCCAGCCCAAGTTCCAAACTTAATGCAAAGCCACCCATGGGAGTTTGTCACTGTAGACACATGAATTTTGTCTAAACCCGGACCCGACATACGTGCACCAACGCGGATGCAAACCCGACGCGCGCTCCGACTCGGACCCGACTTGCACGCACCAGTGCGGACCCGAACCCGATTCGCGCCCAACAAGGGAGGAGCGGACCCCACACTCAAGGGGGCCGGCCCCTACTAGGGACCCGAACCCCATGGGGCCGGCCCCTACTAGGGACCCGAACCCCATGGGGCCGGCCCTTACTAGGACCCGAACCCCATGGGGCCGGCGGGCCTTGCAAGGAAAAAGAAAAGAAAGGAAAGAAAAGAAAAAGGAAAGAAAAGAAAAGGAAAGAAAAGGAAAGAACTACCACCATGCGCGGGGGGAGGTTGCGTAATACGTCTGCTCACGCGCGGATCTGAGCCGATCCCTCGATCCAACGGACAAGAAGAAGAGCCGGGTCGCCATCGATTTCGTGTGCAAAATACAGCCATAATTGCCTCGCCAGGAAAGGAAAACAAATAAATGTTATTCCCCTCATCAATGGATGAATAAATCCCGGGTAATTATGAGGGGGATATTAAAGGGATTTAAAATTAAAACTTCCCATATCTCTCCCCCCTCCCCTTTTGCCTATAAATAGAGGGGGTGGGGGAAGGCTCATGGGGTCGAAGATTGAAGACAAAGCGAGGAAGCTTTGCAGAAAAGGAGACGCTTCTTCATCGACCCAAGGCTTCACGAGGCACGGGCAAGCCTGTCCCTTCGGGATCGGCTTAGTCCATTGAAAGCCCTCATCAACGTGAATATCCTTGCATAAGAAGATCAAGACTTCGACTCCGTGCACAAAGAAGAAAGCTCGGAGAAGAAGACCCTTCGACTCCGAAGACGCCAGAAGCAAAGGCCGGAGAAGAAGCTCGGAGCGGCACTACCCCGTCGGCTCCAACAAACCCTCAACTCCGATCAAGCTCCAAAGCCCGGAGAAGAGGAACGAAGCGTCATCAACCCGTCGCCTTCGACAAACATCTGCCCCATCCACGAAGAAGAAAGTCTGGGGAGGACTACCTGAAGCGTCGCTACACCCGTCGTCTTCGAAGCAAAGCCGGTGCCACAACCGTCGCACGGAGATCAGTGCTACCCCCACTATCTTCAAAAGCATTCTTCGACTCCGATCACGCCAAAAGAAGCCCGGAGAAAAAGAGAAGTCCAGCCGACACCCAAACCGTCGAAGCACCGAATAAGTAGCCCACGTCGTTCGAGAAGAAGACCGAGTTGACGCTGAAGCCAAAGCCCACGCAAGAAGCCAAAGCAAAAGCCCCGGTAAAGCCCGCGCCAAAGCAACGCAAGTGCCAAAGCCAAGCGACTACGCCGGTCTCGAGCAAAAGCACCGCACGTTCTAGCCGATACGACACGAAGTCCGGAAGAACGAAAGCATCACAAGTCTCCCCCGTCTACGTCCAAGCGCAAGCGCCAAAGCAAAGCAAAAGCAAGACCCACGCCAGAGCCAAGCCAAATCCAAAAGCCAAAGCCGACACCAAAGCACGATCGACGCCGCGAACCGACGATCAAGGACGTCGAGGCCAAGCAAGGAGCGAGGAAGACATGAAGACCGAGGAACGAAGCTGAAGACCCCCTAGCCGAGGAAGCGCGAAGCACGGAAGGGACCAAAGAAACAGCGGATATTCCTTAGCCTCTCAAAAGCCCTCACCTTGTAAAGACCCCTGTCCTGGGCAACCTTTTCAGAGCTCTCGCATGAACACCACGTGGAGACGCGGATCAAAGGGATCTTCCAGAAGATCTCTCCCACAATCTCCTGATCAATACTCGTCGCAACCCGGACTCGCCACACCCGGGTCCCGGCGCACCCTTGTAATCTTGTTTTGTGCAATAAAGACGACCCGCATCTTTTCCGCGCATACAGTCACAAAAAAAAAAACGGGACATTCGCAGGCTACAAGCTGCCCGGCAGCCGGCTGTGGGTCTGAGAAGTGAAGCACCTGCGTGAGTCCTACCTCCTCTATGGTGAGTATCTCTCTAACTAAGAGAATCCACACTTAGGGGTGGCAATGGGTTGGGTCGGGTCGGGCTCGGGTCGGGTTGAGACATATGTATAAGGGCAAAACACCCAATCCGAACCCGACCCGTTTAATAAACGGGTCAAAAACTTAAACCCAAACCTGACCCGCCTAATAAATGGGTTGACCCGACCCGACCCGTTTAGCCCGTTTACTAAACGGGTCGGGTCGTGTCGGGTCGGTTTGGTTCGGGTTGGGTCAACAGAACCCATGTAAACCTGTCGGGTTGGGTCAAGACAAGTCGGATTGGGTCGGGTTTGATCGGGTTGGGTCGGGTTGGCTCGGGTCGGGTCGGGTTGACACGACCCATTTGTTAAACGGGTCAAGTCGGGTCAATTGGGTTATAAGGCCAAACCCGAACCCGACCCATTAAATAAACGGGTCAATCGGGTCGACCCGTTTATGACCCGAACCCAATTAGGCCAAACCCAAACCCGCTAACTTCGGGTCGGGTTGGCGGGTCGGGTCAAGAATTGCCACCCCTATCCACGCTGGTCTCTCTATTTTTTTTAGCTACTTTTGAGAAAAGTAGAGAGCTGATAAAAAAAAGTAGAGAGTTGTCATTAGGGCTGGCAATTTCGGACCTGACATGAAGTTAGCGGGTTTGAGTCAGGGCTAAACGGGTTCGGGTTGTAAATGGGTCAACATGATAGATCCGTTTAATAAACGAGCCGGGTCCGGATTTAGGGTCTGGACACGATAGACCCGGAAAGACCTGTTTAAAATTCAATGGGTCGTGTCAGGTCGGGTCTACCAGCAATCCGATACTGTAATATATAGTATCAGCGGGTCTGTCGGGTTAGGTCGGGTCGAGTCGGATTGGGTCTGATCGGGTCAACTGAATAAACCCATGTGGTAAACGGATCTTATCGGATCTACCCGTTCATAAACGGGTCGGGTATGAGTTTAAGATCTAGACATAATTAGTTAAACAGGTCAGATCCGGATCTAAGGGTTTTGTATTCAATCAGAAACTAGACACGACCCGGACCGACACGACCCATTGCCACCCCTAGTTGTCATCTATTACTCCACACCGTTTTTTCTATTTCATTTAGCTACTTCGCCAGATGTCTATGTCGATCTTTAAAGAAAATCATAACAACCAAAACACATATTTACACTTATGCCATCGACAACTAAATTGTTTGATCTAGAAGAGATCAAACCGTTAGATTTAAATCGTTCGACCACGATTTCTTGACCATTGAGCATTAAAACCTTGTTTTTTATTTTTGTTTTTATGTCGGGTGGGCCCACATTGATAGGACATTTGACTGACATATTTAAGCGTGGAACCCAAAATTGATAGGATATTTTTCGCTCGTCACATGTGGCTACATAAGTTGCTACAAATAGAGCTGACAATTTCGGACCCGACACAATAGTTAGCGGGTCTGGATTAATGCTAAACGAATTTAGGTTGTAAAAAGGTCGACACGATAGACCTGTTTAATAAACGGGTCGGGGGTCCGAGTTTAGGGTCTGGACACGGTAGACCTGGAAAGATCCGTTTAATATTTAACGGGTCGTGACGGGTCGGGTCTACCCGTAATCCGATACTGTAATATACAGTATCAGCGGGTCAATCGGGTTAGATCGGGTCGAGTCGGATCGGATCAGATCGGGTCAACTGAATAAACCCGTGTGGTAAACGGGTCTAACAAGTCTTATCGGATCTACCCGTTTATAAACGGATCGGGTACAGGTTTAGGATCTAGGCACGATTAGTTAAACGGGTCGGGTCCGGATCTAGGAATTTTGGACACGACTCGAAACTAGACACGACACGAACCCGACCCGATACGACCCATTGCCACCCCTAGCTACAAACCACTTATAAAAAGTCTCTATTTTTAACAAAGTAGATTAACCATCGAGCTGGCCCTAAACATTTCATAGGTCAACCATCGAGCCGGCCCTAACTTGAGATTGACACATTCTTTTTCTCGCAACTTTAAATATTTTTTGTTTGTTCTAGACGTTTTTCTAGATCCAACAACCGCATGTTGTGGACCCTTGCCATCACCTGCTCTATAGCAGTCTCACTCGCAATGCGTCCGCCCTTGCTTTTTTTTTTTTTTTCCGGGGGTGGACTGCAAACAGTCCATTTTAAGAGTTTCATTTTAAGATAGGTCCTGATAACCTTTTTCTCTATGCCCAGGTCCACGTTTTAGCGAATTGATTGCAATAGCTCTATTGGTTAATGCAAGACTAAAATAGCCTTGGTTAAGCTGTCAAAATTACTAACCTACCATTATCTATATGACTTCATCTGATCTCTATAAAAAACGTACAGTTTCGAGACCTAGAGTAGGACCACTATAGCTGCTACAGTGAAATCACTGTAGCACTATAGTGATTCCTAGGAGTGTAAAAAAGGTCCATTGGTCCGAACCCAGTCCGAGCCCGGCCCAAAAGTCAACGGCCCGACCCAGCTCGGCCCGAACAAACCATAGGCTAGGCTCGGGCCGCCACCTTGAGCCCAAAGCTCGACCCGAAACCCCATTGTGTACATATTTCTTTTATTAAAAGCCATTGTATACATATTTCTCTTATTAAAAATCATATTTTTAGTCCAAACTAGGCTCGGCTCGACCTGAAATCCCAAATAAATGTATACTCGGGCCGGCCCGTTTTGCACCCCTAGTGATTCTGCTGTAACGGCTACAGTGAAATCACTATAGCGCTATATTGATTCCGTTGTAGCAACTACAGTGAAATCACTGTAGCGCTATAGTGATTCCGTCATGGCTGCTAAAAAATAGTTTGCTATAGTGAAATCACTATAGCAATAGTACTCAATTTTGTAGCAATAGTACTCAGTTCAATTGAGTATTCTTAGCATATATTTAAGTATTTTTGCTACAGTAAAATCACTGTAGCTGTTATAGTGATATTTTTGTAACTGCTAAAAATACTTTGCTACAGTAAAATCACTATAGTACTCAATTTTAGTCACAATAATACTCAATAAAACTGAGTATTATTTGAATAAAATTGAGTACTTTGCTATAGTTATTCACTGTAGGGAAGCCTTTTTAGTTGGCACAGTGAATTTCACTGTAGCAGCTATAATGAAACCATTGTAGCAACCCGTGCATGGTACTCAAATACACAAAATAATATTCAATTCAATTGAGTATTATTTGCATTAAATTGAGTACTTTGCTATAATGATTTTACTATAGAAATATATTTTTAGCATCCACGATAAAATCACGGGTTGCTACAGTTAGGGGTGAAAAAAAAACTTATTGGCCTGAACCTAGCCCGAAAGTCAACGGTCCAAACCCGGCCCGATCAACAGCCCGAACATACCATGGGCCGGGTTCAGGCCGCCACCTTGAGCCCGAAGCCCGGCCTGAAACTCCATTGTGTACATATATATTTCTTTTATTAAAAACCATTGTGTATATATTTTTTATTAAAAATTATATTTTTAGTCCAAATCCGGCCTGCCCCAACCCGAAAATCCAAATATATGTATACCCGGGCCGGGCCTGGGCTCAGACCCTTGGCCCGAGGTCTGGCTCGACGAACCCAATGGGCCCACTCGGGCTTGACATCTCTAGACCCGACCCGGCCCAGCCCAAAGCATTTTAGGCCCGACCCAGCCTGTTTTACACCCCTAGTTACAGTGATTTTGCTATAGCAGCTACAATGATTTTACTGTAGCAGCTGCTACGAAATCACTGTAGCAGCTATAGTGAAATCACGGGTTGCTACAATGATTTCACTGTAGCATCTATAATGAAATTAATGTAGCAACTACTGTGATTTCACTGTAGCAGCTACAGTGAAATTACTGTAGCAACCAGTTCCACTATTGCTGTAAAAAAGAGAGCCATATAATCTACCGTTATTTAATGTGGAGGATACTATGGGTATTTAAAAAAAGATTGTTATCCAAAACGGTTAAGATCGGATCATTTGCAATCAAAACAATGAATAGAGGATCAGACTTTATGCAATAGTCATTCCGATGGACTTATTGTAAATGGGAACTTAAGATGGGACTAAATGTCATACGACTCTGTTTTTTGGACCTAACACAGATTTTTTCTTCTTTTTTTTTTTGGTCCAACCAGGCGGTTAGAGGACAAGGCGCTAGAGCAAGGGTTCAATTAAATCCGGAGATCGAAACTGGGGGAGGCAGTCACTGCTGCTACTATTTATTATTTCCATAATCCCTTGAGTATGACATCAAGGGCCTGGATTCGCACACACAAACAAGACACAACGGTCTTGAGGAAAGGTTTGCTCCACGGTGTCCATACCGAGAGTCGAACAGAAAACCTCTCCGACATGGGAGAAAGGAAGTACCACCAGCTATTTGACTCAGTCCTCACCGACCTTGCGTATTGCGTCTTGGTCCTTGCCTGTTGCATTATGCACACCTTAAATGTATTTTCACCCCCTTTATTTTATTTTTATTTTTTGGATTTGGGGGGGGGGGGGGGGGGGGTTTGTTTGGATTGCGATTTATTTCCCCTTAATAATTTGTATTTCCGTATGGTATTCTTTTGACCAAAACCCCTTATATGTCACTTGAGAAATACTACTCAGCCCGAAGGTTTTTCCGATTACGACACCTGATTGACATGGCAGCATGCAAATGATGGCTGAAACCCACTAATGATAATCAAGTCTTTTACACTACCAGTTGCACACTGACGCCAATCAGGCTGAGCTAGGGGTTGCAATGGGTCATGTCGGGTCGGGTTCGTGTTGTGTCTAATTTCGGGTCGTGTCCAAAACCCCTAGATCCGGACCCGACCCGTTTAACTAATATTCTAAACCCATACCCGACCCGTTTATAAACAGGTAGACCCGATAAGACCCGTTTACCACACGGGTTTATTCAGTTGACCCGATCCGACTCAACCCGACATTACCCGATAGACTCGCTGATACTATATATTATAGTATCGGATTGCGGGTAGACCCGACCCGACCCGACACGCCCCGGTGAATTTTAAACGGGTCTTCCCGGGTCTACCGTTTCAAGACCCTAAACTAGGATCCGACTCGTTTATTAAACGGGTCTATCGTGTCAACCCGTTTATGACCCGAACCCGTTTAGCCCTGACCCTAGGGCTGGCAATTTTGGACCCGACACGAAGTTAGCGGGTCTGGGTCAGGGCTAAACGGGTTCGGGTCGTAAACAGGTCGACACGATAGACCCGTTTAATAAACGGGTCGGGTCCGGGTTTAGGGTCTGGACACGGTAGATCCGGGAAGACCCGTTTAAAATTCAACGGGTCGGGTCGGGTCGGGTCTACCCGCAATCCGATATTGTAATATATAGTATCAGCGGGTCTATCGGGTTAGGTCGGGTCGAGTCAGATTGGGTCGGATCGGGTCAACTGAATAAACCCATGTGGTAAACGGGTCTTATCGGGTTTACCCGTTTATAAACGGGTCGGGTACGGGTTTAGGATCTAGACACGATTAGTTAAACGGATCGGATCCGGGTCTAGGGATTTTGGACATGACCCGACACGAACCCGACCCGACATGACCCATTACCAACCATACCTGACCCAGACCCGTTAACTTCGTGTCGGGTGTGCCATGTCGGGTCCGAAATTACCAGCCCTAGGCTGAGCGGAATCGGTAAAACCTTCATGCTGAATAGCAATGCTCCTTATTATCTCTCTCTTGTGCCCTAACACCTTTGGTGCAAGCCTTTAGCATACTTGTCTCGAGGACCTCTATTGCGTCTCAAGCTCCATGCGCCTCCTACTATGTGCACCTCGACTCCTACACCTAAGTTTCTAACCCCATCAACATGCCATAAGGATATAGGGACACATGCACTACTTTGCCATTGAGTTAGACATCATCATCCAAATCATTAGATAGATGTTTCAGAATTTATTGTCTTCTACGCATGTTGAAACCAGTTAAGAGTAGGGCTAGCAATTTTGGACCCGACACGAAGTTAGCGGGTCTGGGTCTGCGTTAAACGGGTTCGGATCGTAAACGGGTCGACACTGTTATGAAGAGAGAGAGGGAGAGAGAATAGGTTTGGGGAGAAAAACTCCTTGTATTATCTCATCAATCTCATTGTCATTACATAAGATTACCTCTCCTTATATAGAGAGAGAACGCCCACCTTTACGTTACCACAACCGAGGTGGGACTAATAGAATACTAACATACTACATCTAATACCCCCCGTCAAACTGATGTAAGGTATAAACCGACATCAGTTAGCTTAATAAAAGAAAAGAAAAACAAATCAAATATCTCATTTTTATACTGTAAAGTAAAGATAGTGCCAAGGCGACCTGCAAGCAAGTCGTCCTGCAAACCCGATTAACCTGCAAGCAGGATAATCGGGGGAACCCGGCCAACCAGTAAACTGGTTAACTGGGGGAACTGGTAATGATCACTAAGGATTGGAGCGGAGGAAACCGACGGAGATGGAAGCCGGCAATAAAGAAGGCTGAAAGGAGAGAGATCGGCTACGCAAAAGGTATGGATGCGTGAGACCTCATAGGAGGCAAGCACCCGGCCGAAGCAAACACTTGATACCTCCCAGAAGATCTCAATCATCACAGACAAAGAAGAAAAATAAAGGAAGGAGAGAATATAGAGTCGTAGATTTGATAGGGTCACATGACCAAGGAAAGGGAGATGATCCGAAAGCCGACACAAGTGTGACCGGTAAGAGAGAGGATCCAAAGGCCAGCACAAGTGTGACCAGAGAGAGAGGGGATCCGAAAGCCGTCACAAGTGTGGCCGAAAAGAGAAAGGATCCGAGGCAGGCATAAATGTGACCAGAGAGAGAGGATCCAAGGGTCACATGACCAAGGAAAGGGAGAGGATCCGAAAGCCGGCACAAGTGTGACCGGTAAGAGAGATGATTTGAAGGCCGGCACAAGTGTGACCGGAGAGAGAGAGAGAGGATTCAAAAGCCATCACAAGTGTGATCAAAAAGAGAGAGGATCCGAAGGCCGGCACAAATATGACCGGAGATTGAGAGGATCCAAGGGTCACACGACCAAAAAAAAGAGGATAACGCCAATCAGCTAAGGAAAGAGACACCAGAGGGAAAGAAACTCGATCGGAAGGAGGGAGAAGATCTCGATCGGCAAGAAAAGAAGGGAGAGCGCAAGGATGCAAGGCTCGAGTGTAGGCGCAAGGCCGACAGGTGCGAGCTGGAGCCGGATGAGGAGTGGCTACTCGAGCGCAGGGCCTCAACGTAGATCTGGGCTGGAGAGGACGGCTGACGAATCTGGGAAAAAGGAGGCCGGACACTAGGCACAAAGGGCAGGACCGGGCCGGGTGCAAAGGGCCAGGTGAAAGAGGGCTGGATCGGGTGCAAGGACCATGCCGGGTCGGATCGGGTGTAGAGCACAGTGCAGAGTCACGGGCTCAAACTCAAAAGGGGGATCACCGAGTTTTTAGGAGAGAGAGAGGAGATAAGGAAAGAGAGAAAGAGAAAGAAGGAGAGAAAGGAGGGGGATCAGAGAGAGAGATAAGATCGGAGACGGGAGAGAAATCCGGATGGTAGCAATGGCATGCGACAGCGGCGAGGGCTCTACGGTGCCAGGGTGCAGGGAGGAGTCCGGCGCGACGAGGGATGTAGCCTACGCGGGGAGCAGGTGGTCGGTGCAGAGAGCAGGTGGTGGTCGGCCGAACGGTGCGCAAGGGCGAGGTCGGCGGGCGCAGGGCGCTGGGGTGGCCATACCGGCGGGAGAAGAGGGACGAGGGCGGCGGGTGCAGTGCGAACGGCGAATTGCTGGCGTGATGCAATGCGTAGGGCCAGTTCGAGATCGGACGCAAGGCCGGGCTCGGATGAGGAGCAACGGCTTGCATGCAGGGTCGAGGGGCGCAGAGCACAGGGCCGGAACGGGGATGATAGGCACAGGATCGAGCTCCGATGGGGACGGCGGGCGCGACGTAGAGCGCAGGGCCGGGTGATAACATATTGTTACATTGATAACCACCGGATATGTTATCACTGGGATCGGACGGCGGGCGCGAGACCGACGCGCAGGGCTCGGATGGAGGCGCAGGGCTTGGATGGAGGCGCGGGGCTCAGACGGCACACCAGGATTGGGCGCGGGTTCACATAGGGGAGGCCGGCCGGCAAGGATCACATGCTGGGGTGGCGACCGGTGATCGCAGGGGTCGATCCGACGACGGAGCAAGGTCAGCAGATCCGGTCGACGAAGCGAGGTCTCGCAGGGATGGCCCACCGGCTTCAGATCCGGTAAGGGCCGACGGTCGGGCTGAGCTGATCGGGGCATCGTGAAGACAGATCCAGGCACCAGCGACGATGAGCGACGACAACGGCGAGGAAGGAAGAGACCGATGCAAGCGGTTGAGGAGAGAGGTGGCCAGGTGCGGGTTCGCACGGAGTGGACAGCAAATCCTCCGATCGCGAGACGAGGGCGAGATCGCAAGGGCCGATCGGAGAAGAGGGTGTCGCTCTAAGGAGGGGGCTCACACGACCGTCTCTGAATCACAGAGGAAGGGGCCGCACGATCATGATCTAAGAACGATCATAGGACAATAAAAAATATACTATGCCTGGCCTACCTGAGGTCGTCGGTGGCGACCTAGGAGGCCGAGGCCAGAGAAGGATTTATGAAACTCTAGGCCAAGAAGGTTGGCTCTAATACCATGTTACGAAGAGAGGAAGAGAGAATAGGTTTGGAAAGAAAAACTCATTGTATTATCTCATCAATCTCATTGTCATTACATAAGACTACCTCTCCTTATATAGAGAAAGAACGCACACCTTTACATTACCACAACCGAGGTGGGACTAATAGAATACTAACACACTACATCTAATAGACATGATAGACCCGTTTAATAAATGGGTCGGGTCCGGGTTTAGGGTCTGGATCCGGTAGACCCGGGAAGACTCGTTATCACTGGGATCGGACGACGGGCGCGAGACCGAGGCGCAGGGCTCGGATGGAGGCGCAGGGCTCGGACGGCACACCAGGATTGGGCGCGGGTTCACACAGGGGAGGCCGGCCGGCAAGGATCACATGCTGGGGTTGTAACATCCGCCCCAAACACACAAGATTTTGTCCGCTTTGCCCGTGCCCGCACGAGAACGTCCCAGGGAGGTCACCCATCCTGGTACTACTCTCGCCCGAGCACGCTTAACTACGGAGTTCTTACGAAATCCGTAGCGGCGCACAGTTTTTAAAACGCGTCTTCTATGTTTGGGAGGGGAAATTATATAACTAGCTCAGGATCTCCTTCTCTCTAGGCGATGTGGGGCTAACTCATGGCCTTGTACACCTCACCTCACCTCACCTCACCTCATCCATCTTGGCATTCCCGCCTCAGGAGTCTTGGCTCTTGGCTATTGGCCTATTGGATCTTGGTCGTCACAATCCACCCCCCTTAGGGCTACACGTCCTCGTGTAGGGTTAGACCCCCCCATTGCGAGGAGAACCGGCTCTGATACCATTTTGTAACATCCGCCCCAAACACACAAGATTTTGTCCGCTTTGCCCGTGCCCGCACGAGAACTTCCCAGGGAGGTCACCCATCCTGGTACTACTCTCGCCCGAGCACGCTTAACTACGGAGTTCTTACGAAATCCGTAGCGGCGCACGGTTTTTAAAACGCGTCTTCTATATATGGGAGGGGAAATTATATAACTAGCTCAGGATCTCCTTCTCTCCAGGCGATGTGGGGCTAACTCATGGCCTTGTACACCTCACCTTACCTCACCTCACCTCATCCATCTTGGCATTCCCGCCTCAGGAGTCTTGGCTCTTGGCTATTGGCCTATTGGATCTTGGTCGTCACAGGGGTGGCGACCGGTGATTGCAGGGGCCGATCCGACGATTGAGCAAGGTCAGCAGATCCGGTCTGCGAAGCGAGGTCTCGCAGGGATGGCCCACCGGCTTCAGATCCGGTGAGGGCCGACGGTCGGGCTGAGCTGATCGTGGCATCGTGAAGACAGATCCGGGCACCAACGACGGCGAGCGACGACAACGGCGAGGAAGGAAGAGACCGATGCAAGCGGTTGAGGAGAGAGGTGGCCAGGTGCGGGTTCGCACGGAGTGGACAACAAATCCTCCGATCGCGAGACGAGGGCGAGATCGCGAGGGCCGATCGGAGAAGAGGGTGTCGCTCTAAGGAGGGGGCTCACACGACCGTCTCTGAATCGCAGAGGAAGGGGCCGCACGATCATGATCTAAGAACGATCATAGGACAATAAAAAATATACTATGCCTGGCCTACCCGAGGTCGCCGGTGGCGACCTAGGTGGCCGAGGCCAGAGAAGGATTTCTGAAACTCTAGGCCAAGAAGATTGGATCTAATACCATGTTACGAAGAGAGGAAGAGAGAATAGGTTTGGAAAGAAAAACTCATTGTATTATCTCATCAATCTCATTGTCATTACATAAGACTACCTCTCCTTATATAGAGAAAGAACGCACACCTTTACATTACCACAACCGAGGTGGGACTAATAGAATACTAACACACTACATCTAATAGACATGATAGACCCGTTTAATAAATGGGTCGGGTCCGGGTTTAGGGTCTGGATCCGGTAGACCCGGGAAGACTCGTTAAAAATTCAACGGGTCATGTCGGGTCGGGTCTACCCACAATCCGATATTGTAATATGTAGTACCAGCGAGTCTATCGGGTCGAGTCGGATTGGGTTGGATCGGGTCAACTGAATAGACCCGTGTGGTAAACGGATCTATCGGGTCTACTCGTTTATAAGCGGGTCGGGTACGGGTTTAGGATCTAGACACAATTAGATAAACGTGTCGTGTCCGGATTTAGGGGTTTTGGATACGACCGGAAATTAGACATGACACGAACCCGACCCGACCCGACCCATTGCCACCCCATTTAAGAGTTTATCAACTTAGCAATATATCAAGAGAGTATTTTTGAACAGAGGATAAATAGGAACAGAGAAAGAGGACACCCCAGCTTGACTCCCCTCTCCATTAATCAGGACCAAGAAAGAAACCTAAGAGATGCATGCACATGAATCATTTGTCTAGCTTGAAAGGAGAAATCATGACATTTGCCTTTAGGAGAAGTAGAAGATTCTCCTAAAATCCACAAGTGAGAAGCGGATCTGAACCACTTTTGTCCCTTATAGACACTATGGCAAGGAATCAGATTCTCAACTTCGATCTCCAGGAATCGGATTCTAGCAGTGCAGCCAAACCATGTTTTAGCCAGAATCCTATTCACAGAAAAGCTCGTATCGGATTCTGGCTGCCAGTAGGGGTGGGACTTGGACCTGTCTGACCCGAACCCGACCCGTCGAACCCAAACAATGAACAAACATGGGAAAAGCTGATCGAAAACTTGGATAGGTTTGGGCAAAAAAAGATCAATCCAATTTTAATTTGGACGGGTTTGGACACTGATCTTCCCAACCCAAGGAACCCGAGGAATCTGAGGAAGTGACACACTAAGGTTGAATGCTTTGGTAGCTTTTTTTTATAAAAATCAAAGACTGTCTGTTTGATGTTGAATGCTAAGAATTCGTTTGAAATTTGTGAGGATATGGATTGGATTTTATGTTTTTGTTATGCAAATCAAAGATTTTTGTTATGCAATTCAAAATTCTGTTGGGTTTTTTTTCCCATCTATTTATGTGTACAAGTATTTCTAATAGGGCAACCCACCCATTATTTTGCAAATTGGGCAACTCGAGCAACCCGAACAACTAGAATGGGTAAGCACGAGTTGGGCTTTCTCGGGTTCCCGGATTTTACAGGCAAAACGGGTTAAGATTTGTACAAATTGGATTGGGCATAGGCAGACCCAAGTCCCACCCCTTGCTGCCCAGAAGCAATGACAAACACTACCTTAGTTTGTTGACTTAGATGCATTACTTATGCTTAGGTGGGATAATCCCCCACACCTAGGCATACTACATCTAATAACATATTTACACATATTTACAGATAAATATGTACAAGGGGATGTAGATACATGAAAAATTATATTGATTATATTGTTGGAGCTAGGGGTGTGCATCGGTTCGAAACCGATTAGGCAAAACCCAAACTGATCCAACCTTGGTCGGTTTTGAGGATTTTCAATCCGATCCAAACCGAACTAAGATTGGAATCCAATCCAATTAAAGTCGATTTGGATTAGATTGGATGTCAATTTGGGCTTTGGATCATGTTCTTATTGGGCTTTTTTCCCCCTTCTATTAGTACCTAGTTCAATCTTAAAAAATAATAATTGTTATCAAATCATTAGGCCTAAATAAGATATTTAACTGATTTTGAGTCATCCTACAGTATTGCAAAGGTTGTTGGTAGCAAGGATATATGAGGACATATGATATATTTAATAAAATATTATATGTATATACATATGTCGGTTCGGTTCGATTTAGGTTGGTTTTAAATTTACAAATCCGTCAATCGATTCAATCATGTCGATTTTTTAAAAACTCAATCCGATCCGATCCATTGAGCGTGTTGAAACTGATCAAAATTAGTCGGTTTGGTTTGGTTTGGTCAATTTGATTGGTTTGGATTGGATCCTGCACACCCCTAGTTGGGGCCATATTGGTTATATGGGGTGGGTGGAGATTACCGTGAACAACGCCACCCCTTAGTCCATGTACGGCAAAAAACAAGGAGGGGACGTTGCTGACCAATGTGATGTGCTTAATAGTCATTGGGATTTGGAGCAATTTTTCAAAACCGAAGGCAAACCGAAAAGACATATGGTCCGATCTAAACTGGTTCAAACCGTTGGTTCAACCGTTTGAACCGCATAAAAAATAAATATTTTAAACTAGATACTTAATAAAAAAATATAATTCTTTGGTTAACAAGGTATATTCATAGGTTTTTAGACCATAGGTCATGTATTCAAAATCAAACCATTCATCTTTTACCAAAAATATTATATTTTTAATTTTTCACTAGAATTTTACAGAAGAACCGGTTTATTCAAAGGCTGAACCAAAACATGTTGTGCTTTCGGTCCAAAACGGTCGAACCGTTCGGTCCGATCCGGCTTTCAAAACAGTGATTTGGAGAACCAAAAGCAGCCTAAGAACTTCAGTAGGTACCCCCTAGTGCGATGCGCTGTAGGGACGCCAACCAATGCGTAGTAGGGATGGCAACAGTGCGGTTTCGGGCAAAACCAAAACCGCACCGCAACACCGAACCGCAATACCGAAACCGCACCGCACCGCGACGGTGTATCATATATAAAACTGAAACCGCACCATACGATGCGGTGCACCGCGGTTTAACATTATAATGGTCTAAACGGTGTGTTTTTTTTGCGATTTTGGCAAAACCGAAACCGCACCGCGACGTTTTTATATTTTGGCAAACCAAAACCGCACCATACGGTGCGGTTTTTCGCGGTTCACGGTTTTAAACTGCATCGTTGCCATCCCTAACGCGTAGCTTTCAGCGCATTATAGTTGGCTCCCTGACTGCTGCACTCGAGACCCATCGCAATGGGCCGAATGTCGTGCGCTGATTGGCATCCCCGCTTCACATCGCGAAGGGCATCCCCATTGAAGACATTCTCCAAAGTAGGGAGGATGGTTAGAGAACCCACTTAAAAGTAGGCTCCCTATATTTGGAGAAGGCCATGTTTTCTTATTTTCTAGCTAAAGAATATAGAGCCCCCATTGGATATATATATATATATATATATATATATATATATATATATATATATATGCACTAAAATTGAAGCCTCTCTCCCGTGTTGTGACATGTGGACGTCTTTTAAAGAGCTAGGATTCTTCTTCCGTGTGTGAACGCAGCTCTCTTCTAAATCCATTTATAAACCTACCACCATAAAGATGATAAATTTTTATTCAATGACATTTAATGATCATTTGATGTTAATCTCTCTCTCTCTCTCTCTCTCTCTCTCTTTCTCTCTCTCTCTCTCTCTCTCTCTCTCTCTCTCTCTCTCTCTCTCTCTCTCTCTCTCTAACAAGTGAATCACACTTACTTTAGATTTCACACTTCTTTGAACAGCTGCGATGTTGTCTTTGCCAAATGACGTTCATCAAGCACATTCGGGCATTGCCCGGATTTCTTACTAGTATATACTAAAATCGAAGCCTCTCTCCCGTGTTGTGACACGTGGGCGTCTTTTAAAGAGCTAGAATTCTTCTTCCATGTCTGAATGTGGCTCTCTTTTAAATCCATTTAAAAACCTACCATAAAGATGATATATTTTCATTCAATGGCATTTAACGGTGATTTGATGTTAATCTCTCTCTCCAACATGTGAATCACACTCACTTTCTTCCGTGTTGTGACATGTGGATGTCTTTTAAAGAGCTAGGATTCTTCTTCCGTGTGTGAACGCGGCTTTCTTTTAAATCCATTTATAAACCTACCACCATAAAGATGATAAATTTTCATTCAATGACATTTAATGGTCATTTGATGTTAATCCCTCTCTTTCTCTAACAAGTGAATCACACTCACTTTAGATTTCACACTTCTTCGAACAGTTACGATGTCGTCTTTGCCAAATGACGTTCATCAAGCACATTCGTGCATTGCCCGGGTTTCTTACTAGTATATACTAAAATGAAAGCCTCTCTCCCGTGTTGTGGCACATGGACGTCTTTTAAAGAGCTAGAATTCTTCTTCCATGTGTGAATGTGGCTCTCTTTTAAATCTATTTAAAAACCTACCATAAAGATGATATATTTTCATTCAATGGCATTTAATTGTGATTTGATGTTAATCTCTCTCTCTAACAAGTGAATCACACTCACTTCGGATTTTACACTTCTTCGAACAGTTACGATGTCGTCTTTGCCAAATGGAATGCATCAAGCACATTCGGGCATTTCCCAGGTTTCTTATTAGTATATACTAAAATGGAAGCCTCTCCCGTGTTGTGACACGTGAATGTTTTTTAATGAGCTAGAATTCTTCATCCATGTGTGAACGCGGCTCTCTTTTAAATCCATTTAAAAACCTACCATAAAGATGATAAATTTTCATTCAATGACATTTAATGGTCATTTGATGTTAATCTCTCTCTCTCTCTCTCTCTCTCTCTCTCTCTCTCTCTCTCTCTCTCTCTCTCTCTAACAAGTGAATCACACTCATTTTAGATTTCACACTTCTTCGAACAATTGCGATGTTGACTTTGTCAAATGGCATGCATCAAGCACATTCGGGCATTGCCCGGGTTTCTTACTAGTATATACTAAAACAGAGACCTCTCTCTCCGCGTTTGACACATGTACCATTTTTTAAAGAGCATCCAATCTTTTCCTGCTGTGTGAACATAGCTCTTTGACCCACCAAAAAAAAAACACAGCTATTTGAATGCCCGGAATAGTACGTAACTGTCAGATTAATATCCCTATGCTTCATATCATAAAAATGTATGTCCGATCATTTCCCTCTCCAGTCCATTTGTTGATCCACCACTCCATAAACTAATTAATAAATAATAAAAAATTGTATGTCCAATAATCTCCATCATCAATCCACCCCAGGCGCCCCCCCCCCCTGATTTGATAAGCAATAAAAAAATTGGTGAGAGAGAGAGAGACAGTGAGAGAGCTCGATTACTCTGAGCAGCACTTTCAAGATCTGATAAGAAGCGGTAGCAATGGCGAGTGCGATTTCAAGAAATCACTACTTATCAGATCTTGAAAGTGGTCTCAACATTTTACTAGCATTTCAAGATATGTTGCCACACCATTTTACTAGCATTATTTTACAATTGTCTATTTTTTATTCTCTCGGTTTTTGATTAATATGATAATTTGATTTGCCAATATGGCCCGATAAGCAAACAAGATCAGCTCAAAACATTGTAGGCTCATTGGAACCTCCATGACGAGTTTGAGTCGAAAGGATTCTTAAAGAAGAACAAAGTTTTTTTTTTTTTATGGAAAGGTAGTTGCAACGATGACTATTTGATTTGATCATAATCCGAGATGTTCTTCTTGATATGATTTTAGGTTTTCTGCTATGATGCATTGATACAAATTTACTTTGCTAAAAAGGGCTAAAGAAATCATGTTTGTTTGTAGTGCGGGTGACACCTCTTCATTCAACTAGATGCAATGTTCAATGGGATGAAGCTTATCTGCTACATTCCTCTATGCTCTCTACTTTATCCCCTCTATTTATAACACTAACTCCAGTTTCAATTTGTTATTTTGGAGCCATTTGATTGTGTAACGTAGACATGCATTGTCTCAAACTCTCACAAGGCATAAAAAGATTTTTTTTTTTTTTGTTTAATGTCAAATAATCAAATTTGTTAATAGCTCTTAAAGTCATACTCTTCAATTTGTTCCTTATTTTATAATCGAAAGAAAAAATTCATCTTACCTTGCAGTTGAAGAGAGAAGCTACAATGCCTTCAAGAATCACCAATGACTCACCTAATCGATCGGCGACATGTCAAATGGTGGTGCCCAAAGCAGGATCCGTAATGTCTCTTCTCACTTGACACGTTTTCCAAGTGATCACTGTAACCATAAGTCCCATCCCCAAGCCTTTGTTGTGAAATCCTCGGTATTTTGATATGCACTGTTTTTTTTTTTTTGATTGCCTATTTTCTCATTAATTAAAGAATTAGTGTAGTGGGCTAGAGAACATACCCGTTATGATTGCCTTCATTACGTATTTTTGAGGATTCACACATTGTGTCTGATTGGTCTCTTTTGTTCTTCTTCATTTTTTGCTTTTATTACTAAGCAATTTTCATTGTAGCTTTCGAATTGAAAAATAATCACATAAAGCTTCCAATGTATTGGTTATTTTATATTTAATCTGATCATGCAAGGTCGGTACACTACAAAAAGTATACTTTGCTCAATTATTACTCATGCTAAAAAGAGTGCTTCTTACATTTTTTTTTTCTTACTCTATATTATATTAGAAAGTTACCAATCTTAGATAGAGCAAATGTATTTAATAATAATTTTTTTACAAGCCTGTGCATCTATATCTATATATATACTAAAATGTAACGTGTTGTGACACGTGGACGTCTTTTAAAGAGCTATATTTTTTCTTTCGTGTGTGAACGGAGCTCCCTTTTAAATTCATTTAAAAACCTACCATAAAGATGATAAATTTTCATTCAATGTCATTTAATAGTCATTTGATGTTAATCTCTCTCTCTCTCTAACAAGTGAATCACACTCACTTCAGATTTCACACTTCTTCGAACAGTTGCGATGTCGTCTTTGCCAAATGACGTGCATCAAGCATATTCGGGCATTGCCCGGGTTTCTTACTAGTATCTATACTAAAATGGAAGTCCCCTGTTGTGACATGTGGACGTTTTTTAAAGAGCTAGCATTCTTTTTTTGTGTGTGAACGTGGCTCTCTTTTAAATCCATTTAAAAACCTACCATAAAGATGATAAATTTTCATTCAATGACATTAAATGGTCATTTGATGTTAATCCCTCTTCTCTCTCTCTCTCTCTCTCTCTCTCTCTCTCTCTCTCTAACAAGTGAATCACACTCACTTCAGATTTCACACTTCTTCGAATAGTTGTAATGTCATCTTTACCAAATGACGTGCATCGAGCACATTCGGGCATTGCCCGGATTTTTTACTAGTGCCCAAATATAGTTAGGGGTCTATATCGGTCCAGGCTCAAATAATGTCGTTAACGGGCCCAAAAAGGTGGAGCCTGGTCAGGCCCGTCCGGCCCGGGTCCAAGGCCAAAGCCCGGCCCGGGTCCAGGGCCAAAGCCCGGCCTTGGCCTGGTTATTGTTGTAGGGGATGCCAATGGACCATCCTTGCATCCTAAATAGTGGTTGCAAATAATAAAACCTAAAATAAATAAAAAAAAGAAAGAAAGAGAGAGATTTGTAACTGTGCTATGCTCATCAACCCACATAAAGATTTGATTACACTACCTACCCAATGGAAGCAGGTGCTATGCTACTGGTATGTGACCTCAACCACTATGAGGGGTAAATAAATAATTATAAACTACAAATTATTGTAAGCAATATAATAAGAAAAATTTTATTCATAACTTAAAACTATTTTGGACACTATGGTTCCTCTCAAAAATCGATTCCACCTCGTACCTCTCACTTTCTTCTTTCCTCCCCTTCCACACCGCCAGAGGCGTCACCGTCGGAACTGTCACGACCTCCCCTCCTTTCCCACCTCCACCTTCGTATTACCATCAGAGTCGCCGCATGTGCTCTTGAGCTCGTCATCGAAGCCATCCCCCTTCTCCATCTTCCCCACCCCCACTGAAACATCTCGGGAGGAGGCACCTCTGAAAGGGGGTACCCCACCGCCGGTCAGGTCCGGGTCCCCGGAGAGGTTGAGTAAGATGATCGAGGATTCAAAAGGAGGAGAGGGATCGGGGGATCCGGTCAGAGAGGAAGAGCTTCTCGATATTGGGGAGATGGTTCAGGAAGCTAAAGAACCTGACCGGGTCCGACCCGGTCCACGGGCTGCACCCTCAACAAAGTATGATCCCTAGAGAGGGTTCGAAATAACACGAGCTCCTTGATGAGAACCAGATCGGGGAAAGGTCGGGCTGGTCGTGGGCCTAGCCCGACAACCCGGGACCCTGAGAAGACCGACCTGATCGACGGCGGAGGGCCACTCCTAGGCAAGAAAAGATCGGAAGACGCCCGTAACGGCCAGAGGACCTCGGCGAAACTCCAGGGTTTCGCCATGCTAGATGATCTCGATGATATCTCTCCCGTAAGGATCAAGGGTCACCCATGACTAATCAGGGGCCCTCGATCAACCATAACCGTCCCGAAGATTCTAGGAGGAAATACCGCGACCAATACGCACAAGCATGAGAAGAACTATAAAAGAACCCCGTCTCTTCATGGGCAGGTAAGCAATCTCTCGCTCCCGAACCCTAGACCACGCATGGTTCTCTTCTTGTTGTTCTTCCCTTCCATTAATTACTTGAGCGTCGGAGGGACCTTGGTTCGGAGGTTAGCCTCGGTCTTCTTGCAGGTACTGCAGGAAGGAGGGGGAGGCGAGCCACTCCATCAGATGATTGGGTGTGGTAGGCGGGTTCCCCCCCCTGCACATTCTCTGTCGGCGCCGTCTGTGGAATCCAAAGTCTTCTTTCTTTTTTTCTTCTCTGACAACTTTAAACAATGGTGACGACTATATCCAAAGTAAAGGAAAGTCACTGACCCCGATATCTTCCTCCAGCGCGCCCTCAGGCGGCAGGCCAGACTCGCCCAGGCACAGAGGTAATACACCTTATAAAATTCAATTCCCTTAAGCAGTAAATAGAGGATGATTTTTATTTTATCTCAGGTCGCTAGATACAAGGGTCAAGGGAGGCTCACTGAGCCTGGGTTCCAGAACCCTTGATGGGTTGATGGGGAGCTCGTTATTCTTGATGGGAAGGTATGTAGACACACAGAGCGAGCACATTCACATACAAGCATATCTCAAGCATCACAGTATTTACGCTATCCAACGCCCCCCCATGGCATTTTGCAGCATGTAAGAGGCGGTCCTATGGTCGGATTTGTTTACTGGGCAAAACGTCATCTTTTGGAGTTTTATAACCGGTTAAGGCTTCCAGACTAGATCATCACTGTCGACGATGTTAACAAAGGGAAGCGAGGGTTAGGGTTTCAGCTCTCTTGGCCTCGGGAGGCCAGGTGCTTGTGTTGGCGGCCTCTGGGCCCCCTTCTCCCTGTAGATAGGTGTGTTCCCCCCTCGGCCGGGTTTTGTGTTCGGAAGCTTCGGAGTCGAGCGGCGGCCCTCCTCAGATCTCGTCTTCGCCATCGGATCGGGGGTTTCCGATCGGTTTCATGGAGGAGTTGGTGGATCTGGACCACGACCGGAATATGCCGCGGATTCCAGCCCCTCCTTTGGTGGTGGATTCCGGCGATTTGGGCTAGCGGTGGTTGGGGACGTGGCTCGGCTCTGCATCGTCACCGGCTCCGAGGAAGATCATGATTCCAGCTGTGGATCTGTGTCTGTATTTGTATTGTTTGGTTTTTTTTTGTCAGTCTCTGTTGACTGTTTTTTTACTTTTTTTTTTTTTCCTTCTCTGTCGGCGGTCGGCGGCTGGCTTTTGGTGGGTTTTGGATCCCCCCTGTGGTGTTGATGGTGGTGGTTTTTTGTGGTTGCGCCGATCTGTGGTGCTTCATGCTTGTATCAGGCTGTGATACCTCCTGAAATCTGTTGAGATCTCCCCTTCATCATACCAAAAAAAAAAAAAGACGATGTTAACAAAGCTGCACATTTCAAATTTGAAGGTAACCCATGTTTTCTTTGTTTTCCATTTGAGTAGGGCTATATTTCATTCAATTAAAAGGTCATAGTTTGTTTTCACTATAGTAGTACAATCTTGACCCAAAAAAACATTAAACCCATCAAGATGGGGCCGGCTGTGGTGTATGTCATCATTATCCAAGTCTTATCCCATCAAGCTGGGGTCGGCGGTAGTAGGAAAAATGGTCAAGAATTTTCTGATCGGATGTCAACCCGCCGTCAACTGCAAACTTGGTACCGAAAATCTGACACCAAGACAACTTTGTAAGAGAGGGGAATAATTAGAAACCTAAAATGTCAGTTGGAGGATAGGAAGACCTATATTGTCGGTCCTATAGTTTAAGTTCGTGCGGAGCAGTGTGCGTCCTATCCTCGTAGCAAGATTTTTTTTTTTTTTTGGCAACCATGGAGCCGTGTGCGTCCGATCCTCGTAGCGAGATTTTTTTTTTTTGGCAACCACAGAGCAGTGTGTGGTGTAATTTAATTCTGTTGATTAGCTTACCATATCAAGGAAAAATTGGACACTGAGTAGAGTGATCTCGTCTCCTTGCAGCTAGCAACAGGTCACCGTATCTGGTTTCGCCCGATGAAACTCTCTGCCTTGCTCGTCTACTCGGGCTCTTTCAGGTTCTACCTTGTCTTGTTTCCATGTACAGTGTTAGGTTGTTAGCCTCGGAATGTCTTTTGTACATGACATTTAGGGGTGGCATGTAATGGGTCGGCTCGGGTCGGGTTCAGGTCGGGTTGAGACATATGTATAAGGGCAAAACATCCAACCCGAATCCGACCCGTTTAATAAACGGGTCAAAAACTTAAACCCAAACCCGACCCGTCTAATAAACTGGTTGACCCGACCCGACCCGTTTAAACCGTTTACTAAACGGGTCGGGTCGGGTCGGGTTGGCTCGGGTTGGGTCAGGTCGGGTTGACACAACCCATTTGTTAAACGGGTCAAGTCGGGGCAATCGGGTTATAAGTACAAACCCGAACCCGACCCATTAAATAAACGGGTCAATCGGGTCGACCCGTTTATGACCCGAACCCGTTTAGGCCAAACCCAAACCCACTAACTTCGGGTCGGATTCAGGTCGGGTTGGCTGGTCGGGTCAAGAATTGCCACCCCTACATGACATGAGGGCTTTGGATCCAGGTTTTTTCATTTTCAAACTAGCTTAAACACAGTACGAATCTGTAATTGTCCATCAGAACTCGAGAATTATAATGCTACATGTGTTTAAATCGCTCAGTAATTGTTGTTTAAATGTTATGATAATTTCCCCGCATGTGTGGCGGTCTTGTTCCCTGTGTGGCGTCTTGTTCCCGCCGGATGGTGGTCTCTTATGTTGCACCGGCTTATGGCGGCTCTTGAGGATCTGCTTGTGATCCTCCTGTGATGATAAATACCAAAAAAAAAAAAATTGTTAGGATAAATTACACTTTGCCCCCCTGAAGTTTAGCTCAAAAACCCTTAGCCCCTGTAAAACCCACAAGTGATCATAAATCTCTAAGCCTTGTCCTGAATTGTTAAGAGTACAAGTTAATTACAACAACGTAGTTACGTACGTACAACAACCTAAGCTAGCTAGTGCACGTGCTGCATGCATGTCTCGATCTTCTAGAAAGGAGTCTTCAAAAATAAAGAAAAGCCTTCTTGCGGAGTCGGATAACGGTGTTCGGATCTGAACCACCGGTGACGGAGAGCAGCATCCGCAGTTATCCTTTGCTTGGGATTGTACGTCAGTAAGCGGGTCAGCAGATCAAGACCGTCCAAAGAAAGCGCACCGTGGGGGAACCTCTGCTGCAACGGTTCCGGCGTCGGAGTGGAATATGGGTAGCAACAAGCGAACACCGCCGCCCCTGGCAGCTGCTTCAGCTCCGGCCACGTCTTTTCATCGGGCATGCCAAGAACCTCGATAATCCTGCTCATCTGGTCCATCTCGGATCGTCCGGGGAACAACGGCTCCTTTCCGAGGAGCTCCGCCATTATGCATCCCACTGCCCACATGTCCGCCGGGGCGGAGTACTCTACCGCTCCCAGCAGCAGCTCAGGTGCTTGGTACCACAGGGTCCCCACCCCCTTGGTGTAGGGTCCCTGGCGCCCATGGAGGACACCCAATTGGCATAGCCCAAAATCGCAGATCTTGAGGTCTCCGTCGCGGGTCAGTAGCAGGTTGGCCGTCTTGAGGTCACGATGGATGACGCCCCTGCCGTGGAGGTGGCTGACGCCGCCCAAGAGCTGTGACATGATGTCACGGGCCCGGCTCTTGTCGAATGGGTGCGGCATGGAGCACAGCAGAGACGCGAGGTCGTGCTCGACGTATTCCATGACCATGTAGACGGTGAGAGGATCGTCATTGCTGCCGCCTAGGACAACCTCCTTGAGCTGGACAATGGCGGGGTCGCGGACTTTCCAGAGACATTCAATCTCACATGCCGATGTCTTCTCCATCCTGGCTTTTTTTATCGCGACTATCTCGCCGGTCGTCTTATCCCTCGCTAGGTAGACGACCCCATAGGACCCTTTACCTATTCTTCCCAGTAGTAAAAAAGAGTCGATCGTTCGGAAACCAGATGGACATGAGGGTGTAGGCGTTCTTTCTAGATGTGCGGGCGGTGTCGATGCTACGGTATCGAAGTCCTTGATCGTTGTCATTAGGGAGATAGTCGAGAGCCGGCAACAGAGAAGAGGGTACGGGATGGAAGCAGAAGGGAGGCCGAGAGAAAGAGGGGCGAAGCCTACAGAAAAGAAAGGAACTAACGGGGTGGCCGGGGTGGCCGGGGTATATAGCAGCTGATCCCTACAAACGGACACTGGCTGGATTGATCCTGGTCCGCACGATGCGGCTTCAGCGGCACAAACTGGCCGGAGGAGAGCCCAGTATGGATAACTGTTTTTTTTTGAAAGATATCTCTTATCTCGTGAAAATTTTCAGCACATCCTGTCGTACCATACAACCGTGAGACCCATCTTCGTGATTTAAGAGACATGGGATAGCGGGCCCCATCACTCCGATCGTGCTGGTCATGGGCTCTGGGGAGGCAGTGGGCCCCGCGGTCGCATGGTGCGCTGAGGTACGCCGGATGTGCTGAAAATCTTTTCATAAGGATTTTGTACTGGATCAGACGGGATAAAGCACCAGAAGCGGGATAGAGTGCAACGGTAACCTCTGGATCGTCCGTCCTAGCTAGCCTCGGAATCCAAAGAGGCGGTGGCAGGACGCAGGTGATCCGACGGTCACAATTTAAAACCAAACGAGCAAAGAGAGAGAGAGAGAGTGTACAACGGATGGAATTAGGGCTGGCAATTCTGGAATCTGGACCCGACACGAAGTTAGGGGGTCTGCGTTAAACGGGTTTGGGTCATAAACGGGTCGAAATTATAGACCCGTTTAAAAAACGGGTCGGATCCAATTTAGGTTCTGGACACGGTAGACCCGGGAAGACCCGTTTAAAATTCAACAAGTCGTGTCGGATCGGGTCTATCCGCAATCCGATACTGTAGTATAGTATGTTGTATCAGCTGGTTTTATCGGGTCAGGTCGGGTCGAGTCAGATTGGGTCAACTAAATAGACCCATGTGGTAAACGGGTCTACCAGGTCTACCCGTTTATAAGCGGGTCAGGTACGGGTTTAGAGTCAAGACACGATTAGTTAAACGGGTTGGGCCCGGGTCTAGAGGTTTTGGACACGACCCGAAACTAGACACTGACACGAACCCTACCCGACACCGCCGCTGCCACCCCTAGATGGAATGCAATGAACAATACTTGGCTCAAACTAGCAGATGTGGCACTCATTGATTGGACCATACTTCACTATTATGAAATAAACTGATTAAAAAAAAGAGGACTTAATGAACGTACTGTCCAAAACAAAAGATCATTTTTAGCCAAAGAACATATATAGGACGAAATTACTTCTCGCCGTGCTTTGAATTTTCTTTTCAATACCATTAATTTCTAAATTAAACTGAATCCTAAACATAAGATTTATAGGCCATTCAATGAACCTTAGATAGGGCAGTTAATGGGCTAGGGCTAGATTGAGGCCCATTGGACCGGATTCGATTTGAGCCCAGTTTGGAAAGAGTTAGCTGGGGTTGAACACTCAAACCCGACTATGTATTGAGTCGGGTATGGACAACCACTAACCCGACCAGAAGCCCGAACTGAAGCTCAAAATATTTTACTTCTATTTTTTATATACAATGAATACATAGTTTTAAAAGATCACAGGTTACAAATATAATATCTCGGACTTCAGAACCATTATTTCACATATATCATTTTAATATATATCATAATCAATGCTATTTTTTTACTTCTATTGTGTGATCAAGAGAAGAACAAAGTATTTAAGAATATACCATGCCAGAATTACAAGCTTTATTTGGGTCAGTTTTGGGCTTGGGCTTCGTAAAAACGTTTTGAGCCGAGTTTGGGCTAAGCCTGAAATTTTAATTTGGGCCCGAAGTGGGTATGGACACACACTCATAAGCTTGGGCCGGACCTGGTCATGAATTGGCCCGACCCGAACCCGGCCCATTAATGACTAGCCCTAACCTTAGGCCTAATCCTAAGCCTAATTCGAGCCGAACCAAATCCTGTTTGTTGCCCGCCTCTTGTCTCCGCTGCTCACGCCATTGAGGAAAGAGGAGGCGTCAAGGGGTGGGAGGAGACAGATGCCGAGGTCATTGCGGGTGTTGAGGACGACGGAGTGGAGGAGGGTGCTGAGGACGCCAGAGTTGAGCAGAGCATTTTTGGGTTTATCAAATAAATTTTGAACATTTCCTTTAAGGGATCTTATGAGCGCAATAATCATTCCCCCCCCCCCAAAAAAAAAAAAAAAAAAGCCTTCGAGTTTAAAGTGGTAATATTGGCCATACTTTTGCTTTCATCAAGGATAGGTTGGAAGAAAAACTTAAGTTCAAACTATTATCACACGCTAGTTAAACTGCGTTGATCAAATCTTCATTAGTTCCATTCCTCCGTATTTCTTGGCGACTGTCCTGCCTGTCACACAAGAGTTGAATGCCTTGATCCGGGATTTTTGGTAGGATTATGACGATGATCGTCGGCACCTCTACACAAAGGTATGGTGGTTTTTTCAACACCCACAAGTGGAAGGGGGATTGGACATTCGTGATTTTGAGAATATTAATAGAGCTTTCATTATGAAGCTCTCTTGGAGATTAATTATGTTCTTAAAAAGCGGAACTAGGTGATGAAGTTTGCAGGATTATAACCAATGGCATATCCACCAAAGACTTTTCTGATCCCTGACTTGCTCTGTCAGGGGTGCCATTGAATCACTCATAACAATCGGACCCAATCAGACCTCTTTGTAGCCTATCTTTTATTTTTTCGGTATAGTGAAAGCTGGAGGTCACCACAGACCTCCAGGAGGTGTCACAGCTCGGCGCTACCACGACACCGCCGCACCGGTGGGACAAACGAAGCCGCCACAAGCCGACGGAGACAAATAAGCCATAAAATAAGACCAATCGGCCACCCCGGTGAACACCACTGCCAACCCGACAAAAATAAACACAAACCACCCCATCAGCGGCACAACAATAAATAGAGCTATGTTGTGATCCGAGGCCCTCGCGCAGCAGAATGAGCGAGAAGACATGACATGCGAGAAACTTCCACGGAGAAGATTGACTCATCATCACCGAGAAGATGAACAAATAATTAAAGCAGAAAGAAATAACACACATGATGTTCGTTAACAACGATCAATGGATTCACTAGTATGGAGAAAACTCGAGTACAAAGTTTTTCTGTCTCCCTCCAATCCCTCACACCACGTACAAAGAGAAGCCCTCCCACAAGAGAATAGATTCTGCAACCCTCTCACCCCAAAGAACAAGAAAAAACCCTTCCCGAAGCCTACAAGCTTCTTAGATTCATCTTCCTCTCCCTTGATGATGGCTACCCTCTAAACCCTAGCAAGTAGAGGTTTGATAATGTTGGTTTGGTCATCGTAGCGTGCGGCGGAAGTGATTCATGTGTCGGAATTCAATACGGATCCTAGTCGTACTATATTCTTTTTCTAAATCGTGAACGGTTGACTTTTCAATCAGATTAAAAGTGCATGCAACCATATAAAAAATATCAAAGAATTACCTCTTGGGTCTTATGAATGCTCAAGATGAAGAGCCGCACGAATTCATCTTGGTAGAAGAAGAATTTGTTGATGAAGAAAGAACGCCTCGCAATCCATCGAGAGCATCTCCTATTCCCATCCTCATCATGAGCATGGATGACTTGTGGAAGCCGACTTCTAGATCCATGTCCTTCTTCACCCATGAGGAAGACTCCGTGTGAGGTGCCTCTATTTTTCATTCTCTTCTTCTTCTCTTTCTCTCTTCTCCGATCCCTTTCTCTAGGGTTTATTAAAACCTATCTAAAGAGAGAGATATTCAGATAAAGATAAGATAAAGCTCCCCTAACCCCTTATCCAAAATCCCTAGAAGGTAGACATCTTTAAGAGGGGTGGTTTTTATTAATGGAGAGAGGGGATCACCTCTCCATGTGTGGGCCCCACATGGTCGGCCACTTAATGGAGAAAGGAGTATCCACTCTCTCTCTCCATTAATATGGTCGGCCACTTCGTGGCTTGCAACACTTGGCGACAAATCCCCAAGGGCGAAGGGATCCTTGTCAACTTTGGATCCCTCCCTCCTCTATTACATGGTCTGATAATGCACATCTCATGTGCACATCCCATGCGGCATAACCACCAACACTATGGCATGTTTTACGGAGCATAACCCACTTAAGCAATCCTAGTGGGTCCTACAAGTGGTGCCACCTGGGATTCCTAGTCCAACTAGGATTCCCCAATGAAGACTTTAGAAGGTCTGGTCAACTAAATCTGACTCAAGTAAACCCTAATCTTTCCAATGCACTAGGACCAGGCAGCTCATATATACGCGCGCGCGCACACACACACACACACACTCACACACACACACACACACACACACACACATTGAACTATGAGCTACGGAAGGAGAAAATGAGCTACGATCATTTTGACCACCCTAGAAGTTTTGGAATTTCGTAAAAATTGGTGGGTGTGTTGTCTATGGCAACATGATATCATCCTTACCAATTTTTAAGAAATTCCAAAACTTCTAAGGTCATCAAATGATAGAAGCAAAATTAACGGTTACTACGGACAGTAGATAAAGCTTCTATCGTTTGATAACACTAGAAGTTTTGGAATTCCTTGAAAATAGTGAGGATGATCATGTTACCCTAGACAACACACCCACCAAGTTTCACGAAATTCCAAAACTTCTAGGGTGGTCAAAATGATCATAGCTCATTTTCTCATTCCATAGCTCATAGCTCACTGTAACATTCCTCTCTCTCTCTGAATATATATATATATATATATATATATATATATATATATATATATATATATATATATATATATATATATATATATATATATATATATATATATATATATATATATATATATATATATATATATATATATATATATATATATATATATATGGGCATGCTATGCTGCGGCATGCGGTACGTGCGGCACCTTACTGTAGCCGTTTGATGCACGCGCTGCGTGCATCGCATGCACGCAGCGGTGCATCAGACGGCTGCGGTAAGGTGCCGCACTTACCGCATGCCGCATTATAACATATATATATACTAGTGAAAGACCCGTGCCTGAAGGCACGCAAAATATTTTGAGGGAAACGAAAAATATTTCGAGGGTGCCAATAATATTTCGAGAAAGATGATAAAAATTCGAGGGCGGCAAAAATATTTCGATGGAGGTGACAATATTTCGAGGGTGGCAACAATATTTAAAATGTGACAATATTTAAACGATAGGAGATGATGCAGTTCGCCTTAGAAGGGTCAACATACCCTTTTCTTTCTCTGATCCTCTTCACTCCTTTGCCCTCTCTCTGTCTCTCGGGTGGCTAGATTAAAAAATAAAATTTGATATTATATTTAAGTATCATTAAAAAATAAAACTTAAGTGTTGTGGGCCCGTGAAAAATTTTAAGGGTGCCGACATAATTTTAAAAAATAAACCCACATAAATAAATAAGTCATAGAAATATTTTCATCAAGAGAGAGACAAAAAAATTGTTAAAATATTTTCAACAGACGGCTGTGATCAAGACACTCATGCTAGAGAGTTGAAACAAAATAAAATTTTTAAAAAATAATAATAAATGGGTATTTATACGGGTCCTACCGGGTCTATCTGTTTATAAATGGGTTAGGTAGGGGTTTAAGGCCTAGACACGATAGTTAAATTGGTCGTGTCCTTGGTTTAGAGGTTTTGGACACGACACGAAACCGGACGTACATGACACGAACATGACCTGACCCGACCCATTACCAACCCTAGAAGTAGAGAGAGATGGGGGGGGGAAGAGAGAGAAAGAGATTGTGTGGAAGAGAGAGATAGAGACGGAGAGAGCGAGAGATTGTACGGAAGAGAGAAAGGGGGGGTTTCAGTTCCGCCTGGATGAAGCAGAATTGTAGGGAAGATAGAGACGGAGAGAGCGAGAGATTGTAGGGAAGAGAGAGATAGAGACGGAGAGTGCGAGAGATTGTAGGGAAGAGAGAGAGGGGGGGTTTCGGTTCTCGAGCAGCCCACTTCCCCTCCACTTACCCTCACTTTCGCCAGTGACGACAGCACCGGATCGATCATGCTCTGCCTGGATGAAATGGAGCTCCTCGTACTCCGATGCGGCGCTCGAGAAGTTGGCCACGCTCCCCCGATCATAGCCCTCGGCCATCGTCACGCTCCACTCCATGCTCACCTCGCTCGGCGCGATAGACGGCGTTGCCGCCACCGAAGCCTCATCCAGGTTTCATCGCAATTGCAAGATCCAGGCAAAGCTCCCCACGATCCTCCCCGAGCCCCTCTGAGTCCCTGCGGTGGTACGTCATTTGCGTTGAGAGGCTCTCGATCTCGAACAGGTCCGAGCTGGTGTCGCTCGCCATGTCATCGTCCATCGGACGGGGGTTGAAGCTCCGGCATTCTCCGTCGCCGGCGAAGGGAGCCGCCGGATTCCGTGTCTGGAACTCCGCGGAAGTTAAGTACTTAAATAATACATTTTATTGCCTATTCTCTACTACATTATCATCGCTTTCCTACGTAAAACCTTTTCATATACACGTAAAGTGCATCATTTTCTTTACATCACTGCATAGTACACTTTCATACGAACACGATGATATATTAGTTTACACTCATATAATACATGTATGAAAAGTACGAAGCTCGATAGTCCAAATTATCATTTTTATTGATAATTGTATGGGACTTAATACGCGTCATTTCATATGTAATTTTTAGAAATTTGATCTGGTTCTCGAGGCAGCTAGCTTAAGGACATCATGATTAAGCGGTAGATATTCTCATTGGATTCAATAGAGGATGCACATGTTGTTTGATGGTCTTTCTGAAGAACAACAAAGAAAAGGATAATTGCAATATTCAGCGGAGAAGTGACTCACCGGGCAGACGCATCGTGTGATACAAACCGGAGGAGAACCCAGAGCATGTTAAAGAGCTTAATGGAGTGTGATGTTGGCTTGCAAATGTGGCACGGATAAAACTCTAGTGCCCCAATCGGTCTCTCGATCTCTTATGGGCTTTACTTCTTTCTTTTTTTCTTTATCATCCCAACTTTGTTTCTTTCTATTTTCCATATACACATTTTCTCCTTAATTTTTGATTTATTTATTTTCTTTTTTTTATTTATTAATTCCTTAAACTTTCTCTTCATCTCTTTTGGTTCCCTTCTTTTCCTTCTTTATCTCTCTTAAAGCTAGGGTCATGCAAACAAAACCCATGCATGGCACTTTTTCTCTCTTAAATACTAATATAAATAAAACCCATGCATCTAGGGGTGGCAATGGGTCGGTCGTGTCGGGTTCGTGTTGTGTCAGGTATCGTGTCGTGTCCAAAACCCCTAGACCCGGACCCGACACATTTAGCTAATCGTGTCTAGATCCTAAACCCGTACCCGACCCGCTAATAAACGGGTAGACACGATAAGACTTGGTAAGACCCGTTTACCAATCGGGTCTATTCAGTTGACCCGATCCGACCCAATCCGACTCGACCCGACCTGACCCAAAAGACCCGCTGGTATTATATATTATAGTATCAGATTGCGGGTAGACCCGACCCGACACGACCTGTTGAATACTAAACGGGTCTTCCCGGGTCTACCGTGTCCAGACCCTAAACCCGGACCCGACCCATTTATTAAACGGGTCTATCGTGTCGACCCGTTTACGACCCGAACCCGTTTAGCCTTGACCCAGACCCGCTAACTTCGTGTCGGGTTGTGTCGGATCTGCCGTGTCGAGTCCGAAATTGCCAGCCCTACATGCATCCGATCATGCAATTCAACTCTCTCTCTCTCTCTCTCTCTCTCTCTCTCTCTCTCTCTTCATATTTAATCCTTCATTAATTCTCTTTATTCTACCCATGCATGCATGATCTCATCCTCTAATCTATGATCACAACCATTCAATCACAACCATTCAAAGACCCAATAAACCCATCCCTACCATCCAATCTAACACATACATGAATACAGCCATGCACCCAACAATTCCATCATAGCCAACTCATGTGCATGCATGTACGTCACACACCCTCTTCAAACCCATCTCTTTACTTAACTACCCAGCCGTGTAGAAACCGAACCCCCTAAAAACATGGCGATCCCCTCTCCCCAGGTTCCTATTTTCTCTCTCTAAATCTCTCAAGATCCCATCTCCTACTTTCTCTGTCTACCCGGGCAACACCAAAGTGACCAAACCCGTCCGCAACTATCTCTCTCATAACTACCCCCCTCATCGCAGCCGGATTTCTCTCTCTTCTCTTTTTTCTACTTCTCTCTCTAGTCCGATTTCCCCTCATGTTCATATCTCTTTCTCTCTCTAAATATCTCTCATAGCTGCCTCCTCTCTCTCTTTCTAAAAACTGATCATAGCATCCAGTTTTCTCTCTCTCCTCATTCCGAGAATCACTCCCTCTAACCAAACTTCTCTTTCTCTCTCTCTCTCTCGGTCCTCTCGGACGTCTCTCTCTCTCTCTCTCTCTCTCTCTCTTCCCATTTGATCTCAGTCGTGGACTTCCTCATGACCACCGCCTCATCGCAGCCGAATTTCTCTCTCTTCTCTTTTTCCTACTTCTCTCTCTAGTCCGATCGAGGCCGTCCATTTTCCCCTCACGTTCAGATCTTTTTCTCTCTCTAAATATCTCTCATAGCTGCCTCCTCTCTCTCTTTCTAAAAAC